>VDFB02256132.1:228702203-228775157 GCA_007258455.2 Sequoia sempervirens
CTAAGGCTTGAACATACCAAGCCTATTTGGCAAGCATCAAATTTGGCCCATTTGGCAAGCGCCAAATTTGGCGCTCACCAAATGAAAAAAGTAAATAAAAAACCACATCCAAACTCATTAATTCTACCCTTTTCACAATTTTGAGTGCTCTTTTTCTACTCTACAACCCACGCTTGCCAAAAACAAAGTCATTTTTTCACTTGCAACTTTTAATTCCAAGGATGTCACCAAGATGTCGCAAAGGTGAAAGAGGTACGTATTTGTGTGAGGGGGAAGGAATCCATTAGGAAAATGATGCGAAAAACAAGATTAAATGCAAGATTGAAATCATAAACTAATCTAATTCAAAAACACTTAATCTATCTTATTCCATCACTCATGAAATGTGCCAATCTAAGCTATTTGAATGAAATGAGATCCTAAGATTAACAAAACCAATTCTGCCAGAGTGGGATCCACAAATACCTTCATGAACCTCTTGTAAGGTTGTTTGTGCTTCTTCTGCATCAAGGCATCAGAGTAACATACCACCTAGACTACGACGATATAGGGTATCTCTTAAGATGGTAAAATGGGAAGTTCTATGGGTAAAGGTTTTGTTTTGAGTGGTTGTTAAGTCAATGGGTATGGTACCATGTTGGATGTAGTCAAAGGTATCTTGGTACCATGGGGAATTAGGACCAACAACAACACATACCAATTCTAATTCTGGGATGTCAAATGCTGGTACCAACAACTATTCCATGAAGAACTCATATTTAGGCATGTTCTATGGAATATCAAGAAGTGATCCTATTGTTGCCATTGCATCGACAACTCTGTTATTGATTCAAGGGATTTTCTCAAAGGTTATTCTAATGAAGTATTCCTTGAACCTATCCATCATCCTTTTATATGGCAACAATTTTTCATCTTTTGTTTGGTATTCATCGTTCACTTGTCTAATCACTAGCTGAGAGTCTCCAAAGACCTGTAGCTCTTTTATTTGCCATTCAATAGCCATTTTTAGCCCTGTGATAAGAGCTTCATATTCTGAGATGTTGTTCGTGCATGGGAATCAAATCTTGTAGGCCTTGGGTATACTATCTCCTTGTGGTGTGAGAAATAGAATACCAGCTCCAAATCTATGTTGAGTATGGGACCCGTCAAAGTATAGAGTCCATTGGTCTATATGTTCTGTCATCAAAATACTCTCATCTAGAAAATCCACTATGAGAGGTTTATGATCCTCTAAGGGTGCTTCAGCCAGTTGGTCTGCTATAATTTGTCCTTTGATTTCTCTACTATCCACATATTCTATATCAAACTCACTTAGGATCATTACCCATTTGGCTATTCGGCATGTTAGGGCTGCCTTATCTAGTAAGTATTTGAGTGGGTCTATCTTAGAAATCAACTTGACCTTTCTATTCAGGATGTAGTGTCTCAGTTTTTGTGTTGAAAACATGACTAAGAGACACACTCTTTCAATGGGAGAGTAGTTTAGTTCATAGCCCACCAATGTTCGACTAACATAGTAGACTACCCTTTCTTTATTGTTATCATCTAGTTGGGCCAAGAGAGCTCCTAGTGCTACCTGTGTGGTAGATACGTAAAGTATCATTTCCTTTTCTGGGATAGGCAACATGAGTACATGAGGAGTAAGTAGGTACTCCTTGACTTGTTGGAATGCTTGGTCACATCTCCCATCCCACTTGAAGGTGATGTCCTTATGTAGGAGATGAGTGAAAGGGTGACACTTGTCCACCAATTGTGTGATAAATCGCCTAATGGATTATAGTTTCCCTTGTAGGCTCCTTAACTGTTTTAGTGTCTTTGGCAGAGGCATTTCCATTATTGCTTTTACTTTAGCCGGATCTTCTTTCCCTCTTCTTGATACTATGTATCCCAACAACTTTCTAGATGTTACCCTAAATACACATTTCTTAGGATTGAGTCTCAGGTTGTACTGTTCAAGATGATCAAATACCTTGGCTAGGTTTGTCAAGTGGTCTTCCCTTTTGAATGATTTTGCTAGAATGTCATCCACATAGTCCTCCATGATTGTGTGTAGCATGTCATGAAATATTGTCGTCATTGCTCTTTAATATGTCACTCCTGCATTCTTTAAACCAAAGGGAATTACATTCCAACAAAATGTTCCCCAAACACAAGTAAATGTTGTTTTGTGTTGGCCATCTAGAGAGATCTTTATCTAGTTGTATTCAAAGAAACCATCAATTAAGGATAGCATCTCATGCCCAGTTGTTAGATCTGCAATCATGTCGATACTTTGCAATGGGAATTCATCCTTCGGATAGGCTTTGTTTAAGTCTCTAAAGTCTATGCATATCCTTATGCCCCCAGTAGGTTTGGACACTGGTACTAGATTTGATATCCATTGTGGATAATCGACGGATCTGATGAAACCCACATCTAGTAGTTTCTTTAGCTCTACCTTTACCAGTAATGCTATCTGTGGATGCATTTTTCTGAGTTTTTGCTTGATAGGCTTTGCTTCAAGCATTACAACTAGATGATGTACCACTAATGCTAGATCTAGTCCAAGCATGTCATCATAGGTCCATGCAAGATTTATCTTTCAGGCGTTGGTGAAAGCTATGAAATTTTCCTTTTCTTCTGGGTCTAGTGATGCAACATGGTAGGTTATCTTGGGGTCTTCTATTGTGCCAACATTTATGGGTTCTTCTTCTTCCACTAGCAATGTTGATCTTTCCTAATATTTTGATATGGGGAGATTGAATCTTCCATCCTTGGGTGCCTCTGAGAGGTTTTCACCTTTGGATGCATCCTTTATTTTTCTCTTTTTAGGATCTGATAGAGCCACTAGGTGGTTTTCTCTAGGGGATTGTAATTTTATGTTCTTTCTATCACTTTTATGACTAAAAGATTCAATCTCTCCACCAAAGTATGCCTCCTGTTCCAGTTCCATGATGAACCCTGCCTTGTGGTCTCTACTGGTATGTCTATTTGAAGTCCCATGAACTCCACAATTGCCTGATCATTCTGGAATTGATCTAGAAAAGGTGCCTGTTGTTGTTGATCCCAATCTATGAGTTGTAGGTACTGGAGTGGGAGGTTATCATCTTGATCCGCAAAGTATATGGAAGTGGATGAAAGGGTCAATATGGCTTGGGTGTCTTTTTCCCACTGAGTGTCTAGGTCATCATTACTAGAAGTGGGAGAATCATATCTGATGACGAAGGAAAGGGAATCCCACTCATATTCATTAGAGTTTGTACCAGAATTGTAGTAGATGTTGGGAATGGTTTGAATATGTTGGAGAGGGAACCTATCAATGCTAAAGTTATCAAATAAGTCTTCAACGGGTAAATCATTATCTAAGGTATGATAGGCATCCAGTGCCTTGATGCTAGTAGAAGTTTCTTGCTTCTTCCAAGAGGTTCATCCATTTTTTGGAATAACCACATCCTTTGGTTCATAACCTAGCCCCATGTTCTTCTTCCTTTGTTCTACTGTAATAGGCTCTGACCGGCCTTGTTTATGTAGCCCAAGGCCACCTTTTCCATTATATCCCATTTGTTTAACTAATTGATAACCTCTAGTAGTAGGGTCAAAATTAGGTTGTAGCTTTTTTGGTTCTTCTTTGTCCTCCTTATAGATCATAGATAAAAATTCCTCAAATATTTCTTCATCTTGCATGTCTTCCCAGCTAGTGAAAATAGTGGGCTTGGCAATCATTTGTACTATATTGATCTCTTTTGGAACTCCATATACCTTGGGTGTTGGTGGAAGCATGTCGATGTAGAATGCTTGGTTGAAAAAGTAATTCCCATTACCCTTGTCAAGTACTTGAATCTTGGCTTCCATTTTTGGTTGGTCACTTGAGGTGTTCTTGGTTGAGGTGGATGGAAGTGTTGAAGGGGTCAACATAAGAAAAGGAGTGGAATGCTATGTCATTGCTAGGAACACGTTGGATTTTATTGTATTTCTCCTCTAACTTGGCACAGAAATGAAAAGGCTCAGGATCAACATATAGTGTTACCTCTTTTCCTTCATGGGGGAATTCTAGGCATTGATGAAAAGTGGATGGGACTGCTTGTAAAGCATGGATCCAAGGTCATCCTAGGAGGAGGTTGTATGGTAGCTCAAGATCCAGTACTTGACTAGTGGTTTATGTTAGGGTTGGCCCTATCTACACTGGTAACCTGATTGTTCCTTTAGAATTTCTTTCTAGATCATCATAAGCCCTTATTGTGATACTTTTTCCTTTGTCAATCACATCGTCAAAATACCCCAGTTGTTTGAAATTTTTTAAGGTACAGATGTTTAAACTTGCACCATTATCTATCAATACCCATTTGACCATGGTTTTATGAACACCAACCTCTATGTAGATGGCTTGGTTATGGAATGTTCTTTGGGGTAGATCTTTCTCAGAAAAGATTAGGTGATTACTTTGTGTGATTTTACCAACCATAGCTTGGAACTGACTAGGATTGAGGTCATCATGGATTATTGTTTCCAATGCCTTTTCAAGTATTTCCCTATGGGCAGGTGATAGTTTTAACAACTCTAAAATTGAGATTAAGGCAAGGGTTTTCTTTAATTGCTCCACAATACTGTAGTCATTGGGTGACTTGATTGCAAGTTTGGGTGGTGCTCCTTGAATTGTAACTCTTCATTGGCAGGTGGTTACGTTATAGTTATTGTCTCCTCCTCGTAGAGTTACTAAATTTTCCCTAGTATCATCAACTTGTGAGAGGGTTCCTAAAACTGTGTCCCCATAAGTGTAATTGGTGTTATGGTACTCTTGTTTCTTTCCTTTGTCATTCCCTTTGGCATGGTTCGGGAATGGGTTTGTGTATATTTGCAGGTCCTTATTCCTAAGACGATGTTCAACATCTACCTCCCCTTTGTCTATTAAATCTTGGATAAGGTGCTTGAGTCTCATGTAGTTGTTTGTGGTGTGTCCTTTAATCATATGGAAGTCACACAAGTCCTTGTTATACCACGGTGTTTTGAAACTAGGTTCCTCATAGTTTGGACGATCATTAGTTTTGAGGAGGTTTTGTTGCACTAGTTTGCACATGATTGTTTCTAATGACTCACCTAGAACTGTGAATTGCCTTCTTGGTTGATCGTACTGCCTCTGTTGTCCCCCCTGATTCATTTGTGGGTTCACAACCTGATTGTTCTTGGGATAGGTATTTTGGTTGTTTTGTGCATTATTTGAAACATAGCTTGTTTGTGCTACCTATGGTTTGTTTGGAACTGTGTTCTGTGATGGCCATAGTGTTCTAGCATCGATCGCTCCATCATTTGTGATGTTTTTGTTTTTAGCCCAGACTTTAGGTTTCTCATTTGAAGTAAACGGACTGTCTTTTGAGCTATTTATTTTAAGGGAACCTCTTGCAATGAGGGCTCTTTCGATATTCAATCCCTTCTCAATGGTTTCTTCAAAGTCTACTGGACATAACATTCTAAGCCGATAATTGATTTCAGGTAAGACGCTGGTAATGAATATGTCTACCAATTCCTTATCGGGAATGGGCCATTTACATCTACTAGCCTTGTGTCTCCATCACTATAGGTAGGAGATAAAAGATTCTCCTTGATTCTGTTTGATTGTGGACAAGCTTGTAATGGTGACATCTTGTTCAATGTTGAAGGAGAAGTGACTTATGAATTTGTTAGACAATTCATCAATTTTTTTGATTACTGGTGTCAAATGGGTGAACCATTCCATAGCATGGCTTGTAAGGCTACGTGGAAATAGTCTCATGAGGTATGAGTCAATGTGTCATACTTCCATGCATGATACCAAGAAATATCGGATATGCTCTACTGGATCCCCTATTCCTTTATATTTTTTGTTAAACCTAGGTATTTCAAAATTCTTTGGAAAGGGTATTGTAGTGATAGATTGATCGAATGGGAATGGGCATATCTCTTGGATAGTATAGGTTTTCTTTTGTTTTCCAGCTTGCATGCCTACTACCTATTAGGTGACTGCTTCTAGCTTCATTTCCATGTCCATTTTTGGAATGTTTGTTTGTGAGTTCTGTGTATAATAGCCTTGTTGCCTCACCATGTTTGGGTCGTATATCATATATTGTGAAGGTATGAGACCTTGGTAACCATTTTGGTCATATACTGGGTTAGGTCCTTGATGGGTGTAAGGAGGGTTAACTCCTTGTTTCTGAGATGAAGTGTATTGAAGGTTACCCTATTGATGTGTTATCGGGACACCTTGTTGGAAGGACGACTTGGGAAGGGCACTCTAAGGCACACCTTGCTGCTGGGCAAGAGTAAACTGAAGGTTACCCTGTTGATGCATTATTGGGACACCTTGTTGGTAGGAAGATTGAGGAAGGGCACTATGTGGCACACCTTGCTGTTGGGAAAGACTAAACTAAAAGTTACCTTGTTGATGCACTATTGGGACACCTTGTTGGTAGGACGACTGAGGAAGGGTGCTCTGTGGCACAACTTGCTGGTGGGCAGGACTAAACTGAAGGTTACCTTGTTGATGCGTTATCGGGACACCTTCTTTATTAGTTGACTGAGGAAGGGCGCCTTGTGGAACACCTTGTGTTTAGTATTTTTGGTTCAAAAGGGGACCATAAGGTCCACCTTGTTGGTGGTACTGATTGTTCGAAGGGGGATATTGCGCTCCATCATGTTGAAGGTATTGACCATTGGGAGGGGGATCCTATGTTCCACCTTGTTGAAGGTATTGAATGTTTTGGGATGGGTCAATTTTTGAGGTATTTTGAGGTATATACTGTTCGGGAGGAGGATTGTTGTTTGGTGGTTCATAGTGTGATGGTCCTCCTTGATACAATTGTGCTATTGCTACTTGTTCAACCTGAGTTGGTTTTCTGAATAAGGGGTTCTCTTTGGGTTGACCATTGTGTTGTGAGAACACATGCGACATGTTTGGAATCTCTAGAGGTTCAGTTATCTATCTTACAACCGAGTTATCCCCTAAGGGAATAAGGTTGTCATCTTTGAGAGCTTCTACGTTGAAATCCACCAGTAATTTAGCACCACTTTGTGCTAACTTGAAGAAAGGAATTTGGATCCTTTCTCAATAACTTGTCCATTAGTTTAAGAACCTTGGGGTTGTTGGAATGTTTGAATAGTTCATCCTTGTTTATTTCTTCCTCTGTGTCTACCTCCTCTATGACCACTATGTTTGGGTCTTGGTTGTTTTGTTCAATTACCTCCTTCTGTTTGCAATTTAATTCCTCTTCACTGAAGGTATTTCTATACATAGGCCTCTTCTGTGGTGTTTCAAGATTAGTTGGTCTATAGCCCCAAGGGCTACTTTCATCACCTATGGCATTAGTGGGTGGGATACTAGTGTTGGTTTTTTTTGCTTCCATTTTCTTTCTATGTTGTGACCTAGTGGTTGTCATAAACAATTTGGATCTCAAGGTAGGGAAAATGGTTCTAGACCTTTAAAAAAAAATTAGATCTAATGTTGACCTAAAAAAGAGGGTAGATTTTTAAGTATGTGAATCTGGTTTGCCTCTCTAGAGAAGTTCAGTATTGTGAAAAAGACATGGGTTTTGACCAAAAAAGAACATATACAAATTTGGATCGTTCCTGGAAGCATGTCTATAAAAGTTTTCCACCAGTTTGTTTCTATTTTTGTGTAGTGTTGCAAGGTGTTTCCTAAGAGCTTTTGGTTTAAGATGTCTATGTCGAGAATAACGACCCGTAGTCTTTACTTTGGGAATCCTAACTCTGCATGAGATCATGGATAACTAAGGATGTTTACTGCCAAGTGGGGGGTGGTAATATGGGCCTCTCAGCTGTTATGTATGTTTTCTCTTCTTCTTCTAAGATAATGGATGCAGTGAGAAATTAGTGGGGTGTTTCTTTTTTCTCAAAAATGAGCGTTCTCAAACTGCTTATGATGTTAGTTTGGGAACTTTCAATGTGCATAAGGCTAGGTTGAATAATAGGCGCTACAAGGCCTGGTTGTTGAATAGGAGATGTGGGTCGCCAAATGGATATAAAGTGTGGTGGTATGGGGTGATTTGTTATGAAACTCAAAAACTCTAAAGTTTGAGTGTTGTTTTGGAATGTAGCTACTTTTTCGAAAATCAAAATGCTGAAGAACTAGGGTCAATATTCCACTTCTTGATCTAGAGGATATGTTGTGGGAAAGATACTTGAACTACCTGTGAGTTCCAAGTAACTGTTGATATCATATAGTTTTTGAGTGGAGGAATGATCCTAATGTTTTGTTGGATTTTGATTTCAAATAAGTAGTATGGGAATAATGAGTGGTAGAATTTGTGACCAATTTGGTTTTCCAAGTATCTTGTTCAAGTAATGGCCTTATAAGCAATCTAAGTGTTTTAGAAAAAAATTATTGTGAGTTGGAATGAAAATTTGTAACCTCTTTGTGTTTGTTTCCTTTGTGTTCTTGAATATGGAAAATGATATAATAGCACTGGACTGACTCACAAGCATGGACTTTATGTGACTTGAATGTCTATAGCTTATGTTGTGAAATCACAACACCCAAGCCATAGTTACCAAAGTGTTTACTTTGATCAATGCAACCTGAAAATAAAACTGAAATGTTTGGAAACCTTTAAGGATAAATCCCTCCAAGGAGTGCAAATATAAGGTTTCTTTTGCAAGTATACACTAACTCAAAGGGTTTGTGGTTTGACCATGTTGTTCAATGTTTGTTTTGATGTGTTCTTTTACTTTAAATCAAACACAAAATTTGATGTCACAATTGTTTTTTGATGTAATTGGATAAGTTTAACATTAACAAACAATTACAACCCTAGTGGGGAGAAACCATCCTCTTAGGTGGGCTTGCCTCATGCTTCGAAGAGATGATTTTAAATGCAACTTATGACATGAGCCTATAGTCGGACTTAGCAAGTAACTTCTCAAAAGTAAATTCTGATGCACCACTTTCAGAGAATGTTTTGGATAAATAGGGTGGCTTCTAAAACAATTGGATCTTAGTCATGTTTCAGGGATATTATTTTCGAGCACCTACATATGTGGTGTTTTGTTCAATTAAGAAATTTTCATTCCTTTCGGGTTTTTACGCATCACAAGGATATTGAGGACGAATACGTCGGTATAGGACATCCGCACCCAGCGAGTGATGAACTTTCCTCACACTCACAAAAGATTTATATAGTGATCCAAAATGAAAGTACCACTTGGGTCACCTATGAGTTCTCCAACGCGGGATGTGTCTCAATAGGCAGGCCCTCTAAGGAGGTAAAACTTTAAAATAAATGCGAAGCTCAAAAATGTTCTTTGCTCACCCAAGATCGCGAAAATGGTGTGAGGGGAGAAGACAAAACACTTCAGCTAGCCAATCAATGCATGCATAGAAGACAATTCATCACAAACTGATTCATTTTAAACACCTCGAGTGGTGTTATCCCCAAGAATATGTGAGAAAAAATGAAATGTTCTTTTTTATCTTTGCACCAATTGGAGTGTTCGGGACATCAAACAATTAAGATGTCAATGGTGTGAAAATAACAAAAACATTTTGTTCATTTTAAGCCCCAAAGTTGAAATGTTCGTAAGAAAATCAGGTCTAGTCATTAATGGTCAACAAATATTAATCGTTCATGCATCAACAAAGTGAAAAACATTTTGTGCTCTTTTTATGCACCAAATTTAAAGGTTCCTAACTATGAAAACATGAAATGAGTTCATTTTTAGAGCCCCAAATT
Organism: Sequoia sempervirens; assembly: GCA_007258455.2. NCBI lineage: Eukaryota > Viridiplantae > Streptophyta > Pinopsida > Cupressales > Cupressaceae > Sequoia > Sequoia sempervirens. The sequence goes on from VDFB02256132.1 coordinate 228,711,899, forward strand.
GAAGTGTTTTATGTTCTTTTTATGAGCACCAAAAGAGAATTCCTACTTTAGAAAGCTTTGAAATGGTTTATTTTAACAACACCAAATTGGAAATGTGAGAGTTGTGTTAATCATTTTTAAGCACCAAATGGAGATTCCTACCTTAGAAAGCTTTGAAAATGTGAGAGTTGTGTTGTTCATTTTAAGCACCAAATATAGATTCCTAAGTTAAACAAAATTAAATGGTATCTCCACAAATCCTAGACCGATCGTCTTCTCTGCACAAAACAATTTAGTATCTTTCACAATCCTGCATAGAAATCCATTAATTCCTAAAAAACAACCAATATGTTAGCAAGAAGGGTCATTACAATAGTGCAGGATCTGTGCACTTGTCTTCCAGAGCAAATTCTTAGAAGAAAAATCAAAAGCTCAAAAAAAAATTGCAAAAGCTTGGAATTTTGGCAAAAGCTCAAATTTTCTGTACAAGTGCAAACCCAGAAAAAAAAAAAGTGTGTTTTTAGAGAAAAAGCGTTGGTTTTAGAGAAAAGGCACCATTCCCATGGAAAAGGCACTGGTCTTTGTGGCAAAAGCTCAGAAATTTTGCCAGTCAAAAGCAAGCTTTTGTTGGGCAGTTCATGAAATGTCTCTGAAAGCTCCCAGAACCCTATAACTTGCAACTTAGCTCATAAAAATGTTAGTGAGGAGGACCTAGGTCCCACCAGGTGTGCCAGAATGTGTGAAGGGGAAGGAATCCATCAAGAAAACGATGCGAAAAACAAGATTAAATGCAAGATTGAAATTAAAAACTAATCTAATTCAAAAACACTTAATCTATCCTATTCCATCACTCATGAAATGAGATCCTAAGATTAACAAAACTAATTCAAATAACACAATAAGAGATTACCATCCCATGTTGGAGTGTATTTACGTGATGTTGGATTGCTTGTATCACTACAAAGCCTCCATTGCTTACGTGCAAAAGCTTGATGATCGATGCTTGTTCTTGAAGAAATGATGAAGCTCTATCAATGGTGATTGTGACAACACTTCGTTGCATAAGGTAAGTTGAAATTTTGATCCTCATTTGTGAAGAGAAAGGCTTGTTATATAGAAAAAGTAATTTTGAATTGATGGTCAAGATCACGTTGGAGAATATCCAGATCAACAGTCAAAATGAGTTGAGAGGATTTAGACATGAGGAGATTGTGCAAAGTTGATTGCACAATTAGGGTGATTGAAGAATAGATTGGCTAGTTAGGATTTTGATTGCTTAGTTAGCAATCCATGATTTTCTCAATCAAAAAGTGGGTGAGGAATATTAATTAATTAGTTTAATTAATTAATTAATTCCATTTTGATTTTTGCTAATTTGAATAGTTTGATTTTAATTATTCAAATTTTAGAGGGAAGTGTGATAATTAAATTATTATGATTTAATAATTTAATTCGTTTTGAGGAATAAGGTGAATTAGTGACATAATCAAATAATTAGTGTTGTTTGACTAATCAAGATGAAATAAGATAAGATTAGGACTTTATTAAATAAATGTAATTTATTTAATTGGTTGAAATGATGAAATGTAAATTAATCAAATAATGTTGTATTATTCGATTAATAGTAAAATTAGGGTTTTTAAGACTTTATTAAATAAACAATATTTATTCAATTTGTCGAGAATGATGAAAAAGTGAATTAATTAAATAATGTTGTATTGTTCAATTAATAGAGGAAATAGGGCTTTGAATGTCATTTGATGCCATTTAATGCATTGTTAGATGTCGTGGGATGATTTTGAGATGTTCTAAGTTGATTCAGAGATGTTATGAGATGATTTAGAGTCATTCTGAGTCGTTTCAGGGTCATTCTAAGACATTCAGGTTGATTTAGAGTTGTTCCGAGTCATTTCGGGGTTGTTCTGAGACATTCCAAGTTGATTCAAAGTTTTTCCAAGTTGTTCCAGGGTCATTTTGAGACATTCCGAGTTGATTTAGAGTTGTTCTGAGTCGTTCCAAGGTCGTTCTTAGACATTCCAAGTTGACTCAGAGTTGTGCTGAGTCATTCTGGGTTGATTCAAAGTTGTTTTGAGTCGTTTTGGGGTCATTCCAAGATGTTCTGGGTTGATTCAGAGTTGTTCTGAGTCATTTCGGGGTCGTTTCGAGACATTTTGAATTTGTGATAAGTGTTATAATTGCAATTTTACATGTCTACAGTATTTCTGGTTTTTTAGTTTCAAATTTGAATTAAATTGTAGATTGATTTTAAAGGTTTTTTAATTAAACTTTCTTTTAATTTCGAGGAAATGAATTTCCACCTCTAAATATTGAAAATTCACAATCACCTTCTCATGAAAACCCTCATGAACAAGAACAACATAAAACTCCCCCCTCAATTCATAGACATCTTGTAGGAACACAAAAAAATATTCTATATCAAATAGAAAAAAACAAAAGAGAACTTGAAGAATTGATTGCAAGGTTAAATGATATTGCTTCAACAGACCATCATAGGAGAGGCGTTGTTGAATCCCTACAGTTGATTGTATCTCATGTAGGAGCAATGAGTGCACAAATTAATTTTTGGTCGAATAAGAGGGAGGAATTAAAATTATTTTATGCAAGTGGACTTTCTTATGTGTAAGTGAAGAAAGAGAAAATTAGCAAAGCCAACTTGTGTGCCCTTTTTACAAACCCAAGAACCAATGAACCTTTATCACTTGCATGCAGGAGGTTCCTCATCCATTGGTGCCACCATGAATTAATTAAAAATAATTTTTGGGATAGGTGATGGATGGTTTTTGACCAACCTCCATGCAATAAATATGAGATCCCGTAGTACTTTTTGAGGAAACTCTATTGTGAGTTTGTCATCAATAATATGCCAAATTATTTTGACTATCTAGACTTTTAGGGTAGAGATGGGGGCTCCACACATGATAGAGCGGGGGCACGATGTAATCCATAGTTGGCACTAAAACCCTTGGCTAGACTTGTCGTGGAGCATGTGATTGTTCCTTCCATTGTGAAGGACAATGTTGAGGTGGAAACATTGGAATTAATTAGCTTGCTCACTCAAAGCCTTGTACAATGTGTGAGGCCTCCAGTAGAGCCTGATGTGGGCGAGTCTTCTAGGCCTAGAGTTCTAGTCCACTTTTGTCACTCTTGTGGCATTGTTTGCACATATAATTGTAAGAGTGCTCAAGATGTAGCTATATAGGATATATTAGTTGCACAACAAATGGATATGATAGATGCCTTGCTAAATGAAACATTCGACATTGATACTATGGTAAATTTCAGCAAGTTCATTTAATTTCGTTTATTAAATTTTATTCTAAATGTAAGATAACTAAATTAGTAGAATGAATATGTTAAAAAATTAGGGTCAGAGTGTTGAAGATACGTGCCCTGTTCACGAAAACCCCTACATGTTTACGTCATTGATTCCACATATATGTAACCAATATTAAAGAAATAATTAATACATGTGAATAGCTAAACCTTATATGAATGATTATATCATAATACACTTTGGATCTCAAACAGTTTGGTGGTGGACCTTCGACATTGACACCTCGCTTTGCTTGACGTCAACCAACTTTCACTTAGGTAACCTTTATTCATTAATGATGTTGTGAAACAATGTTAGGTAGTTTTGGTAATTGAACAACATTTATTGTTTCATTTTCAGATGTTGACATCAAACAGTCCTATCGATATTGTACAATGGACCATAGAGTTGCTACAATAGTAGAAAATTTTGATCCTTTGATAGAGGTATGTGATATATTAGTAAATTTTACATTATATTTTCTCTTTTATTAGTCTATTATTGAAAATTTTAATGATACTCATATGTAGTTTAATTACTATCTTGATACTTGCTACATGGGCTTGTCACTCCAAATCATCATGTTGTTCTTGTAGATGAGCATGTTGACTATTTGTTTGTGGTAAGTGATTATTCTATTATATGTCATTCCATAATTCAATTTCTATATATTAACATATATACTTCGTATTGTATCAGTTGGATCTCTAGAGAAGTGAAGAGAGGATAATGAGTGAGCACATTCGAATGACAATAGCATCACATGCATCTCCATCCACCTGATAGTTGAAGGCAACTCGTGATCTATTTCCTTCCCTTAGTGGGAAATGACTATGTATTTGAGGGTCCTTTGTTGTATGCCTACATGGCATTTTCTAATGTTCATATATTTTGTACTATCGATATGTAACATTTTATGTCCATATGACTATTGTGCAAGCCTATATGACTTTATTGGATATATTGTATACTTCTATCAGCATATAATGTTGTATGACCTTATGGATTTGTGGTTAATGTAAATATTATTTTACCACTGTTATCAAGTTATATCATTGAATGATTTTCCTCTCACATCACACTTCTCTCCATCAAATGCAAACAACAAACTATATATATCTTTATTCCTTTGTGAAGAGTGGTGTCTCTTAAAAAATAGAATCACTACTTATTATGTTATTAAGAAGTCACTAACTTATTTTAACCTTAGCACTACCTTTTAATAGTTGTCTTTAATTTTCTGCCTAAGCATTTCCTTAATAAATCTCCAACATTTGTTTAAGGATAATGCAAGCATTTAAACTTTTTTAGGTATCTTCAAAACTTCCTTAAAGATAGTTGTTTCCCCTTGCATTCATTGACTGTTAATCGCCTCCCTTTACATTCACTGCCTTATAATGAATGTTAATCACTGCCCTTATTAATTTATGCCTTTTGTCTTATACAATTTAAGTTGGGTAATTAATATATGTTTGCTTTTATTGATATTAATTTTTGCACTTTTGACCTTCTATTTTTGTCTAACTTGGGTAACTTAAAGCATTATAAATATATACCTTCATAAAGAAGTTAGTCAACATTAGTATAATAAATTTTCTTCATAAACACCCATTACTGATTTCAATAGTCAGCCATCATTTGAATTACACAATTTTATGATTGACTTCCATATTATAAAGAATTTATTTGGAAGAAAGCATCACAATGAAAGGGAAGTCAACCATCATTATATACTCTTCATTGCTTCACAATCTTGATATATAAGTCATGAACACCAGTCTTTGTTGATTTTAGAAAAAAAAAGTGGAATCTTAAGAGCCATTTTGTAAAATACGACCCTTGGGAACCTTAATTTTTTTAATGCATTCATAGCAACTATCAACTTAAACGATTTAGCACCTTCCATGAAGCTTAATAGTGTTAACTTCTTTACTTCTCCATTCTCCATGGTGACATCAACTCATCATTTCCAATTATATGCTTGAACAAAAGAGTGGTAAGGACCCGAGGTTAAGTTCTTTCCTAGACCTACAACCTAAGCCTCAAGGGTTCATGATGATCCTGCCTACGTATCCCCTTGTGAGAATAAAAGGCTTCATAGTTGGCCCCACAATGACATAGGGAGTTCAATCTCTCCTCTTGTATGAGATCTAATATCTCACCTTTAACCTATAACTATTTATTTAGTACATGTAAGCTATCAACAAAGTCAATTATAATATAATGATAATAACTTGTCATCAAGTGTTGGGTCCATACCAATCATCACCAAATGCTAGTGTGGAAACATTCATAATATTCACAATAGGTCATCCATACCATAATCTCAAATATTATTCACAATGGCTATCATGAGCATACTCCCATATACATAAGTTGATTAACTCATACATAGTACAAGTACAACAGTTACTATATCATACACAGATCACAAGTACAATGGTGATTAGCTCATATGTACATCACAAGTGCAACTGTAACTGCCACATTTGCACATCACATGTATACAATGATTGTCTTATACACATATCATATTTACATTAGTGACTAGCTCCATATATCACAAATACATAGTGACAAGCTCCTTCATCCTTCACATACATAGTGACAAACTCCAACATACATCACAAATGCATAGTGACAAGCTCCAACATGCATCACATACATAGAGTGACTAGCTAACACATCCACAAAGGTTGAATAACACATGTCCATGATGCATCTCAGATAGAAAGAATATTGATGCATTGTGCACTACACTATGGATCCTATCCTTTCATTCGGTCTTTTGCACCGTTGGAAAAATTGGAAAAGGATTCAGTGCATCCCATACTACACCACGAGTCTATCATTAACCTCGCAAGGCTAGGTATATAGTATAACAATTGGGAAGGGTATTCGGTGCATCCCATACTACACCGTAGGTCCATCCACCATCGCATGGGTTTCCCCAAGTAGTGAACCTACCAAACCCAGTGGATTTTGACTTCAATCGCCTATAGGCCATCGGTGACAAGTCTTTCCACCTAGGAAGAAGTAGCTCCCGACATATACCACCGTATGACCTTAGTGATATTATCATCTATCTTCTTCACAATCCCGGGTAGCATTGGCCTTAGTCACTTATGTGCCCTCAGTGATAGCCAATGAACCCCCTCGATACAACGATTAGCCCTAGATTACCATTATCCACATGGATGGGTCCCTACCCATGCAACCATTACCATATCTTAATCATAACTAGGGTAGCCCATAGAAACTTTCACCTCCATGAACTAGGTGAATGTTAGCTAGTCCCTAGCAATAGCCTAGACATCGGTCATTGGCACAGTTCAACGATTGCCTATCACTGCTATGTTAGAAACCAAGATCAAACATGCAAAACAGAAAAGCCTTCCACATAAGAGAAAAAAAAAGAAAAAGCAAGAGCTTTGCATGAAGATGTGCAAATAATATTATTTAGGAATTGAGAAATTACATGAGATGATTTGCTTTATAAAAGCAATGTATGCATAACCCTAATGTTGACCTAAAATCGACTCAACCAAATAAAGCTTACTTATTAATTAAGTAAACTAATTATTACCTAAGTAAAACTTAAGTAAACTTAATAAAGTGTAATTAAATAATTAATTACACCAACACCCTCCCTTAAGTGCAACTTAGGGAGACTAAAAAAGCATGCACCTAATGCTAGGATGAATGCAAGAAAGCATGAATGGGTCCTGACAACAAGGCCTGATTAGGTACCCATGTACAAATGCAATGAGTGAAAAAGAGGAGAAAACCCAGTGGGACAAAACCCCCCCTCAATGAGATGACCTATTGCAAAGAAGCACTAGAAGAACACTGTGGAGTAACACTAGAACCTGAATCTGGCAAGCAAGGAAAGATACTTTTGTTTACTATTGAAACCAAATGAGAATCACTGATTGACTCAAGGAATCATGATAAAGAAACAACAAACCCGATGCCACAGAACACTGGAAAACTCACAAACTGGAACAACCCTGGAATTTGTGAAGCAACAGTAGATGAAAAAAGATGCCCCCCATAAGAGGGAATGGTATGATGAAATAATTTGGAAGCTATGTGTAACTCGATGCCGATGCCAAACTGTGACTAAAAATGATCCATAGGAGCAAGTACCATGAAGATTCTAGAACATTAACCATAAATTTAATGGCCCTCAAATTGAGATGTGACCTAATGTGGATCAATAACCATAGGCTCTCAATATGAAGTGTGAACCGATGTGAATCTGATATGTGTCAAGCTATGAGCAAGATGTGGCCAAAATAAACTATAGAAACCAGATACAACCCATGCAAGTTGTCATCAAGATCAAGATGAGATCAAAGTGCAACTACACTCTAATCATATTATTATGCAAGAAACCCCCCCAATAGAAGTTTATATTAGTTAATTTATTATAATAACCCATGATTGTAAAAGGAGAGAATGTAAAACATGCATAAACTAAAGTGAAAATACAAACCTAGCGCATGAAAACAAAAATGGAGTGCATGCACAAACCAAAGTTCACATCTACCTCCTTGATAAAAATGGACCTCAGATCTATGTAGAGGATTGAACTAGCTTTCCAATGCCGCAAGAATGGCGAAAAAAGGATAATCGAGTCAAAAGATATGCCCTCTGAAGCGAAAAAAGCTTCATCTGAGTTCAAGGACTTGCAAAATAAATTTTGAGAAAAATAAAAAAACTACCTCCACCACTGGATTGGCGTCAAAATAAGCTTTCCAATGGTATCTCGTTTGCAAAAAAAGGACACCGTACACAAAAGTTACGCCCGATTTGGTGAAAGTTGCTCCAAGAAGGCCAATATGGCCTGCGGGCAGCCCGAGGGGGCTTTAAAAAAAAAAGCCCCCGGTCCTGTGCTCAATCAGGGGCTAGTGGACTGGGGGCTAGGGTGGAGCCCTTGGTCATCCATATGACTGGCAGTTGTTTGCTGGAGCGGTTGGGGGCTAGGCGCGGGCCCTTGGTCCCCAATAGGACCGCTACTGGTGTTAACTGCAGTTGGGGGCTGGGCACATAGCGCCCAGTCCCCCATATTACCGAGGCCGATATAGAAGGGGGCCTGCGGGGGCTATGTTGGAGTCAAAGCGGTTGACGGGTGGTCGCCACTCCTAGTGGCTGCTGAGTGGCGCAGTGGTGGCAAACCCCTTTTGAACTGCAGGCGCCAGTGGTGTTTGAGAAAAAGCATTTTTTTTAATTTTTTTTGATTTTCATGCCTTGGGGAGCATGCTAGGGAGGTCGTACGACCTCCCTGGCAAAATTTTTTTGCCTTAGAAATAACTTTCTTTGAAATCGATGAAATGAAAGGCGTTCTTAGAGTTTTTGGTTGTTGCGAATGCGATGGTGATCTTCATCTATGCTCAAAGTGCCCCAAAAAATTAGCTACATAAATGAACTCCACTTGTGACTTTTCCTAGCGCTCTGAATCCAATGGAGATGCCTGATATGATCCAAAACACTGCATAAATGAAATCAAGGCATGAAACCCTCACGAAACCTCAAACGTGCTTTGCATAAATTTCTCCAAAAATCTGAGAAGGGGTTGCATATCAAGGCTCTGATACCATGTTAGAAACCAAGATCAAACATGCAAAACAGAAAAGCCTTCCAAAAAAGAGAAAATCAGAAAAAAGCAAGAGCTTTTCATGAAGATGTGCAAATAATATTATTCAAGAATTGAGAAATTACATGAGATGATTTGCTTTATAAAAGCAATGTATGCATAACCCTAATGTTGACCTAAAATCAACTCAACTAAATAAAGCTTACTTATTAATTAAGTAAACTAATTATTACCTAAGTAAAACCTAAGTAAACTTAATAAAGTGTAATTAAATAATTAATTACATCAACATGCTCAAATATCCCAAAGGTTCACTCTTGGGTGGGTCATACATAACATGAATCACAAATTGCAATCAACAGATACACAAGCCTATACATAGAGACCTAGATATGGAGTCCATAACACATAAAAGTCACATGGAACCAACATGAGATGGAATTTATCCATATATTCAAAATTTACCAATTATAAATAGTTAAATCACTTACTTTATTCATTTAATATTCAAAACACATCATGCTTTAAATACAATTTATTAGATTTCTTTAACTCATTTCATACCTATTTGGTACCCTTTTCAGCCTTAAATTGAAGCTTACAGAGGAGGAAAGGTCAAACCAATTAGGAACAACCCCAACCCTTGGATTTTTCCCCCTAGACCCTCCCCCTACAAACTTGAGGTCACAGGGACATTCTTCGCCCAAGGACCACCTGCATACCTGATTCCAAACGGATCAAAGTCACACGTAGTTCTCCTTACAAGGTTTTTCTCAAGGAGCCTTCACTTGTAATTCCAATATAGAAAATACCTCATATAATTAATAAATAAAGGTTGTTAGGAGTTGAGTTAGTTGTTATTCCCAAAAGGTCCGCATGTCAGGAATCTGCTATTATCCCAGATTAAGGATCCACGAGAGACTGCTAAACCATGTCAGAAATCACGTGGTCAATGCTGACCAAGGGGTGGAAGCGTCGAGCTTCCAACAATACCCCCCAACATGACCATGAGATTTGAACCCACAACCCCCACTCTAATACCACTTGTTGGGAGTTGAGCTAGCCATTATTCCCAAAAGGTCGACCTATCAAGAATCCACTACTATCCCAAATTAAGGATCCATGGGAGGTTGTTAAGCCATGTCACAAATCACGTGGTCAATGCTAATCGAGGGGTGGAAGCGCCGAGCTTCCAACAATGGTAATATGATTTTCCACCCAAGGGAGTTAATTAAGCAATAGCACTAATAATAATTTTCTTTCCAAACACATCGAGGTTTTATTCATCTTAAGATTATATTCTCAAAATATACAAGTGGACTAGGTTTTGTCAAGAATATCATCTTGGATATATCTCCCAAAGCATGGAGATCTATCCATAACTAAGAATGAGGTTGTTAAGCAATAAAGTATACACGTCCCTATAAGGTAGTAGTCAAATATTGTTATCATGCATCCATAATGCAAGAATCCTTGTTAGGGGTCCAAGTGAGGTCCCACATTAATATAGTTCTATAAATCCAATATCATTTATGACATACTCTTATACAAGGCACAACATACATCAACAAGGCCCCATTTAATCATTTTTAACTTTGAAAGACATATGTTATTAATTACAAACTTGCATTAAGCATAATCAATGTTTTGAATCATACCCAAGACAATTGGCAACATTATGCTCAACATATCTTCATATATAAATATACATTCCATACTACTAGTAATAATAACATTCTTAACCTTTAGGTTTCATTTACCTTATGTTGTATCTCGTTATTCCTGTAAAAGCTTGGTTCTCAAACTAGATAACTATTCATACTTTCCATTTAAACTAAACCTAACCTTAATGGTCATTAGTATGGTATCAAGAGATGCTACATAAGATTTATCTCTTAACTCAATCTCAACCACATTGTCAAATTAATGATAGTTGCCTTCCATTTGGTATACAATTATATTATGATTCATCATAGGTATCATAATAATTTCATTATCAAGGTTCTTGTATCTAAGAGATTGATAGATGTATCATGCAATCAATTAAAGCATTTACCATGGTATCAATGGATTATCAAAAGCATAGAGTTTCAATATTAAAGATATACATTTAGTAAAGTATGGTCTTAGTGCCACTAAACGAAATCACCTTACAATATTATACAACTAAGTGTCAAGGCTCATATTAATTATATATGATTTGTTGTTCATATTATAAGATTAATTTGCAGCTAAGTATTTGGTCTAAGACTCTTCAATGCCCTCTTATTTCTTTCAAAGTTCAAACATAAAGTTTCCAATAATTAACCCTCGATTAAGTTGATTTCTTAGTTAAGATATGTAGATATATTCCAAAATATCCTATAAGTTCCTTTCTATGACGCAATGGTTAAGTTAACTAGTTAACAAGAAGTTCTCTTTGCTTGCATAATAATACTTATCACTAGACCGAGACACTATGTTATAGGGGAAACATAAACATGAGTAATAGCCTTGAATTACACCATAGTGTGCTAGATGTGTAACACTATACTTGTCTCTCTAATAGATCATTAAAATAGGTCTCACTATTTTATGATGACTATGACACTACTTAAAAGCCATCTTGATTAATCTCTCCTCATATAACATATGCCCAATTTCCTTCAAGTTTTATATAGATATCATGAAAACTAAGCACAATAGTCCCATGATCTGAATCTAAATAGATATAACTAGGTTAAAATGGATAGTAAAATTAATATGATAGCCATAAGAAATAAAATTCACAAACAGGTCTCGTATTCTACATATTATATAGCTAAGAGGGTAGAGTAAACGTTTCTATTGTTCAACATCCCACATCCTACATGAGAATACAAATATAACTTTTAGTAATCACTATTAAAATCAAACACCAAGTAAATATTAGCATGTTACAAGTCTAAATGATCATGGAAAATGACTTAAGTTTGACAATATTACTTTAGTTATCATTCACTATTCTACCATAGTCTTCCCTAAATCCTTACATGACAGCCAGAAGAGTAGATATACCAAACCTAGTACTATTTGAAAAATGATTATACTTAGCTTTAAGGATGGAGTTGAAGATATCCATGGTTTAGGTGCTAAACTCTACAATCATTCCTCTTGGTTCCTCTAATGTCGTGTTCTTCCTCCAGTGCCAATTCATACTTCTAGGATTTCTTCTTTCCAATGTTCTTGTAGCTTTAGATCCAAAAAAAAAATCCTCTCCTTGCATTATCAAAACTCCTGAGCCTTCCTTTATACTTGGATGTCCATAGCTTATTCAAAAACTCTCATTGCAGCACAGGCATGGGCGATATGGTCAATAGTTATCAAAATTGGCTTCACACTCGCCAATTACTTTTGCTCGACAATTTCTAAATCCTTTCCAGCAAATCCTCTATATATTTGTGTATATCCTGCGCTCAATGCAGTAACATGAGACCACATTTCTTTAACGGTCTTTTATCCACATTTGTGCCTTCTCTCGTCTCTCACTTCCGCATGTAACTACTAGACACCCCCAACCCCTTCTTTACTTCCTTCGAATTGCCTTTATGTCACCTCAATCCCAAGTCGCCTCTATTCCCTGCCCTCCTCTGTATTTTTCTTCCTCCTATTATTCGTCCAAGTGACTCTCCTGTAGTTGTTCCCTTCTCAAAATAACTAACACAACCCGATTCCTCTCTCTACTTTCCTATTCTCCACACGTTTTCCATTATTGTCTGTCAAGAAACAGGAAATAAAGTGACACATTTTTATTCATAAATTCCCCAATCACTTCTATTCACGCCTTCTCTCTAACTTTTCTTCATTTTATCTTCTTCACATGCCAACACTTCCTGTCCAAAACAACGTGTCCATTCAGTCAAGGAGGGGTCACAAGGTTTTTAATGGTTAACGAGCCTTATTGCACATGGCTTCAACATTTCCTACTATCCATGAACAGGGGTGCCATGCCTATTAATTGCATGAACACCTGTTTCGTTTCATCCACACCATGCTGTCTTTGACTGTATAGCCCTGCACAACATACCTGCACCATTCCCATTTAATTTGAGTTTTCTCTTTCAATGAGAGGGGTAGATGGCTCTATATTTATAACATCCTTATGTTTGTTGGGTCATTCGTGAAAAAAATCATGACCTCCATAATTTTTTTCATTCTTTTACTTATTTTGTTGACCATGCCACGTGAAAGCAATCCTTCTAATTGGGATGTGATACATTTTTGTGTCACAATTTGGTGCACATACCCATGATAAGGAGTTTTATGCCTTGATCAAGGCCTTGAAATAATGGAGGCACTACATTCTTGGTAGGGAAAAAAATATTTATAGTAATCATCAATTCCTTATATTTTTGAATTCATGGTCTAAAATCTAGAAACAATGTCAATTGAAATGGGACTTGTATATTTAACATTTTCACTTAGTCATTAAATATAAAAAGGGCACTACCCATAAATTAGTTGATTTCTTGAGTGACCCTCTAGCCACAACACTACATATCCTAGATGTTAGATTTGTTGTTATGAGTATTATAAACGTTTGTATTCTTCTAATGCATATTTTGGACAAGTTACACATGCTTTGCAATATCCCATTATCACCAACCAAATCCCTTAGGCTAGAAATTATCTATATGGTTGGTTATATAAGTTGAATCAATTGTGTGCTCCTACTAATTTTATTTGGCTGATGCTAATTAAGGAGGATCATTCTTATTCTTATCGGGGATACTTTGGCACCACAAAAAATCTACAACATTTATAATGATACTTCTATTGGCCCTCCATGATGAGGATCATTCTAGAGTTTTTATCATTTTTGGAATTCACTTTAGAATCTCTTAGAGTGTTGACTTTGATATTCTATTAATTTTCATCAAAAAATAGATGGCCAAACTAAAGTGATCAATCAAACATTAGTTTAGTCTCTTAGAATCTACCATGATAAAAATAAACAATGGCATACCTATATTCATGTTTTGTAGCATAGCTATAATCAAGCTATACATGTCTTTACATGTCATTCTCCTTTTGAGGTATATTATGGATATCAACCTCTTGTCCATATGTGATTCTCGTTTCTCTTCCTTTGAATTCTTTATCACACCAACAAAAGGAACATGGCCAATCTTCTCATTTTATTCAAAACATAGCAAAGATTCATGCACAAGCACATTTAGCTCCTTGTATGTCTTAGGTTAATTATAATGAAACTCATGATAAGAATAAAATCCCTTCTAACTTCATAGTTGGGGATAAAGTATAAATTTATATGGATAAACAAAGGTTCAAATATCAACATCTTAAGATCAAGCCTATTAGATATGAGCCTTATACCATCACCAACAAATAAGAGACAATCCTTCAAAATTGATCTCCCATCTCAACTTGGAATCCATGATTTGGTTAATGTTGATCAACTAAAGCGATATGAGCCACATCACTTAGCATAAGAAGTTCCTATCTCTCATCCTAAGCATACTATTCCATATCTTTAGCCTTATTTTGATGAAACTACATTTTTTTACGTTCACACATGCTCTACTAGGAGTGGGAATACCACTAATACTTATGGATCTTATTGGCATATTTTGAAAATGAATACCACTAATACACATGTCGTAAGAATACCCTAACAATCCAAGCTAAGTGGATCTCATTGGAATATTTTGAAAACTATTTTGGCATCTTATGGAGAAAGTGGGGATACTTTCTTCTAAACAAGGAGGAATGTATAAGGCTCAACCCCTTCAATGTCTCTTCATTATACTTAACATTTGATTCATTAGTATAATAAAATTTAGTATTCTCATTCTATATACAATATTTGGTTAATTGAATGTAATAATATTTTGTATGGACATTTCTAAAATCTTATTTCTTCTAGAAGCGTCTTTATATTTCTTTAAAAGACTTATTTTGAAGATATTTTGAATTTTTTTTGTTGAGAAAAATATCTCTTGTGATTTTTGTGCTCATGTGCACTCCTATCAATTGAACTCTCAACCTTCATAGTTAGATATAAACTTGTAAAAATCTCACATCTTCCTAGAGCTTTGAAGAGATTTGTTTTATATATTTTTAGGGATCTCTAAAGATCTTTTAAGTTAGTGAGAGTTATTTTATGAGGATGTGACACATATATATATACATATATGTATATACATACATCAAAGTGTCCCATAGTAATCTTCTAAAGAAATCTAAGGTATGTGATCAATAGCATTTATGTCATAGAAGCTCAACATTTAGAAATATGAGCAAATAAATATCTAAAATCTATGAAGAGAGGAATATTGTATTGGGTTGAATTGGGTCTTAAAAAGTTGTTGTAAAGAGGGTGGATCTCATATATAATAATAAAAAATAAATTACATGATTCATATAAGGCTGTTAAAGGGCCAACTTGTTTCTTTGGAAGCTTGTGTATAACAAACTTGATGCCATTTGTGAGTTCAATCACTTTCACCACTTACAAAGGGGAGAGTACAACTTCATGATGACCAATAAAAAACTTAAAATCTCCATAATATTGAGAGAAAGCCCATCCTCGAGTAGAGTAATGCTTTTCTTGATATATCTTCATTCCTTAGAGGCACTTGAATGTCAAATGCACCACCTAAAGAGCCCTTTGGTGGATTCTTGTTGCAATTAGAAATGACTTGCACTACTTCCCTTTGTAGATGTGGATAAACTAGCACATAGGAAGCCTGTTTAGCCTAATCTTTCTGGTTAGAGACCAAACAAAATTTGTTAAAAGTTGTTCCAGAAGGGCATGGTCATAAACTTGGTTGCCTTGGATGGATCTTAGATTGATGATGGAGAGGATGTCATTTTCAAATTTTTTATTTAGATTAGAAAAACTTGGTGCAATTGAATGCTGAGATCATTGATATCATAGGTGCAAATATAACCAATAATGGAAATGTTTTCCATTTTGAGAATCTCTTTGTCATGCATGAAGAAAGTGAGTGAATGTGAATTATGAACAGCTAGGAGTCCTCCTCCAAAACGAAGCAATCTTATAGAGACATATGAATTGTTTAATCATCGAAAAACTTAGTATTTTCATCGACATCTCTACTAGGAATTTGTAAATCATAATTACCTATAAGGTGAGGTGGAGATTTACCTAGGGAAGATAGTTGTTCAATATTATTTTCATGTCTAATTGGTCACATTCAAAGTTGTCTAGTGAGCAACCTCTCTTTATCAATGTTGAATGGTAACATTATTGATGCTCTCTAAGATACTTTGTATAGTTTTAACTATGTTCAAAATTTTGCAATTAGTGAGTTTGTGATTGCAACTTGAGTTGACATAGATGTGAGAGTCACCTTTGACATTGATATGTGTGTGTGCGTGTCTATATATATATATAATTCCAATAGTATAAAAAATCTTATGTATATTAGGGATTTTCCCATGAAGAGGGAATAGTATTAAAGTGTTAATGTATAAAGATAACATGGACAATTGTAGGAGTTAGAAATCCAAGAAATTAGGACTAAATAAATTCAAAAACTACTGAGTGGTTACAAATAGAGAAATTATAAAATGGTTCAAATATGTGAAATATGGTGCCAAAGCTTACATTTGAAACTTAAGCCCTATTTTGAATAACCCATTTTGAATATGACACTCTTAATTTTTTAACTTGTGTTAGAATATAATGAAGAATAAATAAAGGACCTGAACTAACAGGTCAATAAAAGTTTGATATGCTCTACACTATGATATTTTGTGTAGTATGATAATCTTTGTAATCAAATTGTTGTTCTCTATAGCTCTGATTGTATGAAGTGAGATTGTAAATGACTTTCTTTTACTGTAGGTTGTTTGTATAGCTTTTTTCCATCTTGATTTTTGAAAATGTTTGATCCATGAATTTGAAATCATTACTTTTTATTGGATTAGAGGTGATAGGATTAAAATTTTGTGTGTTAATTGTTTGAATTGATTCAAATGGTGAGCCTCACATGTTCATATTTATTTTATAGGTATTCAATATTTGGAGGTTCACTACTGAGTAATGAGAGATGGGATGAATATGAGAAATAAGTGTTTTTATTTGTGTCAAGTTCATATTAAATCATTAAAGAATTGAAAATTGAACACTTTCATATTATCTATTAAGTAGCAGGTGTGTAGTGATTTGACAATTTTGTTCATGTGATTAGACAAATATCTTATAAGATTGTATAAATTATAGTTTAAAATTTTATATTAGTTATATTATATTTTAAAAAATAAGTATTTATTATGAATACCATTTTATTTTATTTAATATAAAATATGCAATAATTCAAAATATTATTATTTTAATATTGACTGATGGATAATTCCATTTATTTTGATATGTCAATGATTTATGTAAAGTAAATTTAAAATAATTAATGACATCATGTTCATTGAGTTGATATTTTAATATTCATTTGCATATGTTTTATTCAAACCTGCTCAACTCGTGAGTGGTTTTCCATATCACTAAGTCAAAAGAAAAGGAAAAGGAAGTGCATTTTAAAGCCCAGGCCAAAGCAGTCCGTATTAACCCACAGACACCGCATTATCCCTTCCACTGCTCACTCAGAAATTATAAATAACTCGATTTTGGATTTCTATCTTCACTTTTATAAGAGTCAGTGACAATTATAAGTTCATTTTTACAAAATTATAATGCAGACACTTCACAGTTGGTACACTGCTCTTTATAATGTTTCTGAGGCCTCCATTAACCTGTCAATTCAAAAATATGTGATACTTATACTCAACTACTCCGTGCATAAATGTGATAGTTATACTCAACTACTCCGTGCATATTTGTGCTATTGTGATAGTATACTCAACCATTGTATGCATAATTGCCCAGGTTTATAGTTTTGCAGAGTAACCGAAGAGGGCAAATAATGGATTCTTTGCATGCAGTAATTGTGTCGTTTCCTGCACTGATCAATCTTGCAGAGCTGCTGGCCATGAGAAGCTTTTCTATAACCTTTGTTTACTACTGAATGGATATATCAACAGCTTTTAAAAGCAGCATCCAAAGATGCAGCTGCACGTGACCGTGAGGTTCAAGAAAGGGGCTTAAATTTTCGGTTTTTAAGCATCCCAGATGGCTTACCGCCTGAACATGGTCGAACGTCTCAGCTTGATCAGCTTTTACTTGCCATGCAATGTTTGGGCCCTCCTTTGGAAACCCTGTTAACTGCAGCAGATAAGTCCGTTCCGCCAATCACCTGCATAGTTTCTGATTACTGTCTGTCCTGCACAGCAGAGGTACCTAAAAATCTTGGTGTGCCCAGAGTTGTCTTCTGGTCTTGTTGCACTGCACATTCCATTATTTTTATGACGGCTAACTTTCTTCTTTCTCAGGGCCATATTCCGGTCAAAGGTATTTATCCTACAAATTTTGTTCTTTGTAGTACTGTTAAAATTGGAGAGCTTTGAAAAGTTAATCATATATCATAATCGTCATTTGTTAAATATATAGTAAGTTATTCTCTTGAATAATATGTTCTGCTGCATGTAGTCTGCTGTTTATTTTTATAATTTTTATCACTGTGAACCATTCTGAGATATAAACTTACATCACATCTTCCTTCATTCTTGAAACGAGTTTTGATATCAATTGTTAAATTGGAGAGCTTTGAAGAGATCTGTTTTGTATATTTTTAGGGATCCAAAGATCTTTTAAATTAGTAGAATTTATGAACAAATATTATATGGCAGATGTGACTATATATTATAAATGATAAAAAGTTATGATGAAATAAAATTTATATATTCAACAAGTATAAGATGATCTGAATGATTAAAAATAGTTTTTGCATTTGCAATTTAACCTATTTACAACTTTATGTAACTTATTATATTCAGTTTTAACAGGTCTATAGATTATTAACTTGGATATGATCTTTGGGGTTAGTTCACTCAGATCTTGATCATTGTTTTAGATAGTGTAGATTGTGGATTCAACTTCTATTTTTTCTTTTTTAGCTTCCAAGTTTTCATGCTTCACATTTGATTTATGATATGCTTTATAATATGGTACTTAGAGCTACTACTAATGTCCTGTGGTGCTCTGTTTTCCTGTATCACTTATGCCCTCTTGTGTCTTATTTGGCTTGTTTCAATCATTCTGATATATTACATTGAAAACTTACTACAGTTGAAAATGATGCCATCAGTTGGAAAAATAGAGATATTTGAAAAATGATATAAGTTTTGAAAATTTTCAGAAATATAATTTTAAAAAAATTTATAATCATAAAATATCTTTTTAAACTGAATGAATATATATAGGCAAAACTTAAAAGTTAAAACTAAAAATCATTGATGGTTTCTAAAATTATGAAAGAATTTTATGGGTTAAAAGTAATACCAAAATCTTTAACTTATTTTTTTTATGAATGTAGGTGCTTTCTCACTCATCTATTGGAGGGTTCGTTACACATAATGGGTGGAACTCTACTTTAGAAGCAATTAGCATGGGAATTCTTATGATTGGATGGTCTTATTTTCCAGATCAATTCTTAAATTGTCCATTTGCAAAAGACATTTGGAATGTTGGCTTGGACTTTGAGGGTGTTGATGTAGATGAATTTAAATTAGTGACAAAAGAGGTGGTTGAGAGTACAATGAGAAGTCTAATGGAAGGTTATATTGGAAAGAAGCTACAAGAAAATGTTGTGAGGCTAAAGGAGGCAGCAACCAAGGCAGTGATAGAAGGAGGAACTTCATATACAAACTTGAACACCTTTGTAGAAGATATGCAAAGGATAGCCAAACCAAGGTCTAAGGAGTTTCTTAATTAGTGATAATTTATCTTGTAGAATTAATGTTTTTTAATATTTAATTAAGTTATGTTGTGAGATATCATTTATTATTACATTAAATTAGGGATCTTTTAAAATGACATTAATATAAATGTTTTATTATTTCTATGTTGGCATAATACTTCAAGTACATCAAGGTGCTTTTGTCTTTCTTGTTGTGTTACTACTTTCACTTCTTCATTGTTCAAATTTAGAGATCTATGCTCATTATTTCTTTATGGCTTTACTTCTCTCAGTGATGATAAAGCTTAGCCCCTTCATAGCCTCTTTATTAGACTTAACATTTGATTAGTTAGTATAATAGAATTTAATATTCTCATTACATATATTATTTGATTAGTTGAATATAATATTTTTTATATGGAGATTTCTAGAAGCATCTTTGTATTTCTTTAAAAGAGTTATACTGAAGATGTTTTGGAATTTTTTTGTTGAGAAAAATATCTCTTGTTAGTTTAATGTTCATGTGCACTCATATGAGTTGATATGAAAATTGAAGGATCACAACTGTGGATCTAGTCTTTTCGAAGGATTGATCAAGCTTTACCAGTTACCTCCCTTTTTGGTTGTCATATATCCAGACTCCTTGAGGGTTTCTTGATTTAACCCTTATTATATCTAAATTCTCTTTCTCTTAGGTATTGTATTGTGAAACTTTATATCTCATTTTTGGGATCTTTTGAGTGGCTTTTGAGGATTTTAATCATCACAAAACTAATCTTAATGTTTCCAACTCATCAATATCTTTGATTTAAAAAATAACCATCAAAATTAGAGTTATGGATCAAAAGTTATGCCCTTTGGAAGGTATTTTATTATTAAAAAAAAATATTGATAAGTAATAATTTTTTCTACTCACCATATTGTAATGGATGTTAAGTGATATACCTAGTGAGAAGAGACTTCTAAAGAGTATGAATATGAGTATTCTCCAACAAGTTTTGTAAAATAAAGAGATCCAAAATTGTGTCATGCAAGATCTAGTTGCAACTTTTTGATTGACACTCTAGTGCCCTTCAACCAATACCCATGACACTCAAATCCCTCATTTCCAACTTCAAACAAATGATTGAATCTTGTATGGTGAAAAGATAGACTTTTGGCTTCACAATCTTGTGGCGTATTTCAAGATATGACCTAATTTAACCAGCCCCCAAAGGGTACAAATTGTTGAGGTCCATCTATTAGATTTAGTCTTAGATTGGTGGAAAAATTATCGAATAATTCTTGCAACAAGAGGACAAGAGATCGGTAAGTGCTCAAATCTACAAGCTCTTAAGGAAAGATTCTATCTCTTTAGATATTTTTTGAACATGTTAGGCTTATGGCTACAACTCACATAAGCTTAAGATTAATTAGTGCAATGGCATATATTGATAACTTTATCAAGCTTCAAATCAAGTTTAATATTTTAGATACAAAAGAGGTTCTTGTTAATTTTTTTGGTCTATCGCCTTTCCTCTATAAAGAGATGACTATATTTGAAGTTGAATCTTTAGGTAGGGCTTTCAAAATACAATATCTATAAAAAGTAAGCTAGGGTTTAAAAAGGGAATGCAATAGGATACCTTTAAAATCTCTAGTAACCTTAGTGTCCAATCATAACTTCTAAATAACTCATCATCCTCTACCACTTGTAACAATGCATAGTTTTGTAGTTATAACAAGAATTCTAGGTTCATTTTATTGAGGACTGTAGGGTGTACTCCAAATTAAGTGAGGAGGAAAAATAATCCTTACACAATAGTGACAAGGAAATGTGGAAGGGGTGGAGGATCTTCCCATAGTGTAGGTTGATAATCCTACAAAATTTAATCCTACTCTTTTTCTCATGACTAAGAACTACTCTAAGGCACCTTGTGAGTCTATATTGAAATAGAACTACCAAATCAAGAATAATATGACTCTTTTAATAATTGATAATAGAAGTGGAAAGGATATAGTGAACATAAGGTTGGTCATGACTCTTCAACAACCCACATATGATCATCTTCAACCATACCATTTAGGTTGTCCAAGAACATGGGCCTCATAAGTTAATTGACAAGGTTTATGTAAGGACCTTTATTATTAGGCCTTTCCAAGATATTGTTGAGTGTTATGTGGCACCATTATATTTCTTAGATCTCCTTCTTGAATGATCATTCCAATATGATCATAGTGTATTTTATGATGAAAACTCAAATATATACTACATTAGAAAAGATGGTATGTTTAATAAGTTGATGCATGCTTAAACACCTAGCAGATCAAAAAGGGGTACGATTTATAAGTTGATGCAAGCTTAAACACCTACTATATTAAAAAATATGGTGAGGTGTATAATCTTACTTCTACTTCCACTACTAAATCACATGTCATGTCATGTAAGATTAATGTTTAGTAGGTCATCTTGTCAAAATACTCAACACTTTCTATCATTTACCAAGCTAAGGAGGATAATTAGGATAAATTGCCACCTCTTGCTATGAGAAGTTTAGTGGAGAGCTACTTTAATATTTTTTAAGAGCCAAAAGTTTTACCACCCTTTATAATTATCAATCATTTTATATTATTGGTTCCAAGGTTTTTCTTACCAATTTTTTTAGCATATCACCTCTCACAAATTGAAAGCACAAAAATAGAGAAGAAAATAAAAAAAAAATATGGAAAAAGAAAAGATACAACCTAGGGCCTCTCCTCATGACTATCCAAACTTTATTAAAAGGAGAAGGATGAATGGATAACAATCACTAACTATAGGTCTTTAAATAAAATCATTATAAAGAATAAATATTATTTTCTAAGGATTGATGACCTTTTGGATTGTATTAAGTTATAGTTCAATAGTTGACAAAGATGGATCTCCATTTAGGCTATCATTATGTATGAATGGATCCTATTTATTGGTGGAAAACTACTTTCAAAACTAAATATGGGCTTTATGAATGCTTAGTGATTCCATTCAGATTGATTAATGCTCATACAACATTTATTTAGCTCATTAATGATATTTTTAGAGGTCACTTAAGAAATTTCATCGTTGTGTATTTAGATGGAATTATTATATTCATAAATTCATTCTAATAATAAGTTCTTCTTTGGATCATATTCAACATGTTCCCACTACTTTCGATCTTCTATGATAACACCAACTTCAAGCCAATATGAAGAAGTTTTCCTGTGGTAAACACTCTATCAAAATACTTTTCATTTATTATCAATTAGAATGGAGTACATGTAGATCCTAGAAAAGTGAAAGCTCTTAAATATTGGCCTATCCCTCATTGTATTGTGAATCCAAAGTTTTTTCTAGGGGGCATGTATTACTCTAAAACGTTCCTTCAAAAAATTCCCTATATTGGTTGACCACTTCACTTGCTATGCAACCACAAGAATTTATGGTCTACAATAGTAGATCAAGCCTTCCAACAATTTAAGTAGGCACTTTTATAGGATCTATTACTCATTCTTCTAGATCTTTAACAACCCTTTCAGATTTAGACAAATGCTTCTAACTATGCTATAGGGATTTTTCTTATATAGAGAGGACATCTTGTAGCCTATCATTCTAAAGGCCTCTCATGGAAAAATCAACTACAAAACATATGAGGGTGTGTGCAACAATTTGTGACATATAAAAGGTGCCACATTTACAAAAAACATGAAATAGGGAATTTTATTCGCATCAAATTTGACACTCATCGAATAGGCTTGGATGGTCAAGCTTAAGGCTTGGCCATACCAAGCCTACCAAGCCTATTTGGCGAGTGTGAAATTTTTCCCATTTGGCGAGTGCCAAATTTAGCGTTCGCCAAATGAAAAAGTAAATAAAAAAAACCATGCCCAAACTCATTCATTCTACCCTTTTCACAATTTGGAGTGCTCTTTTTCATCTCTACAACCCGCGCTTACCAAAAATGGGTCATTTTTTCACTTGTAACTTGTGATTATTTGCGTGGATACCGCCAAGACATCGCAAAGGTGAAAGAGGTACATATTTCTGGTTTTTTAGTTTCAAATTTGAATTAAATTTTAGATTGAATTAGGTTTCTTAATTAAAATTTCTTTTATTTCCAAGAAATGAATCTCCACCTTCAAATATTGAAAATTCACAATCACCTTCTCATGAAGACCCTCATGAACAAGAACAACATAAAACTCCTCCAATTTGTAGACATCTTGTAGGAACACAACAAAATATTCTATATCAAATAGAAAATGACAAAAGAGAACTTGAAGAATTGATTGCAAGATTAAATGACACTATTGCAATACACCCTCATAGGATAGGCATTGTTGAATCCCTATAGTCGATTGTATCTCATGTAGGAGGAATGAGTGCACAACTTAAATTTTGGTCGAATAAGAGGGATGAATTAAAATGATTTTATGCAAGTGGACTTTCCTATGTGCAAATGAATGTAAAGAGAAAATTGGCAAAGGTGACTTGTGTGCCCTTTTCACAAACCCAAGAACCAATGACCCTTTATCACTTGCATACAGGAGGCCCCCCATCCATTGGTGCCACCATGAATTAAATAAAAATAAATTTTTGGATAGGTGGTGGATGGTTTTTGACCAACCTTCGTGCAATAACTACAAGGTCCAATAACACTTTTTGAGGAAACTCTATTGTGAGTTTTTCCTCAATAAGATGCCAAATTATTTTGACTATCTAGAATTTTAGGGTAGAGGTGGGGGCATGACGTAATCCTCAACTGGCACCGAGACCCTTGCCTAGACCCGTGGTGGAGCATGTGATTGTTCCTTCCATGGTGAAGGACAATGTCGAGGTAGAATCATTGGACTCGATTAGCTTGCTCACTTAGAGCCTTGTACAGTGTGTGAGGCCTCTAGTAGAGCCTGATCTAAGTGATTCTTCTAGGCCAGAGTTCTAGTCCACTTTTGTCACTCATCTGGTGATGTTTGCATATATGATCGTGAGAGTGCTCAAGATGCGGCTGCATAAGATACATCAGCTACACGATAGATGGCTATGCCAAATGCCTTGTTGAATGAAATATTCAACATTGATACTCAGGTAAATTTTAGCAAGTTTATTTAATTTAATTTATTAAATTTTGTTTTGAAATTTAAGAATAACTAAATTAGTAGAACATGAATACGATAAAAATTTAGGGTCAGAGTGTTGATGATATACGCCTCGTTCATGCAAACCCCTATATGTTTACATCATTGAGTCCACATGTATGTAACCAATATTAAAAAAATAATTAATACATGTGAATCGTTGAACCTTATTAATGATATCTCATAACACACTTTGGATGTCAAATAGTTTGGTGGTGGACCTTCAACATCAAGACCTCACGCTTCTCAACATCAACCAACTTTCACTCAGGTAACCTTTATTCATTAATGGTGTTATAAAACAATGTTAGGTAATTTTGGTAATTGAACAACATTTATTTTTTTATTTTTAGATGCAGCATCAGATAGTCCTACCAATGTTTGTGGTCAATGGAACTTGGAGTTGCTACAATAGTAGAAAGTTCTAATCCTTTGACAGAGGTATGTGATAGATTAGTAAATTTCACATTATATTTTCTCTTTTATTGGTCTATTATTGAAAATTTTAATATACACATATGTAGTTTAATTTCTATCTTGATGCTTGCTACAAGGGCTTGTCACTCCAAATTGTCAATGTGCTACTGTTGCAGATGATCATGTTGATTATTTATTTTCAATAAGTGATTATTCTATTATATGTCATTCAACAATTCAATTTCTATATATTAACGTATATACTTCTTATTGCATTAGGTGGATCTCTAGAAAAGTGAAGAGAGGAGGACGAGTGAGCACATTTGAAAGACAACATCACATGCATCTCCATCCAATCGAGATTTGAAGGCAGAACGTGATCTATTTCCTTCTCCCAATGGCAAATGACTATGTATAGGGTCCTTTGTTGTATGCCTACATGGCATTTTTAAACATATGTTTTGTCCTATCGATATGTAACATTTTATGTCCATATGGATTTTTTGCAAGCCTGTATGACTTTATTGGATATATTGTATACTTTTATCAACATATAACATGTTGAATACACAAGACAACTGAAAGGGGGGTGAATCAGTTGTACCTTAAACCTTCAAAACCCTCATACATATTAAGATCCACATTAATACAATTAACACTTAATTTGTTATGATGATTTAGCATGGAAGGAAAATAACAAAAATTGAAATGAATTAACACCATGCACAAGAGAACGCTAGATTTACGTGGAAAACCCAAGATGGGAAAAACCATGGTGAGGATTAGCTCACAATATAAGGTAATATCAACACCGATTACAATAGGGATCACTACCAGAGGGCTTACTGCCCAAAGAAAGAAAGGCTCACTGTCAGAATAGAAAAGAAGATAAAGAAGAATGTTACATTGAGAAATCCATCTCAGTGTAATAGAGAAATCCACCATAATATCACCAACTCCTTAACAATATGACTGAAGAATTGTAGAAACCTTCTGCTCACTACATCCAACTATCTAGCAAATGAAAAATTGCACCACACTTCTCAAATTTGAACTCTAACACTCTACAATTTGTAGATCATTCACATTTATCTTCACTATCTTCGCATCCCTGAACATCTCAACTCATATTTATATCATCCTCAATATTGAAAACATTCTCCAATGTTGGTTATGCACCTCAACCATGCAAATTCAAATTAGAGCAGTTCCAAAACACTTCCATGATGGATATAAGTGAAAGCAGACCACACAATTTCTTATTTGGTACCCAAAACTATAACCCCATGCTACAACACACTTTTACAAACAATAAATATCCGCTGCAATTAGTGTAAACACCAAGTTCAGTCGTTACCCATGTAAACACCATTAAAAATTTAAGTACACACTTCCTTTGATCTAATAACACCTCATGGACAACAAATGTCACCTAAACATAACCTGGAATATTCCATAAACACCCTGAAATCCAACAAACTCCTTTGCAACAAATTTCACCTGAGAAATGTACACACCCAATACACTCAGATAACTCTTCCATACACTGTGACTCAAGAAACTGACTTCTAAAGCACCAAACCTCAAACCACTTCAACTAAACAAAGATACCAACACAATCAACACACCTTCTATTGGAAGTTTGTCATTGATGATGATGTTTGGAAACATGAGCATGGTATGTACATTTTGTTTTATCCAATATTGTCATTAATATCAACATTGTTGTGGATCATTCTAGCATGATTTAGAAGTGTTTTTGAAGACATTCGTACAAGAAAAGTTGGTCCAAAAAGTATAGCTACATAGAAAAATGCATAAGTATCAAATCTACCAATACAATGGTTTAGTGTGTTAGTTTTTGGGTCCACACTCCACCACAAATAGAGATATATTACTTTGTGATTCTAACCACAATCTGGTGATCATCAGATGCATCTAAATCCAAGAGTTTGTGTTGTTTGGTGAAGTATCCTAGAAGATATGAATGATATAGTTTAGTCATGTATATTGTAGTTATTTTCTATATAGAGTGTCGATGTGGGAGATTTTGCATTCCTTCACGGATAATTATTTTGTGTTGCAATGTTGAAGATAAGCTATTAGATGTCAATTGAGTGGGAATTTCATATGAGATCAAGTTTTGAGTTACACATGTGTTGAATTGGGTAAACAAATGAAAGATTTTGTGTTTAGGTCTTATTTGGGGCCAACCTAACATGTTTGATGTTATGCAAAGGATAAATAAGTGTTGCTATCTTATGTGGGATCTATTGTAGGTCCCTGTCAACCTATGTTAAGATAAATTGAATTTTAAATTAAGGTGCGAGATGTGGATGAAATATTTTGAGGACGAAAAGTTCAAATTTCGTGTGTTACATCTAATTAGGCTGACCTAATTGATGTTACACTTTATGTGTATATATATATGAGTGTGTTTTCGGTGTTTGGAAGATGTGTAGTGTGTTGTAGAAGAAAGGTGTGAGTAATGTACGATAGATGATGTGTTTTACCTACATGCGAGTGATGCAAATGCAATCAAAGTTGTGTGAATTGTGTGAATTCAAAGCAAAGTAGTGCATTGATCTAGTTTAGTGCATAATGTATACATTTCAACTCGGCAGTAGTGGAAGAGTGTTTTATAAGAAATGAAGTTTCCCCATGCATAGCAGAATCATAAAATTGACCAAAGAGAAATTAGAATTATTATATAGTTTCAATCGGAGGTGAAGAGGAGTGAAACAAATAAAATCTATATTGGCACGATAAATAATACACTCCTTGCAAAGAATCAGTTACAAACTTTTATTAAATGACATAAAACAGTGGCATTAAATGAATAAATTTTAAAGTTATAAGGCTCCTTATATTACCAAAAGTAGGGTTTAATAAATTAATCATGCATATTTTCCTATGCTCGCCTTCTGCATAGAATCCCCACATCATGGTCACCTTTAGAGAAATTAAAAACACGCCTTTTTCCTGAATCAACTGGTTAAAAAAGATAACAACAGAGAGAAAAGGTAACATCAAAAAATAAAGAGTGATAAAATCACTTAGCAATAACCAAAATTCTTTTGTATTATTATTGACTGCATATCAATTACATAAGTTTATTGAAGCTTATATAAAAGAAAACAATGTTGATGCACAACTGGCTACATCCAAAAATAAACTGAAAACTTGAAAGAATCTAAGCATGCATCTAGCATGCATTATTTGGTGAATAAGATGACTACAAAACCAAAGACAATGAACAATAGTTAAAACTTAAAAAGCAGCAAAATAAAGATATAACTAACTCTCTAAAGATGTGTTTGAAACTGAAATTCATTCGATGGTGTGCATGAGGGTTAAAGCAATTTGCATGTAGGAAAAACTTCATGCATCACCTATCAACAACCTCTACCAAAAATTGTTACTCTTTATGACAAAGACCTCCCAACATTTTCATTGTGATTTGCCTCTCATTAGGTAGAAGGCCTTTGTAGATTGGTTTGCATCCTCCCTTTCCTAGTATACTATTGATTTCATTGGCAACTACTTTTAACTTTGTGTACAAGAATTCTTTAGCCCCACCAAAAGAAAGAAGATCCAACATGAAAGGTTGGTCCATGTCTTTGAATTCCGAGTACCTTCTTAGAAAAGTGTAGAAGAAGTAAACCCTGCATAATAGCTCTACACAAAAAAAGGAGGAAATTATAATGAGATATTGCATTGTATAGTTAGAATCACTTAGGTGGAATGAAATTTTAACTGAAGCCTCTTCCACTTCATATGTGCGTTTGAATTCCACCATTTTGCATTTGTAACTTAAGCCTCTTCCACTTCCATACATGCATTTGAATTCCACCGTGCGTTTGAATTCCACTAGAATTTGTAACTGCCATTTTTTTTGTTTGCATAGATCTACAAACATGTGATGCCACTGTAGGAACGCCTCTCGGCATAATAAACAAAGTTCAAAAATGATTATGATTTTAAAAAATATATATCTTTCGTTGTAAATCTTTACAATTGCGTATGAAAAAAATAAAATAAAATAAAAACAGAGTGATTATAATAGAAAGGATAATATGTTGTCATTTATTTATAGTTGCATGACTCGTGTTAAAAAAAAAGTGAAACCAAAGAATAAAAGAGCAAAAAAATTGTAAGACAAAACTAATATAAACATAGTTTCTCGAATATACAATATGTAGGAGAAGAGAAGTGAGGGGAAATGACTATGATGAAGAGATTGAGTTCAGTAAAACCCTTCTCCCTTTTTCTTGGAATCTTCCTCCTATCCTCTTTCAACCTAGAAAACCAAACGATGAGAGAATGAGAGGAAAACACATTTTATAAACAACTTTATGTTTTAGGGTTCACCTTGAGTTGCCCTAAAATCTAAGGGTTGTGACTTAATTTAATCCAATGGCTAGGAATGAGTGAACACTCCATTAGTTGTAATAATAGTTAACTTTAACTAAACATAATAAATTAACTAAAACTATCCATGGTGAGGGGACAATGTTATTAGGACCATTAACTTTAAGTTGTGACTTAAAGCCACCTTAATAATATTTAGATGTAGCACTATGAATTTTTTTAAATTAATTAACATCACTTTTATAATCTTTTAAGTATGACTTTTGGAACTTTACAAACTAAAGAAAGTCATTCTATGAGACATTTAAACAAGATATTTTTACCTTGTAAAACATTAAAATGAATTTAAATGTTGTGATTGAAACCTAATGATAAAATACCCTTGCAACCTTAAGGTATTAAACATTCATTAAAATCATATAAATTAATCCTCCCAAGAGTACAGAGTTTATATAAACTAAAGTGGTTCTATAAATTAAATTAATTTCATGATTGAGGGTGTGGGAAATGAATGTGATACCATAGCTTGAAAATTGTGCCATGGTGAATCTATTAAAATATCATTCAATTTATTTTATGAGTAAATTTGGATTTAAGGGTTTAATTCCCTTTACATATTAATGGTTATTAAACTTATGCAAAATGATCCAATGTATTAAAGTTGGCTCATAATCATTAGCAAAAATAAATAGTTTACCTCTTGAACAAACATAGGTTCAAATTAATTTTCCTTACCTTGAGGAATTAAGGTTAAAATTATTGGTAAGATATATGTGAATAATTTATGAAAGATGTATTGGTGTCCCAACTTTCTCAAAGGGAGCATATGTTAATATTTAACCATGTTATATTAAATAACCAAGTCAAAGTTTATCTTTAGGATTTTAATGACATTTAAACACACAAATAACCAACCCATGTTTGACTTGTTTGAACCTAAAGTGTTAATGCAATTATAAATTGAGAAACCCTTGGTCTTAGATGTTAATCTTAAAAATGTACCTTGGCTAAAATGAAACTTAAGTGTTAGGGTCAAGTTTAGGAGGTTGTGAGGAAACATGTTTGCAAGGAAACCATAGATGTGGTTGTATGGTGAATCCCTTGGAGTAAGTTGCCACATTTGAAATGGTATGTCCTGACGTGGAGTTGCTTAGTTGGAATCATGGATAGGTCATCTGTGCAAGTTAATGCACATACACTTGGGTGACGACAAGTACTTAATTGATGTTCAAAAAAATTAGTCAGGTTTTCTTAGTCAAAATTTTGGGCATTACAAATGGTTTCCACTAGTGGCATGTGAGCCTTATGGCCAATAGTATGTAGGAAATGGATGTCATATTTCCCACTTAGCCATTTGATGTACTGCAAGGAAAAGGGAGTTCTAAACAAAAATAGGAAAGTTAGAGGTGGCTTATCCCCAAAGTCAAACCCTGGGCTTATCCTATTGTGGGAAGTGGTAACTTATATTAGTAGTGATAGATACCTCCTTGGGTGAATGGTTATTAGGAAGTCATCCTTGTGCACAGTAGATTGGCCTAATTGACTACTCTCTTTCCATGGACCATATAATCCACTTATATAGGGTGGATAAGGGCTTATATCCACTTGGTTGGGATCACATTACACCCTCTTTCAAACT
This sequence comes from Sequoia sempervirens, assembly GCA_007258455.2. Taxonomy (NCBI): domain Eukaryota; kingdom Viridiplantae; phylum Streptophyta; class Pinopsida; order Cupressales; family Cupressaceae; genus Sequoia; species Sequoia sempervirens. The sequence goes on from VDFB02256132.1 coordinate 228,743,164, forward strand.
ATGGAGTACACAAGGTTGAGGAAACAACCTACTTTAGAAGAACAATAAGATATGAATTCATTTATTATTAGTATTTAAACTTCATTGATCATATTGTCATATTCAAAATGGTATTGTATATATAGCCCTTCATTAAACATGAAATCTTGCATTGTTGATTAGGTGATTGTTGTTTCAGTGCATGATTGCTTCTTGGATGTTCAATATTTACTTATATTGTTAATGTGAACAAAATATCATCATCTAAAAAAAAACATAAAATGGTAGTGTTTCAGGTTAATTTGGGGGTTGTCACAAGTTCTATCTATGATCAAATATCTTTCGAACTGGTGGCATCATTTTGAATCTAATCAAACCATTTTTATTTGTTAGAACTATTAGCACACTATAACTCTTCTAAATCATAAAATTTTAATCTCATCTAACTTAACAATGTCAGAGAACAATGCAACCTATTATTCAAAATTTAGTCATTTGTGATGGATTTAAAAATTACAAACTGATCATAGACAACAAAATTTTACACCAAAAAATCTTACTACTCTTTATCATTGATATAGATGTATATTTATACAAGTTAACATAAAATTGAATCATATAATTGTTGTCACCCGTACATAACTGTTGCTAATAGATAACAAAAAAATGATTATAACAATGTTTATTATTCTACATACTCCCTCATAATAAACATTGGAGAAAAAAATGGTCATTATTCCATATTTTCTCCCCCATAATGAACATTTTAAAGAATAAAAACTCCAAAAAATGTGTTGCAACACTCAAGTCACACAATCCAACCATAAACCTATAAATTTCCTAATTTCTTACAAGACATTATCTGGTACTCTTTACAAACCGCTAAACCTTGTGTAATTACTCTCATTTTTGATAAAATAATGGTGATTGGTGTACAACCTTTTCAACATACCTATAATCTTTTTCCAACCTGATCCAATACTTCATCCACAATTCATCTATATACATTCTGTCATATATGCATTTTCCCACTCTCTATGCCAACACATCTTTTTAGAATGATTTGTTAAGCCAAATATGTGACAAAGATGTATATCCCAACACCTATTCATTTTGTATCCTTTCTTGTTACAATGAGAACCTTGCACACATTGCATTCCTTGAACAAATTTGTTAGAATCTATAACACCTATAAAAACATTCCCTTTACCTATGACATAACCCAAACCTTCATACTTTGGCCTCTTAATTGATACAATTGGCTCTATGATTATTTGTGCATGTTTACCTAATTCTTGACCTATATATCCCATTCTTTGCATGATTTTGAAACCGGTATTCTTCTCATTACAACTAACATGATTTTCAGATTCAAACATATAATCTTGTTCATCTAAATACACTCTTCATCAAAAACAAGTTGAGTGATATTATAAAAACCAACTGATTTATCAGAACATAAATCATTTGTGTGACATGAAACATCACAAACAAATGGTTTTGATTTCAAACATTTATTTTGCACCTTCAACCTAGATATCTCATCATTTTATAATTTAGTTCTCTCTTCTAACTTTTTCAACTTCTCTTCCAAACCATCATTCTTCTTTTGAACTACTTCAAACAACTTTAATCTATCTTCTAATTCACCATTTTTGCTTTTGACATCCTCCAATTCATTCGTAAGATTAATGTTTTCACACAAATATTCATATTTTTTCTTGTGAACTTCCTTAATACCTGTTATCAATTGAGAATTAGATTGTTTAACTTCTAGTAGTTATTCTTCTAAAACATATTTTTCCTTTTTAATTCTCTTACTAATTTCTCCTATTTTGTATACAATACACCTTTATGTTCCTTATTACTCCAAGTCATACAATACCAAAAATAACAAACCCCATAAAAACTTCAACTCTTGTTCCCCTTATATCTCTTATTCCAAAAAAACAAACATAATAAAATGTAACAAAATATCGTAAAAGATTGTGGAAAACTCAAAACTTCTACCTTGAATTTGTTTATGCACTTTTTCATGGTTGTTAAATAAAATTTTCAGAAGACCATGCAAAATACAACTCATATGGTGCATTAAAATCTCACACATTTTCCCCCCGGTAAAATCTCACGCATTACAAACAATCTTCACTTTTATAGAATCTAATGCCAAAAATAAAACAAGGGAAATGGCAGGAGTAAAAATAGCATAAAAACCATTACTCCAACTCTCTTCTCCACTGTAAATTGTTGAATGAAAATGCACCTTACATGATCATGCACAAATTTCACATCAGATATTAGTCGTTTCAACCTTTATTTAAAAAACCTACACTATAAAATAAGGACCAAGTGGGAGACTCAAAATGCAATCTTAGAATGCCATGTCTTCACACTCCATCAAATCTATTCTCATGCACCTATTCATCCATATGTGGGAATGAGGGTCGATGTTATGTGCAATCATGATTAGGATTCAATACAGAATAGGAAAACATATTTCATTGTATATTCTTTGTTGAGAAAACTTTCAAATAAAGATTGAATGAATCTACAATAAAATAAAAGACCAGACTGATATATGAATCGCCTGAGTAAAGGAATTAATATTGGTAGCATAAAAAATAGTTTGATTCCAAACTTTTGACATCAATGCATTGCCTTCATGCCAACTTCTGAAGCCAAAACCAACAAATACTGGGTGGCAGATCTAGACATTTAATGCCCTTAGAGTATCTTCACACACATTTTGATGTTGTCTCCTTGCAAAGCATACCATGTGCTACCATGGCTTTAAACACTCTTCATCCCATTAACACCAATTTCTTCTATGCATAAATTTTAGTATCTTTCATTAAAAGACTTATCTGGAAAAGAAACACCGCCTCTAATGGTAATAATAGCAACCGTTTGATTTTAAATGTCACAACGGTTTCTTCCCAACTTCAACGAATAATTCTATACTGCAACAAAATTTAAATACCCTTAAATAAATCCTCCTTCATCACTGTCTATAGAATATCACACTGGGTACCTTTATGTTTTTCACATAAATTTCAATCATGCCTCAACTTCAAGCCTTCTCGCTCTGGTTTTCACTACTTAATGCCGAATTTCATCATTTTAAAGGCATAGATCAACGCCTTATTTTAAACTACACAACATCAAGCGTCCAACATCTTCAAGTTGTTTGTCCAATGCATTTTCAATTGCAACAAATAATATTTAAATGTCCAGACACAAGAACTGCTTTGATACCAAATGATGGATTTATAAATTACAAAAAGATTAAAGACAACAAAATTTGCACCAAAAATTCTTACTACTCTTTATCATTGATATAGATGTATATTTGTATAAATTGACATAAAACTAAATCATATAAAGTATTGTCCATACATAACTATCTTGTTGACAGATAACAAAAAAAAGGGTTGATTATGCCAATGCTTATCCTACATGTTGAATCATGAGATCAAATAAATTTATCTACTAGCACTTGCACCTATTGGAGGTTCAAGGGAGACACCGATAGGAAATAAAGAAGAAAAACATAAATGAATTGTCATAACATATAATTGGTTACATAAAAATATATTTGTATACATGTATGCATTGTATACTAAAAGTAGGTACATAATTTTGTTGGAGTATTTTTTTTTGTACACTGAGGTCCCTTTGAACAATTTGTGATGTGTATACTTCAGATGTTAGTCGATAGTTGCTAATGGACATGGTGATCCATTGGATACAAATTGGAATTTCAACTTGGGTGATTCCATATAACATAAATGAGTCAATGGAACACATCATGGGAGGCAATTCAGATTCTTGAGGATCAACCTAAAAGGAAGTAAGTTAAAAGAAACAAAAAGTAAATGTAGATGGTGGATGCAAGTCACAAAGCATATATTAGTCAATAGCTATAAATTGGAAGACAAAAAAACAAATGGCACTTTGTAGGAAGCCAAACTAAGCAAATTTATTGAAAACTAAGAATAAGAACAAGCTTCTTTTATATGAACATTTAATCCAAGCTTTGTGAGTTCACATTATATCTAGAATTTATAGAAAACGTATTAATCAACTATAACTCGCTCCAATTGAGGCACCATGCCCACTGGCTTATTCTACTTTGTTGAGTTTTACAACTGCAATGTTGGAGTTCAGCACATATATGAGGGTATGGCTCTATACCCACATTAATCTTATCTTTTGTTGCTCGATGCAACACATTTGTGATCACCCTTCTCTTAAAATAAGGGTAGGGGCGTACAGTTTGTGGTGAGGGCTGGAGAACTTGAGGCCCTCTAACAATTTGGGATGGAGAGTGGTTAGAGGAGATATATGCGTTGTCATAGGTGGAGGTGCAAAATCCCACCACCAATCTGCAACTTTGTTTCAACCTAACCCTTGTCACTTATTCCTCGAAGAAGGGAAAGGAATTGTGGTTTTTGACTATTGCCCCATTCAATTGCATTGCAAATTTGATGAAAGCACGAGAAAGTGTGAGACAAAGCTTATATATGTTGGCCCCATATGGTATCGCATTAAGCTTGAGTGTAAGCAACATGAGCATCTAAACTTGGTTATTGTTATATTCCTTTCATGCATGGCAAAGAATAGATGTGGATTGTTAAAATCTTGTGGACCTAGCAATAAGGTGCTTGTTCGCAAGTTAACTAAATTTATTTAATTTAATTAAAATATCAAGTAGTCAAATGTTGATTTTTAAAATGGTATAAATAAGATTTGAGTTTAGCTCAACATTTAGGTTCTTAAATGATGCTAAAATGCACAAAAATTTAATGTAAATTTATTTGAAGTTTAATTTTTTCCTTAAAACATTAAGTAATATAAATTTGATGTAAAGGTGTTGTAAATAGTCACCTTATCTTATTTAATGTTTATGCATCCAATGCAAATTTTAGAGGCAATAAAATAGGATTTAAATTTAATCAACAAATAATCAATGCATATGTTAGAAGAAATATTGGAAGTATTTTGGATGTAAATTTAATCAAGAAATAGTTAATACATATGTTACAAGTGATCAAATATTTACATTTAATTGTCAAATAGAATATAAATTTTAAAAGTGATAATGTACAATTTTTACTCAAAATCTTGAATCCAAAAAATAGCTTTATCAATCATCTATCACTTTTGTGCATTTAAAAGTGTGGTAGGTTGTCACCCTAGTTTATTCAATGATTAATTAGTCGCATAACTTTTAAAATTCATAAAATGACATTGAATTCAACCATCAAATAATCAAGAAAAATTTGAAAATCAATAAAATGAGATTTAAATTTAACAGTCAAATACAATATAAATATATTTTTGAATGCAAAACTCCTATTTTCAAAAAATATTGCTACCAAACGTCGATCGCCTCATATATATTAAATAAAAAATAGTAAACAAATACTTATACAATTTCAAATTTCATTTCACTAGTCTCAAAATTTAAATTAACTACTTAACAAAAAATCGTTGTGGGAGGTTCTAAACCTAATTCTGAAATCATCTTTAAAAAATCACAATCATTTTCTTTAATATAGTGTGGAATATAAATAAATGATAGCTCTATTTTCTTAGGATAAGGTTTGTCTCTCTTCTCCGACATAAACTAATCCTTTTGCGAATATAGATAGAATCTTTCAAAAGAAAGTTTATAGAGGATACAATAGGGAACAAAATGATCAAATGCAATTCATTATCGAGAATAAGGAAGTTTATAGAGGATACAATAGGGAACAAAATGATCAAATGCAATTCATTATCAAGAATAAGGAAGACCGCATGTACAAATCAATAACAAGTTTAGTAACAAATTTTTAGAAAATATTTGAATTTAACAAAGATCCATTATACTTCTTGACTCCCTAATTTTCTTCATACCCTATCTTCTATAAATTATCTTTAACATTCATTCACTGACTAGTCTTTCGTAACAAATCAGAATTTGAGATGATCTCCCAATTTAACAAAAACCCATTATGGTTTGACTACCTTAAATTAAGCTTCTAACATTCAATGTTTGTTGACTAGTATTTCCCAATAAATCACATGTTTTAAGTACAAATAATGAATAAAATAGATAATCTTATTTTTGGGTGTGTGCAAGAAGTTGAGTCCACTTTTTGGCCAAAAAGTGGGTGTTTTTCCTGATTCTCAGAATTTAACACATTTGACCTTAAAATTTGAAGCACTTAGCGATGAAATCTTTAAAAAAGTCACTACTCATAAAATGTAGTGCTCGGAGTCTAGTTTCCAAATATGTAATTTATTTCAATACCCAGATTGTACAAATTGAGTTTTAATAGGCATTTCTAAAACCCACTGTTTAAAAGTCATTTTTTTTTACCATACCATGCACGTGTATGACATCCATATTTTGACTTAAATTATCGTATTTTCCTAAATCCTTTTGGGAAAAGTTTTATGACTCACTAAAGCTTGTTCTTGATATTTTTTTGTAATTTTTTAATGAATATTTTTTTTTTGTTGAATTTTTATTAGGCAAAATTGTCATTTTGAAAAATCGTCGTGTACGACATGCATACGATGACATAAACTTATCATTTTTTGATTTTTTTTTTTAAATTGAAAAGAATTTTCTGAAGTTTGTTCTCGTGCAATCCGTTTGTCAAAATGTTATGTTGATCAAAAGTTATTAAAATAGTAAAAAACCATGATATTTAAAGTTTATGGACCAATTTTATTAGAAATTAATTGAAAAATAGAAAAAATAATCCAATTGCAAAACAAATTACATATTTAGAATTTGCATTGTTTCATCTAAAATGGGTTTTAATTTCGTCAGAAAATTCTGCAAAAAAGGTCGTCAGCCATATGTCCAAAGTCGGTATTTTTCTTTGACATTGTTAGGACCTTCAACTTGCAGGTCAAACCACGTTGAAGGCCTAGGTTCGAACTTCGAATGCTTTTCCCGAACCAAAAAACTAGGCAAAAACCCCAAAGGAACTTAATAAAGATGCAACATTTTTTTTTAAAGAATATAATAAACGTACTAAGTATTCCAACATTACAATGTTCGAAGTTGCACAACTAAATCCCTTGGGCTACACGAGGTGACATTACTACACTAACACATAACAAAGATAATAGATTAAACAATAATTAACAATTACGTAAATCCATTCATTCCCATATCATCATGTAAAATATTCATTAACAATAACCATATTAATACCATAAGTACATATGACAATAAATGAAATTATAAAGACATAAAGCATATATATTTCGACAGATATAACATAACATAATCAACTATTACAAATGAACATTCCTAAATGATTACATGATCTGAATAAACATTACATCCATATGATAGTACAATACAACTGTTTGAAAATACATCCCAATAACCATATATACAAATTACATCAAGGTCATCCCAACACATGTGGGAGACAATACATCAATGAATACATTACATCTGAAGTATGAACATACATCTGGTACAAAGAACACTGGATCAGCTGCATCTGTCAAAACCTTGCAATGAAAGAAACAACTACATCCAAAGGGAACCCAACGGGGTGCGAAGCACATTCCACCAAACCACCCCCATGCTGGGAGTAGACAAGGAAGGATCCCCGACCAAGCATGTCTAACAATAACACAAGACTAACTCTAGATAGACAACTTAACATCAAAGACCACATAGAAGCTAAGCAACAATAAAACCAAAAGGCATAACAACAACCCACTTTTGAAACATAACAATAAATCACTTTCCAAAGTACAAGTCACAAAACACATCATAAATAAATCTCAAGTCATGAATTCAAAGACTACTTCCAGAACTAACCAATGACAAATCAACAAACCACTTCCAGAGGACTTCTGCAAAACAACACAAATGGAATGTTAGAGGAGAGTGTCATCGCATGGCTTAACATGGATTATCTAGACATCCTATCACAAGGTGCCGCCTCCATCTCTACATGGATTCTCCAGACAACCAAGTTAAGGTGTTGCCTCCATCTATGGTTCTCCTAATAGCCTATCTCAAGGCACCGCTCCATAGGGTTACTCATGCAGAGTCGTTAACCTTTCGTGAAGACAAGGCAACGACCTTGCCAACCACGGCCTTCTTGGTCCCCTTTAGTCTGTGATAGCACTAACAGGCGGACGAGACATCACAATTATCTTGTTAATGTATAAACCCCACCCATGATTAATTACTTAGGTTATCACTGATTACACTAACTCTAGGTGGGTTACCCTGACAACCCCTTTGTGAGCCGGCCCCCACTAGAGCCACTCTCTCTAGACACTCAAGCACAAAAATATCCAACTCAATAGGATTGTACCACAAGAAATACTAAACCAATCAAATAGTTCATCCGTGAGGCTTAACCATCTCACCAAAAAAATCACATGTATAACATTCACAAACGGTACAATCCAAATGCAACTAAAACACAACCATGGTCCAAACCTAGACCAAGCATCAAAATATGAGATCACAACTACCCATCAGTAACCCCACCTCTTGAAGCCCTTAACAATAACTTACGCTCCTATGAAAGATAAAATAATCTAGGGTTTTCCCACACGACTCAAAAGAACTATGAAGAAAATACCACAATAGAATTAATGAATAATCTCAAGAATAACAATTATGTTTAATCAAAGCCATAAAACAAATTACAATGAATAATAAGTTACACCCAATAAATCAATCAATTACACGAGAAAACTCGTTTCAAAACAACACAATTAATTTATTTCGATCTTCTCAACTAAACTATAACCCTATAAACTTTGAAATTAACCAATCAATTTAATTATAATTACAAAGCTTATTCCCAATTTTCTAATTAAACTATAATATCATCACTTTTAAAATTACCAATCTATTCCCTAACCATGACAATATAATTTACTGTCCAACATACATATATACATATTAAAACAAATATTTAAAATTCACAAAAAATAATTAAATTAAATAATTCATATATAAATATATTAAATAAAATATAATCAATATATATATATATATATATCACATATAAAAAACAAATAGCATAAACTAAATTGAAATTTTCTTTCAATGAACTGCGCATATTCCAAAGGCAAGCCCACAGTACACAGTATTGTGGGCAGTGGAGGGTACGCAGCCCCCCACCGGCTGCGCCCAGCAGCCTCGGCTGCTGTGCGCAGTCAGTGGTGACTGCGTACAGCCACCACTTGGGGGCCGTGGGCAGTACGGCCGCGACCGGCCGCCCACCCCCAATAACAAATAAATTTTTTTATTTTATTTTATATAATTTAATTTTATATTTATTATTTCATTTAATTTAATTTTATTTTATTTTAAATTTCGTTTCCAATAAAATACGAAATTCGAAGCAAGAATTTTCTTAAATAAATATATTATATAAAAACTATTTCGAAAATCTGATCAATAAATTTATTTATATAAAAAACTTTTCTTATAAAAAGACCATATATATATATATATATATACAACCAAAGCATAGAAACAAATAATATAACTAATTTTATTTATCAAAACCAATAAATATCAGGGCATGCACATTTCAATGAATTTCACAAACTATTTTCTTTCTAAAAAGTAATTTTCTCAACAAACTCAATATAGATCTGGGTAAACAATTTTCAACTAATAAAAGAATTTTCTTTTCAAAAGAATTATTTTCCACCTCTAAGTTTTATTGAAGAAATCTTGAAGGTTATACTATAATTTCCTACAGAGGATTCAAAGATTTAAAATGACAAATTTTCAATCACAAAACCACTTTCAAAAGAAATAGAGAAATAGATTTTCAAACACAACAAACCAGATTTTACTTATAGAACAATAGAATAATAATAAATTAATAGAATAAAACCTGGAGTCCTTCGTTCGATGAAGAATCCTTTCTAAATCCTCCTCTCGATTTCCTTTTGCAGCTCTCTTTTCAAATCTATCTTTTCTTCAAACAATTATTCTACCTCGAAGCACAACCAAAGCTATTTTCCTTTTCTTTTCTTTTACAGACCCCCAAAAACAACAGAGAAATCTTCTGTGTGTGAATAATTCTCTCTCAATAATAATAAATAATAAATAAAATCAATAAAGCTCTTCAGTTTTCTTTTCTCAAAAATCCTCTTTTCTTATTGGTCCTTTTTCCAGCTTTTAAAAGCTCAGACTTATCTACCATTTTTAATTAAAAATAAATTATTTACACAAGATATTTTCCACACAAGATTTTCTAATTTAATATTAATAAAAATATAATATTTAATTATCTTTATCAATATTCATTTAATTTAATTTCTTACACTTTAATTAATTAAATACATTTTAATTTACAATATATTTAAATTTAACATTTTACTAACTCACAATTAAATCAAAACAACAAGACAACTTAATTACTTATCTTATAAAATAAGATTAATTAAATAAACACTAACCATAAATAAAATAAATACTTCAACAATCAAACTACACAACGACAATGACAAAACCTCAATCATGACACAACAACTCATAACAGAACGACAAACTTGGGATGGGGACACTTCCAAACCTACTCCCTTTTTCAACATTTTACCCATTGGGTTAGTTTATTGCTTGCCCTGTCCTACCGAAGCAGGTGGAATCGAGACTTATTCCTACAATCCTGCATCCAAATAAACGTCAAGTAGCACATGTATATATATATATAATCGAAATGTCATATCGTGAGAAGGAATTGCAGCGTAGCAGGGCACTCATGAACGAGTGATGCTACACTGTCCTCTCACCTAAGCCATTCTAACAATTACAATATCAATGATGAAATAACATTCTAAACAAACTAATCATAAGATAACATGATTACTTATCTACTGCATTATTGAATTCAATTAACATCGTCATAGAATCATCACATCAACATATATAATACTAATGAAAAACCACTGCATAATAAAATAATCCAAACACCACATAAAGTATTATAAATCATAATAATGTCAAATGTAGCAATCAATTAAACTATGCATCCAGACACACCAAACAACAGTACAGAAAATCAAAGTCACAAAGCATCAATCAAAACCACAAAAGTATCAAGTCCAAACAATATGAGGGGTATTACAATCCCAGTTTTTATAGCAGGATCTCGTTTATAGTAAGCGGGATCCCGTTTTATAAATGAGATCCCATTTCTTTTATTTAAATATACTACAAAAAATTACTGTGAAGTCTACAACTTCACATGTATGGCCGAGAGCAGTTAAAGTAAATTATTTTTCATAAGCTATTGTATTTACAGGTGGTGAACTTGATTTTTAGTTGATTTTATCAAACGGGGCATCATCTACACCATTTTTGAAGTGGAATTGTGTTATTTTCGTGCTTGTTTGGAGGAACAAAAGGTTTTCAATTTGCAATATGGATTCAATTTTTCAAAGGAGGCATGAAGAAAACAATTTTTAAAGTGGAATTGTGGTAGTTTTCTACTTATTTTGAGGAACACAAGAGGAAGAATTTTGTCCTAATAGGTATTCAACTTCCAATTTGGATTGAATATTTTGAAGTATTTCACTATTATCATTCATTTGTGCTTGAGAATTTTATAATTATGGGAGATAAAGCTTGTAATAAGAGAAGGAAGACATTGACTCCTCAAGAAGTTGAAGCAAATAGAGAAAAAGAGAGACAAAGAGAAAGAGAAAGAAGAATGAGAATGAAATCAATGAATGATGGTGGAGCAACCAATTCAACAACTATTGAAGATGAAAACATTGAGGATACCATGGTTGTAGATGAAGCTAATTTGCAAGGAGTCAATTTGGAGAAGAATATGATTATACAAACAAGTCCTACTATGTCTTCAAATCCCTCTTTGAATGCCATGGAGAATGTTTCAATATGCACAAATCCGTACATCTTCAAATCCACATGTTAGTGAAATGGTAAATTTGTATGTAGAAGTTTTACAAGATGTGGACTTAATGATGTTGACATTGACTATATTCAGAGAGATGAAACTTTTATAGAATTTGTTGAAAACAAAAAAGAAAAATATTTTGTTGCAAATGAAAATCAAAATGATCATTTTCTTGAAAATGAAAACAAAACCTGTATTTTTGATGAAAATGAAAATGAAAATGAAAATGAAAATTGTTTTGTTGATGAAAATGAAGATGAAAATGTAAATGAAAAATGAAGATGAAGATGAAAATGAAGATGAAAATCTAGAATGTGATGTTGAATTTAATGAAAATATTTTTTTAAATTGGAAGTGGTGTTTTCGATAATCTTCCTCGGTCAAATTTCTTGGAGGAAAATAAGAACACATGCGAATAGAATATAATAAAAATTCTTTTATCATAAAAAAATTGCATTTCAATGTCAACTAATGATGCAATTGATGAGAATGCAAAAAATGAGGAAAGTAATGAAAAGGTTAGGCTTTTATGTTAAACCAAAAAGAAAAGATCAATCATTAAAACATGTTATGTCTATTGTTGCTAGTGCCATTCAATCTATTGGGAAAAATAGTCAATCTAAAGATAAAAACGTAGCAAGAAGAGCTATAACTACTACTATAGTTAATAAAGAAACTTTGAATAAAAGAATGGTAAGCAATATTAGTGAAGTTTTAAAAATACATCCTAAAACATTACTAAGAGTGGAAAAAAGAAGAGAAAGTATAGAAAATGGTCCTATCAATCAATGTTGGAGTTTTAGTGGACGACTACCGAGGTCTGATATAAAATTGAATTTTGAAATTAAATCTTTGATCGAAAAATATTGGCATGATAATACTAGGGTTTCATCTAATGCTAGAGATGTTTTAAAATTAAGGGTGGGGTCCAAAGTTCGTGATCCTCACCCAAAACACCTATTAGATACAACACAAACTAAATTTTATAGAAAATTTTGTAGCGATTCGTTACCTAGTAATATTAAAATAAGTCAAAGGTCTTTAAAAAATGTAAACCCTGGTATGTAAAAATTAATAAGCTCGAATATCTTGTTGTTGTAAAATACATGTTCAATTTCATTATTTTTATGATGTTTTTCGATATATACGTTGTACCTTGCATACTAACATGATTATATAGGATTGTGGTATTGATATGCCACCTGAAGCAATAAGAGAGTTTATTTTAGGTTTGTTTTGTGAAAAATCTAATGATAAATTATTTTATTTAAGTTCTTGTATTTCTGGACAATGCATTAACTGTGGAAATCTTTCATTTTTAAGAATTTGTTTGCATGAAAGTGTTGATCATGATTTTGGACAACAATTAGTAGATGTCAAAAGATTTAGGAATGCTCACTATTCTTTAAAAGATGGAAAAATAAGAAAGCATTGTGATTTAGTTACAGAAAAAGTTAGTGTGCATGCATTTATGAGTGAATTTAAGAATAAAATTATGTCAAAATATGTCATGCACTCAACATGCTCAATGGCTTGATGGCCAACTTTGCGCATGTAGAAACACATTTCCAATTGGTACTATACTTTCAGTGGTTGATTTTGCGGAGAATTATACTCTCACTCCGCAAGAGGAAATTCAATCTCAATATTATAATTCAGTGCAAGTAGCTATGTTTGTCCATATTGTTTATAGACATGCAGATGATAGCACTGAGGATGATAGAAAAGTTTTTAGGGAGTATCATTTTTATTTGAGTGACAATCAATTACACTCATCAGAGTTTTTTCAATATTGTTTTAGTATATTTTATAGAAATTTAAGAGAAAGAGGAATCCATATGAAAGAACACCTCATATGGTCAGATAATTGTACAGGGCAGTTCAAAAATGCTAGAATGTTCTATTGGCTAAGTAGGGTTCACAAGGCTCTTAATTTCCACCATATATGGAGTTTTTTTAAAGCTGGGCATGGTAAAGGAGAACATGATGGAGCTGGTGCATGTGTCAAAAGAATTGTTGCTAGAGAACAATTAAAATTCGAGGATTTAGTAAAATTTAAAGATGCACGTGAGATTGTGGATTGGTGTAATAGAAGATTATCTGCACCTGGTTCGAGTTATTACTCTACATTTCATCGATTCTTTTGGTTGGTGGAAGAAGAGAACATTGTATCTAGAGTTGATTGTGAGACAATTAGTGGATCTACTAAATGACATTCATTTAGGAGTGCGACAACAAGCACATGGGCTATTTGGACAAGGGAGCTTGCATGTTTTTGCCAATTTTGTATCTCAGGAGATTGGGAAGCTTGTGAAAATACAAAATGGGTTGAACAATAGGAGCAAAGATCGTTGACACCTGCAGAAGCACATAATCAATATGAAAGAACTATTAAAGAAAATGATCAACTGTTTGCATCTAAAGATTATGACCGTGTTTCAGACCTTGTACAAGAAGGTAATTTTAATTCAATTTATTTCATTTTATTTCACTTTATTAAGTTATTTTGTAATACTAAATTATTTATATGGATATGCACAAGTTATTAAATCAAATATTTTTGGAAGGACATGTGTATGTTGTTATTGCACCTAAGGGGAGTGAAGAGCAAACAAAATATTGGTTGGCTCGTTGTGTGGAAACTAAACATAAGTTGATAACACCTCGAGAAGATGATGATGGATTTCATTATCCAACAGGTACGGTGATCCCCTTAAGACACCTCCTTAAGCAAATTTTGATAACAAGTTTTAGATCCCCTTAAGCAATTTTTTAGAACAAGTCTTTGATCCCCTTAAGAAATTTTTGAGAACTTATTTGATGATGGTTTTGAACATGTTTTCCAATAGGATTGGTGGTGGTTGTTGGCACTTGGCTACGAAAATACTTGAGAAGAAAGAATGGTCTACCTGCATTTAAAGACTATGAAACACATAAAAAGATTATGCATTATTCACATTTGGTGGTGGCAACAAATATAAAACTAGAGTGGTATCATGGAAGACCTTCAAAAAAATTGCTATGGTCAATTTCTATGGAAGAGCATGAGGCAATCATAGATGCATTGCAAAAAAGAGAGGATGCAGATGGTACAATGGAATAAGTAAATACAGGTAAATATAGTTTTAGTTTTATTTGTCCTTTTAAATACATTAAATACATGTTTCGATATTGGTCAAGTGTGTTATTAGTTGAAATTGATTTAAATTGTCCTTTTATACATCCTTAAGGCATAATCACAAAAGGATCTAGTCCATGCAGATTCAACCTAGACAACATGGAATACTTGGTAAAAATAGGTAATTATTAGTTAAATTATATTTAAATACATGTTTTGATTACATATTGATATTGCTTGGACATTAATAGTTAAAATTGATTTATTGTCATTTTTTGTATCCTAAAGCCATCATTACATTGATCTCATACTTTGAAACAAAAAGGAGAGGATGCCTGGATTCAACCTACAAACATGTGTGGAATACTTTTAAATGCAGGTACTTGAGTTCTGTACATATAGATAGTTTTATATAAATTAAAATATGTATGTTTTGATGATTTCATTGATATTGCTTGTACCTTTTTGATATCAGGTGGTGTGAAGACCTACTACATTCTAGCCATGAGTTTGAGATGTTCTTGAGATGGCATATCCAAATTTTGTAAACATTGTTTTGAGGTGACATATATGTACATACATACTTACAAAATTAAACATACTCTATGTACTTCTATGTATCAAATCAATATTCTATATATTTTGTTTCTTAAATGTGCATGTTTTCCTACTTTGAAACTTTATGTCTACATGTATAATCACTAAATATCATGCATACATTATTGTTAAATCAATTATATCCTTAAGACGTATTATGACCCTTAATACATCCCCTTAAGACACCCCCTTAAGACCCCTTAAGACACCCCCTTAAGACCCCTTAAGACATCCCCTTAATTAACACATTCTATTATGACCCCTTTAGACATCCCCTTAAGACATATTATAACCCCTTAAGACATCCCCTTAAGACGCTCTATTATGACCCTTTTAGACATCCCCTTAATTAACATGTTCTATTATGACCCCTTTAGACATCCCCTTAAGACCCCTTAAGACATCCCCTTAATTAACACGTTCTATTATGACCCCTTTAGACATCCCCTTAAGACCCCTTAAGACATCCCCTTAATTAACACATTCTATTATGACCCCTTTAGACATCTCCTTAAGACCCCTTAAGACATCCCCTTAATTAACAAGTTCTATTATGACCCCTTTAGACATCCCCTTAAGAACCCTTAAGTCATCCCCTTAAGACATATTATAACCCCTTCTTAAGACATCCCCTCTTTAGACGCTCTTCATTATGACCCTTTAGACACTCTTAAGATATCATTATTTGTTTTGACAACTTATAAATTAGTGTTAGAGTTATTATTTATAGTATTTATTAATGCTTTTATTCTCTAATCTTCTATGGTATTGCTTTATTTCTTTAAAATTCTTATCCTTCTCGTATATAAATAGATTGCTTTTGTTTGTAAATTATGATTTATTGACTGATTATTGATTGACGTGAATTGAATAAGTTCATTGAGTAATTATCGCTATTTATTGAATGTACATATCATGTATATCATGTATGAAATCACTAAATTTGCAAAGTATAATATTAAAATTTCCTATATTAATCCATGTATGAGATCACTAAATTTCACATTAATGTCCTATATTAATGTATTGACTATGAACATAAAATGCATAAATGTATATGTGTAAATTAAAATTTCAAACACTAATAAAGTCCATAATTTATGTAACATATTAAGTGCATGAAACTAATATATTAAGCGCATGAAATAAAGTCCAATAGAATACATGAGAAACAAGAAATATAGTCCATGAAATAAACAAATAAAACACATAAAATCACATGTTTCTAGGTCATGTATTGTCTCTATAATCAAGAGACCTCTTCACACCATGCGAACTATGTGGATGACCTAAAACACTCTATATAAGAGAAAGATGAAATCAGATGTAAGACAATAAAAAATGATTTAATGACAATTTAATTTATAATCCATCATAAAATTAAATTACCATCATATCTACTTTTGGATGCTCTGGTGCACCTGAGGCAACCTCTAAATTCTCTAAATCAATCTACATAAACAAGACAAAGAAATTCAAAATTAGATGTACAACTCTACAATTAATTTTTTTTTAATTCAATTTAACTTATAATTTATCATATTTTAATTGTACTGTATTATGAGGTTGTGCACTAGGCTCTTCTCCAGGACCTATCTATACATGCTCAACTACAAGATGTGTCTCATGCTATAAAAGAAAAAGAAAATGTAAAAATCTCATATTATGTATATATTCAATTTAAAATTTATAATTGACTTTAAATATAATAAAAAAATTAAATTACCATTTGATCTGAAACCTGCTCTACATGTCCTCCTAGTGGTGTAACTATGTTTGGGTCAGGGCTGAAAGTTGCACTAACAAAGTCCTACAAGATCAAAATTAAAGCATGTACAATTGAATTAGGTTAATATATACATATATATATATATATATTCAAGTTTGTACATTTTGTGTAGAAATTTTGTAAACAACTGAAATCAATGGACTCTATAACTCCGCAACATCAAATGCTCTTGCCCAATGCCCATTCTTATTGTGGTATCAACCTAGACATACATGTACATAGACATTTAACGCTTATAATATTTATGCAAGGTACATGCATGTACTTTGCTATATCTAGTGAATTCAAACTCATAAAATTGTAACTATACTAATGTAAACTTAAAAAAAAATTACAATATGAATGTACTTGCCCTTGATCTATGATGCCTGATAGTGGAGGAGTGGTTGACAATCCCTCAGGAGGAATCGACGTGGATGTCGATTGACTCACCTAAACCAACATAAATATTTCAAACATATATGTGATTCAATTATAAATTTAAAACTCAAGTTAAATAATTTATGATTTCATATATAATTTTAAAAATTGAAATCAAAATACCCCATAAGGGTTGCCGAGTACAACCGGTGTCGATGTATGTACTCATAGAACATATGATTTCCCTTGCATTGTTAGTGTCATCTGTACACCAAACAATTTGATTGTTAAAATGTATTGTAAACTTTTCTTTGATATATACAACCATCAAAATTCTTATAAAATGAACGTACATCTATATGCATATTTATACCTGTGTCACAGTGTCCTCAGGGTGATGGTCTGCTATGAGGAACTCTACAAATGAACTGATGCAACCAGATGAACCACCAGAATCTCCCTGTCCACCTGAACTAGGTGTGGCTTGATCAGGTCCATAGCATACTTGATGACAACTAGTACATATATGGGGGACGAGCCTCGACACTCCTGGAGTGATACTTGGACCAGCTCCATAAAAAACTCGATCATCATCATCGTCTCTATGCTCCCCACTCGCTATCGCATAAGCATGTTGATCAAGGTCTCCTACGAGTGTACTAAGGGAACCTAATGTTGAGACCAGAGCTTGATGATGTACAAGTGCAGGAATGGGAGGACCAGGAGCAACAACAAGGGGTTGTGCATGCACGAGGCGTCGGGGTTCAAACCTTTCCCCTAATCTCTGTTGTGGCATGCCGCCACCAACACCTTGAAATGATCTAAAATCAAAATAATTGGGCTTTTTCCCCAAAACAAACTCTACATACAGTTTTCTCAAAAAATACAATGGGCACTCCCAATTAGCATGTGGGGGACTATCAAAACCATATACCATCGATCCCAAAAATGTGCACTCATTTGCGGATGTATGCACCACCTCATGGATGATATTCTAGATTTGTTGGGTGGAATAGGTTGTCGAAAGTAACAGGTCAAGAAAGTAGGGGCTGATTACGGCTGCTTATTTTGCTGGTTCTGAAGATTTGTTTTAAGAGAGACCATCAAAATAAAATTGTCTCTATTTGTTCTTCCTCGTTCCTTACCACGCCTATCAAGACTGTGAATCGATCATCCTATCGGTAATAATAAATATCTTTGCATCACGTATGCAAAACGCCTCACATGTGGAGGAATCAAATGCCCATCAAGATAGCATGATTTGATTTTGTAAGGATGCAACTTGATCATTTATTCAAGCCCAGCCGTTCTCGCTTAGGATGAGCAGTGCTGGATGCGCCATTAGGTGAGGGAGGGGGAGCCAGGAGGGGAGGGACGTGGTTGTGGCTGAGGTGGTGGATTGATGATATCATCAATGTTAAAATCATCCATGATATGCTCGATATAAATGTGCACCTACATTAAATCATACAAAATAGTCCATGTGCATACATATATTAAGATCATATATTTAATTGAAATAGATGAGCAACATATATATTAAGATCACATATTTAATGTTCTTGCCATATATCATTGGATTGCTCAAGAGCATGTCCATACAAAATTCAAAATTAAATGTATATACATGTACATTTAAAATAAAAAATATGATGCATAATTTGCATGCATAAATCATTAAACTAAACTATGTACATACATACAAATTTCAAAAATTTAAGAACTATATATGCAAATTTTAATACATGCACATACATACTAAACAATAAACTTGAAACATTCACAAAAGCTCATTTTATGTCTAACACACACACACACACACATATATATTACAATTTTTCAGCAAGAGAAATCATGATCTAGTAGATAGTCATAAAATATATACTATTATATATTATTCATTATAAGTTCATAAATTCCACCAAATTCATAAATCCATGTCACTAAAAATATCCATCTAGAACCAAAATCATAAATTCATGTCACTAAAAATATCCATTTGGAACCAAATTTATAAATTCATCACACAAAATATCCATCATTCACCAAATTTATAAATTCATAACTATTTAAGATCATTGTTTTAATTTATAAACTATTGTGGCTCTCTACTGCATAGATCTTCATTTCTTTGTGTTTTCCTTTTCAAAATCAGGAGTTATCCTCTCCTCTAGCCATTGTCGATGCTCATCTATGATCCCATCCATAGCCCTGACAGCATCAACAAGGGTTTGCATCCTAGATGCAAACATCCTCACAGGAGGTGCGACACATTCTTCATTTTGAATAATGTTGATTTGATCTTGGATGGTTCTAGCAGAAGCATTGATTTGTGCTTGCAAACGAGCATGTTCATTGATTTCAGGTGGTGGAGGTGGGGGGTTACGAGGTGGAGTGGGTGGAGGTGGAGGTGAAGGTGGTGGAGATGGATGGCGTGGAGGTGGATTGTGAATATTATTGAATGGATCCATGTGATCTTTAAGATATGAGTGAACTTGCATTAGATTTGTAATTTCAAGATGTAAGATACATGTTTAGGAAATACCTTTAAACCATTCAATATAAATGGCCTTAAATAATTGAATACAAATGATGAAATTATATGTAAGCCTCATTTATATGTCTAAGGCACATGTTACTTGAATGAAAATACAATTAACTATTGATATTGTATAATCTTGTAGGATCTTATTATTGTTAACTTTGGTTGGGCCTTGAGCAACTTTGATCACCAAATTTTAAGAACTTCTTTGACCCCCTTAAGAAATGTCATATTGGAACCCCTTAAGAAATCGAATTACGGTTTAGGGTGACAGGATGGCTTAAGGGGATCTATGTCTAGTGAGGTCCTAGGAGAAAATGGCATGGCTCAAGTGAATAAAATTTGGTGAAGTTTCCCAAGGCAACCAAATTTCATTAAGAGCCTTTATAGAAAAATTGATGGCTTTAGGGTTTAGGTTTTAGACTTTAGAGTTTAGGGTTTAGGGTAATAGGATTGTTGTCACCTAGAATTGCACCCTGTGCAAAGTTTTACAAAAAACTGAGCATTCTAGAGCAACATGGGATCACTCCAAGGCTGTGGGTCACCTATGATTGAAGTGAACCTCCGGAGAAGGCCACATTCCTTTGGGTATCACCTAAACTACTGCTTCTTTGAGAGGAAAGAGGAAAGAGATACATAAAAATGAAACTAAACCTATGGTGATACACCGTATTAATGAGAAATCATGAAATGAACACAAGAAGAACATACACTTGAAAGCCTAATTCAAATGATTTACATACCCAGAACAACCTCTTTCGGATTTAATGCTTTAGTCCTAGCAGGTTTGGCCTACACATACACCTTGGGAAGGAAATATCAATTTCACAACCTTAAGACATAAATGCAGAAATGTGAAAACACAGTTATAGACTTGCGTGTACAAAAGAAAGATACAAAAATGAGAATCAATACAAGCATGAACATAAACTTTCAAGGTAAACTCTGTTTTGTATTCAGGATTCCAGTTGAGTTACAAAAAACATATATTGACTGAGAAAGGATTAATTGAAAATCACTAACTCTTCAGAGTGTGCAATCAAAACTATCTACAAAAAAGGAAAAAATGCCTTATATACAGACTGATATAGGCCCATTAGGGCATACAAAAATTATCCGAGCTCAGAAAAAGATCTATCTCAGATCTTTTGATCGAAATTAATGATGAAGCCCCTGCATGTCCATGATGGTGAAGAGTCATCCCCGAGGAAGCCTTCTTCAGATATCTTCAGCTACTGCATTCATTCTGATCCTGTCGCTGTGTTCGATTGAGCTACCTCAGCTGCACCTTGAATACTCTAAGCCTGCAATAGATACACATCGCCCTCACCCCTTTGACTTTCCTTAGACTACCACGGTTGACCCTCAGACCCCTCTAATTGGCTGAGCAAACTACACGTAGACTCCCAGGCGGTCAAATTCCTCAGTTGGATTGCATCTCGGTGAGACACTAGAAGTGTCTCACCGATGCGATCCAACCCCTTCGCAGCATCGGCAAAACATGGAGCCGTCGCTAAGAGATCCCAGTGAGCCCAAAAGATCATATCAATGCTACTAGAGCCATCGGCAAGACACCATTATCGCCAAGAGATCAAAGGGTTAATGAGTCACGTGGGGATCCCCTGTTGTCGACGTGACCCCTTGTGTCGCCGAGACATTACGTAGAACTCACCCTCCTCCTGGAAAAATCCTTTTCATTCTGAAGGCTCGCTACTCGGTAAGACTCACGCTGATGTATGAACCCTCGGCCGACCTCCTTGCTTTCGGCCTGACTCCCGCCAGTCGGGAAGAATTCTTCCCGAGCTCTTTGTGCTATGCCGAAGGCTCCTCTGTTGTCAGTGAGACCCCACCTTATCGCCGGAACATCTCGGCGAAAATTTCGTTACACCGAAGGCTCTTTGAGTCGAGATGACATTCCCGTCTCGACAAGACATTTCACCAAGAACCCTTCTTTTGGCCGAAACCACTTTTCATTTTGGAGGCTCCACTGCTCGGTGAGACTCTTGTTGATAACACCCTGCATGTCGCCAGGACTTTTCGTTGTTGGCAAGACCTCTGAGCGACATCCTCAACTATTGGCGAGACCTCTTGTGTTCTAGTAAGGCCTCCTTCCGATCGACAAGACTTCTTCACTCGCAGAGACTCTATAACGAGCCCTTGACTTTGTTGAGCTCCATTTCAGTTCAGGGAGACGTGAAATCGCTGAGACATCTCAGCGATATCACCTAGTCATACCGAAGGCCCTCCTTTCCTTTATACCGGGGAGACTTAGTCGGCCAGACCTGTCTTGAGACTTGCCTCCGCTGTCGGCAAGACATTACCAAGTTGGTGAAACTTCTCGCCGAGTTCCTCCTATCTGCCTGAAGAGCCATCCTTATGTTTCGGCAAGACCCCCTCCGCTCGCCGAGACCTTTTGTCAAATGCCGGAAACTACCCCGAAGCCCCTATTCATCGAGAGTCTCCCTGACTTTTACGATTGAATGGCCTGTCAGCCAAATAGACCCGTGCGATAAGAGGTCATACCGACCCCTTCCTGTCATAGCGATAGGCTCTACAGGCTCATTCAGCATGACAGGAACTAGGTCTCAGCGACCTGCTCAAGATGGAATGAATCGAAACAGTCAGTCGACCAAACAGTAGGAGAGTCTTGCCGACTCTCTCCTTGGATGATCTTCATGCCAAATCCTCCCAGGGTATCTTCTCCCACTGAGTTCCCTGTGACCTAGCAACAGATGTAGAGTGTTTTCCCTCGTGTGAATGTCCCACTGGCCTCTGAAGATCTATTGTTTGATTATCTCGCCCGATTTGACTGTAGGTGAAATAGAGGCAACAAGGATAGCTTAAGGGGATCTACATGTAGTAAGATCCTAGGACAAAATTACATGGCATAAGGGAATGAAATTTGGCGGAGTTTCCTAAGGCAACCAAATTTCATTAAGAGCCTAAGAAAAAATGATGGCTTTAGGGTTTAGGGTAATATGATATCTTAAGGGGATATATGTAGTAAGATCCTAGGACAAAATTACATGGCATAAGGGAATGAAATTTGGTGGATTTTCCTAAGACAACCAAATTTCACTTTAAGATCCTGGGTAGGACAAAATGAATGGTTTAGTGTTGAGGGTTTAGAATTTAGAGTTCAGGGTTTAGGGTTTAGAATTTGGAATATTTAATGAACTTGCAAGTTATTGAAGAACATTTTCTTGTGGAATAGTTGATTGAGATCTACTCTTGTTTCAATTGACCAACCTAGATCATGATATCTCATTCATATTATAATCTTGCAGGATCTTATTATTGTTAAATTTGGTTGCCTTGGGCAACTTTGATCACCAAATTTTAAGAACTTCTTTGATCCCCTTAAGAAATTGAATTACGATTTAGGGTGACAAGATGGCTTAAGGGGATTTACGTCTAGTGAGGTCCTAGGAGAAAATGACATGGCTCAAGTGAATAAAATTTGGCGAAGTTTCCCAAGGCAACCAAATTTCATTAAGAGCCTTTAAAGAAAAAATGATGGCTTTAGGGTTTAGGGTTTAGACTTTAGAGTTCAGGGTTTAGGGTAATAGGATAACCTAAGGGGATGTACATGTAGTAAGATCGTAGGAAAAAATTACATGGCATAAGGGAATGGAATATGGTGGATTTTCCTAAGACAACCAAATTTCACTTTAAGGTGCTGGGTAGGACAAAATGAATGGTTTAGTGTTTAGGGTTTAGATTTTAGAGTTCAGGGTTTAGGGTTTACAAAACTTAGGGTAAAGTTTTGGTGCCCCTTGGAATATTTAATGAACTTGCAAGTTAGTGAAGAACATTTTCTTGTGGAATAGTTGATTGAGATCTACTCTTGTTTCAATGAACAACCTAGATCATGAAATCTCATTCATATTATAATCTTGCACGATCTTATTATTGTTAAATTTGGTTGCCTTGGGCAACTTCACCAAATTTTAAGAACTTCTTTGATCCCCTTAATAAATTTGTCATATTGGGACCCCTTAAGAAATCGATTTACGATTGAGGTGATAGGATGGCTTAAGGGGATCTAGATGTCTAGTGAGGTCCAAATTTAGTCATACTATAGCCTCATTGGTTCCATCTAGCTCTGGGTCAAAAGTGTTTACCCCTCTAATAAAAAAAGTTATCATGTTAAAAATGAATCAATCTTTACATATCACAAAAATAACAATAATCTTAAATGTAACCCATACTCTAACCATAATAGAATGCTAAATGATCCCCACCCCTAACCATATCATAATTGAATTGTAAACCTAATTGAAACTTAATTAAATTATAACCTTTACCTAATCTTAAATGTATTCCTATATTATATTATATTAAATTAAATTATATTTTATATTATATTTAAATTAATGTATATTTGTATTATAATTATATTAATATTTATTATATATTCCTAATTGTAACCTAACTATTTACTACAAACCTAATTGAATCTTAAGCCTAATCCTCATTAAAACCCCAAGTAAATTGTAACATTACCTATCCTTAATTGTAATCTTATATTATATTTTATGATATTAAATATTTATATTATTTAATATATTATATTATATTAATATTTATTAAATATAATATATTAAATAATATAAATATTTAATTATATTTCTTTTATATGAATCATCCTCCTATCTCTAAATTGTAATAATAGCATGTAGTTCCTCCAACCTATCATCATGTACCTCCTCCCTTTCCCATGTAATAGGTGTACCTTCTAGGTGTTAAATGGTTCCATCTTGGTCTCCTTATTGATGCATTTCTATCCTTCCACATAAATCTATATAGTATCAAAATATAGGTAATTTTATGGTTATTGAATCTCTTAATTGCTAAAGAATCCATTATGATTGAGGATGGGTGGATTATTATCTAGGATCACATCTTAAAAATCCTATAGAGGTCATGTGGTATGTGTTTCTTAATACATATATTCCCATACAAACCTCTTTCCATGTATTATCAACTCTCCTATATAATAGACACCTTACTAGATTTAATTTTCATATGATATATATGTACCCAAGTGTTTCCAATTAGAATTGCTATAATTATACTTTTATGGCATTCTAGATATTCATAATAGTTTTCATAAATCTACCAAATAGACCCATTCTTGACATTGAACCTACATAATTTTAGGTATGTCCAATGAAAGAAACTTTACCCATAGCACTCTCACTCGCGCTCTCCTATCTTGTGGATATAATAGAATAAAGTTTTCTTCCAATGATTTAGAACCCTAATGATCATGTCTAAGTGTCATAGAGAGTGATCATCCACTCTTCATAAACTTGTGGAAACCAAAAGGTTTTATATTATGTGTTCAAATAAGTGAAAACATTACAAAAAGCTCTACTAAATGGTGACAATAGAGGGTTTTTTAAGGCAACCAAATTTCATTTTAAGGTCCCAAGACAAAATTCAAATGCTTTAGTGTTGAGGGTTTAGATTTTACAGTTTAGGGTCTAGAGTTTAGCAAACTTAGGGTGAAGTTTGGGTGGCCCTTGGCATAATTTAGACTTGCAAGTTAGTGCCAATTGGAATCGATTGTATGCGCTTAGATTTACGAATTTGCTAACTAAATTTGCAAACAAACATCAAGATAAACTTTATGAATTTTAACTATTCTTTAACATATTGTTTTCTAATCTAATTATAATTTAACATTGAAACTAAAGTTTAATATATATCTTTTTTCCATACAAAGCAAATAAAATTTAAAACATTTAAGCAATGAAAATGAATTTTTTTGAGCTTGAAATTACCTAGTTTTCAAAATCAAAATGATTTGTTTGATTTCAATTTAGGGTTTTAACAAAAAAAAATTGTTCCAATTCAATTTAGGGTTTCAATTTCTAAGAAATTAGGGTTTTTAATGCAATTTTTTGTTTCAATTCAAACTAGGGTTTTCAAATTCAATTTTTTTCGTTTGATTTGAATTCAGGGTTTCAAAAAGCTTGATTAGGGTTTCTAAATGCAATTTTTTATTTCATTTCGATTTCTAGGGTTTTGAAATGCAATTTTTTTGTTTTGTTTCAACTAGGGTATTCAAATTCAATTTTTTTTGGTTTAATCGAACAATTTAGGTTTCAAAAGTTATATTTTGTTTGTAAAACACAATTCAAGGTTCATTTTTTCATTTTTATTAAAAAACCTTCAGGTTTCATTGCATTTTTTCGTCTATTTTTACAATTATTCATTTCTACTATAACAATTAAAAAAATGCTCAAAACGTGAAATAAATTAAAAAAAACATGCTAAATTCACTTATTTTCTTCACAATTTCAATTAAAAATTAAAAAATGCAAAAAAATGGGATGTAGGCGGGTACCTATAGCTGATTGTGGGGGTCATTGTCACCAGTACTCGGGGTCCCATCCGCTATGCAGTGAACTCTATTTATTTTTAAAAAAATAAATAGCAATATAAAACAGGATCCCGATTTCTACAAAATGGGATCCCGATTTGTAGAAATCAGGATCCCGTTTCGTGGTAATCGGGATCCCATTTTGTGGCAATCGGGATCCCGTTCCTTTTCCATTGGTTCGAGATCCTGTGAGAAATGGGATCCCAATTTTTAAAAAATGGGATCTCGTTCCGTGTTAGGCTCGGGATCCCGAAGCTGAACGGGATCCCGATTTTTAAAAATGGGGATCCCATTTATTAAAATCGAGATCCCATTTTCTCAAAGCCGATTTCAATTTTTTGGTTAAGGAAAAAACTTCCACGTTTCGTGGACTCAACTTTGTGCACTTACCCTTCTCTAATACTCTAAATTTTAGATTTTCAAATTATGAAATATGATAACAATTAATAGATCTCTTTGAAGTGAAAGTATGATGAGTCGTCCACAACTAATTATGTATGTTAGTTGACTTAATTTTTTTTATTATTACTTCATAATAAAATAAACAGTCATCTAAAATAAATTTATAAACAATAATTTTTACTTATAATCTTTTTAAATGAAATGTATGTCTAAATCCACCAAAAAATTAAGTATATCCAAATATTATTCAAAATAAAGAATTTGAGCGTTTATTTCTTTATATCCAAATAATATTCAAAATAATCATTAAATAAATGAAATGAATAGAAACAACTACAGTTCAAAAACAATAATTAAAAAGTGTGTTACATCATTCCAAATCTAACACGTGGCTAATCAATGCAATTGCAAAGATCAACGTAACTGTGATATAAACCTATGGTTAACTAACGATTGTTAAGGTATCAAGTTAGGGTTTTCTGTAGAATGGAAAGATCATAAAAGCATGATCTGAGCTTTAGTGTGTGAGATTGTCTATACGCAGAACAAGTGCCAAATAGAACCAAAATTTTAATGTTAATTTTGAAAGTCAAATCTAGACCTACACCAAAAAGGGCCTACTTTAAAAATAAAATTTGGTAAACAAAAATAACAATTTCCTTCAACCACTCATTTCTTCAGATCTATATGATCATCCCATGGAAGATTTGGTCAATACCACTCAAACAAACCATCATTATTATGTGGCTGGGAAATATAGACAATAGGAATGCCATATCTTCAAGAAATATTATTGCCTTACCCATTATATATTGCTGCGACTAATTCTACAGAGCACCAGAATAGATCTAGGGCTTATTGAAACAAATCTAAAAAAGAGAGTTAGAAAATAATAATAATTCAAGTAGCATTAAAAAGCTTCGAACAGCTTTGAAGCACACTATTCGCCTCACAACAATTTCTGATGTAATGGAAGTACAACTTTTAGGAGGAAAAAAAAAATCTAAACGCCTAAAAACTTTAACCTTCGAAAGAAATCATTGATGCCATAACACAAACCCTAGCTATTATATTACAGAGATCCCCTGGCTATGCAACACAACAATAACACAATGATGCAAACACTGCGGTCCTGAACTTTATAGTATATAAACTAGCTAAAAACTTTAACATGATCAGCTTGGAAACATCACATGTAAACACCCCATCCATGGCTATAACGGTCTTACGCCTGGCATGCTCTGTGTATGTCTTGGCATCCCTAATGACATTTTATATGAAGAGCTTGAGAATACCCTCAGTTCTTCATAGATGAGCTCGCTTATACGCTTCAACTGCCACGCCTTGCCAGAAGCCTAATCATAGACTTTGTTATGCCCGTAGCACCTTCATGTGCCACTCTGCTCCACAGGTCCATTTATGCAACTTGGAGGTAGCGATCAGAGGGTGGTTGAAGAAATATTTAATTGTGGACAACTATGCAAAATTAATGCAAACATCCTCTGAAAGGACTGAGATTCCACTTGCTCAATGCAAGATATGTTTACAACATATGCAAGATATGTTTCAAAGATGTTGTCTTAAATAGCAATTGTCGTGTGGATTATAGTGAGTTTATGTAATACCCCTCCTCTTACTGTTTGGAATTATTATTTTTCTATGCGTTCGTTTGCTACTTGTGACTCTGATGATACTGTTATTGTTTGATGTGGTTAGTTAGATGCTAGATGATGCTGTTATTTCATTATGGACATGATTATTTCATATGACCTTGTGGTTGGTTATATTAGTTGATTTTCAGAATTATGATATGATGCAGTGATTTAATTAGATATGTTATCAGATGATTGTTAGTTAGAAATGTTGAATTATTGGTTATATTATAATTGTTAGAATAGGTGGGATGAAGGACAATATGACATCACTCGTTCGCGAGTGCCCTGTTATGTTGCGATTCCTTCTCACAATGCAGTACTTTAATTTAATGCTTCGATTTAATGCTTTGATTTTATATATATATGCACATGTACACGACTTCGTTTGTATGCAGGATTTGCAGGTACAAGTCTCGATTCCACCTGTTTCGGCAGGACAGGGCGAGCACCAATAACCCAACGGTTAAATGTTGAAACAGAGGTGACGATGAAGTCCTCCCGTCCCATGATGTCAGATCGTCTCGTTTGATTGGTATTGTTCATTTTTGTAATTGTTGTCATTTGTGGTTTGTGTTTTGTATTTTGTCATCTTTTGATTAATGTTGGTACTTATATGTTGGGGTGTATTCGATTTTAATGATGGAAATAATTGTGTGTTTTAATGTTAGATTTAAATTCTTTTTAAATATTTATATTATTTTAATTATTTTTGAAAGTCATATATTCCAATTAAATGATAATTAAATATTAAATGTGTTTTAACTATTTTAATCAATTATCTGGTGGAGGATAATTATTAGAATAAATTATTTAAATTAAATAAGTAATGTGATGTGCAAGTAAAGTTGCAAAAATAGAAATTAAAACAATGAAAACAAATAAAAGAATGAAAAGTTGTGCAAACGAATAAGAATACAAATCTAATTAAAAAGCTTGCTTTTAAAGAATGGTTTTCTTTTATTTTTGATTTTTAGAGTTTTTGGAAGAGAGGGATATTATCTTTTATTTAATTAAGAATTTTTGGTAAGTTTACACACAGAGATATTTGTTACAGAAGTTGTGCAAGAGATGGGCTTTGTATTCTGAAATGTTAGAAAGGGTATGGAAATCTTCTGTTGTATTTGGAGGAGAGTTTTAGAGAGAGATTGTCAATCTGTTTCTGGTGAATGTTCTGGAGAGTCTTCTGAACAACAAAATAGGATTCAAGTTTGAAGGCAAAATTCTGTAGAAGATTTGGAAGCACGAACAAGGAACTCTTCGAAGTCATCAGAATTAAACGGGCCCCATCAGATTCTCAAAGGAGCGCAGGACTCCAGGTTCTAGATGTTTCATCTCATTCTTCTTTCTGTTTCAAAGAGAAATTAGATAAATGAATGAATATGTATGGTTGATTGTTTGAAAGAAGAAGAAGACCTGCATTAGAAATTTAATGATTCCTAGTTAGCAAACCAATAGGAAAAGATTATTGTCATTGAGAAAACATTATTTAGTTTCTTTTATAATTTGATCATAGATACTATTGTTTGTTTTTATAAACACTTTTGATTTGAAAATATATATAGATATTATGATTAAAAATATAATTTTAGTTGAATAATAAATTAGGTACAGAGAAACCTCTGTCTGGTTGGAGTTATTAGGTATATTCTTACAGATTAACATATGTATATACTAATAGATATATATATATATATATATATATATATATATATATATATATATATATATATATATATATATATATATATTAAACATGTCATTTTTATTTTTATTTTCATACCTGGTTGTGGTAAGGTCGAAACTTTGCTCAAGGCCGAATCTCTGGCCGTACCTGTGCATGTCAGAAAATTTGAGATTATTAATTAAATATTTGATAGAGAAGAGATAAAATTTATTATTATATTTTAAAACAAATAGCGAAATTGAATTTCACAGTATGAAGAAAAATAAATAAATAAATAATGAAGTTTTGTATTTAGGGGTTAAGGGGGGGACGGCTGGCCGTACCCGCCCCTCTCCCCTTGTGGCTACGGCTGGCCACAGGACTGCAGTGCTGTCGTAGCAGCAGCGAACCAGGGTTTCGCTTTAATTTAAATTTTTTTTTTATATGTTTTTTTTTTTAAATCAAATTTCTTATATATATATATATAATATATTAATTTGTATTTTTTTTTATATATATTTTAGTTTAGTTATTTTTTTTAATATATCATCATGTGGCAAAAATAAAATAAGATAAAAAGGGAAAAAAATAATAAAATAGAATAAAATAAAATAAAAGGGATAAATATAGTTTCATTTATATAAATATTATTTTATGAGTAAACATGAAATTTATTATCTTGAGTAATTAAAGAAAGTAAATTGGATAAGTTGTCAATAAGTTTATTGTTCTTTATTTTCAACTTTATGTCGAGTAAAATAGAGATATTATACGTAATTGGTCGAATCACCTTCCCGAGTTAAATAATCGTGTGATCTGGTTATTGTCTTCTAGTTATTGTTATTGACCTTATCCTTGTGATGTGGGAACTCTGTTGTGTTTTGAACCTCATGTGGATTATTGTAAATCTTGGTCTTCTCCAGAGGCATGTCTTATATCCTTCATGTTTATACTTGTATCTTTGTGATTAGAATATTGCGTGATTTTGAGTTTTATTATTTGGAATGGTTGTACGTGGTTGTAGTCATGATTACGATTTATCGCGAGATGGATTTGCCTCGTATGTCTCGTTTTGAGTTTTATGCTTTAAATGTTATCCTCGTTTTGGTTATATTTTCAGAGTTGAAACTTATTAGCATTCTGTTTGGAAGGGTTGAACGACGTTGTAAGATCTTTTGGTTATGAGTGATGCGAGAAGGTTAATGCCTCGCATGGTTCTTGTTTTGGTACTTCGTTATTTGTTATAGTTCAACCCTTGCCTATTTTGAGATATGTTAAGGGTCATAGGGAGAGTGGCTCTTCGTGGGTGCCGGCGCCTCAGAAGGAGGAAGTGCTCAGGGGAACCCACGTAAGAGTAGTTAAACAAGTGATAACCTAAAAATAGAATTTAGGGGGATGGGTAGTAAAACACACAAGATAATTAAAACTGGATTCCTCGTCTATGCATTAGGGCTACCGTAGACTAGTGATAGACTGAGTAGGCCGTGGTCGGCAAAGTCGTAGTCTCGTCTTCATGAGAGATTATTTGCTCCGCATTAGCTACCCTATGGTGAGGGTGGGAGAGGGTGAGAGAG
>VDFB02256132.1:228775257-228926730 GCA_007258455.2 Sequoia sempervirens
GAGTTGGAGAGAGTGGGAGAGGGTGGGAGAGAGTGGTAGTGTGGAAGAGAGTGGGAGAAAGGGTGGGAGAGAGGGTGGAAGAGATTGGGAGAGAGTGGGAGAGGTTGGGAGAGGGTGTGAGAGAGTGGGAGAGAGTGGGAGAGAGTGGGAGAGGGTAGGAGAGAGGGTGGGCAAGGGTGAGAGAGAGTGGGAGTGAGTATAGACAAAGAGAGAAAATGAATCTATAAAAAAACCAACTTTCTCATAACGCGAGTGCATTTTGAAGAAGTATAGACATGACCATTTTAGCGAGAATGAATGAGTTTCATTTTTTTTTCTTTTAACATGTAATAACGTGAGCGCGTTATGGGCTCATTGTGGCCGAACCTCAGGCTCGGCACACAAAGCTATAACGCGCCCGCGTTATAGCGCATTCGCGTTATGAATTTTATAAACTTTTTTTTGAAAGTGTCCACAAATTTGCTACCCATCTCCATGCACCCGCCCAATATTTTGTATGGAGATTTCTAGAATCTTATTTCTTCTAGAAGTATCTTTATATTTCTTTAAAAGACTTATTTTGAAGATGTTTTGAATTGTCTATTCAGAAAAATCTCTTGTGAGTTTTGTGTTCATGTGCACTCATATCAACTGAACTCTCAACCTTCATAATTGAATATAAACTTGTAAAAATATCACATCTTCCTTCATTCTTGATTTAAATTGGAGAACTTTGAAGAGATTTTTTTTATATATTTTTAGGGATCTAAAGATCTTTTAACTTAGTGAGATAGCCTTTTTATGAGGATGTGACACATACGTATATGCATATATGTATATACATACATCAATGTGTCTCATAGTAATCTTCTAAAGAAATCTAAGGTATGTGATCAATAACTTTTATGTCAAAGAAGCTCAACATTTAGAAATATGAGCAAATAAATATCTAAAATCTTTGAAGAGAGGAAAATTGTATTGGGTTGAATTGGGTCTTAAAAAGTTGTTGTGAAGAGGGTGGATCTCATATATAATAATAAAAAATAAATTGCATGATTCATATAGGGTTGCTAAAGGGCCAACCTGTTTCTTTGGAAGCTTGTGTAAAATCTGATGCCATTTGTGAGTTCTACTTACAAAGGGGAGAGTACAACTTCATGATGACCAATAAAAAAACTTAAAATCTCCATATTATTGTGAGCAAGCCCATCCTCGAGTAGAGTAATGGCCTGCTTGATATCTTCATTCCTTAGGGGCACTTGAATGTCAAATGCACCACCTAAAGAGCCCTTTGGTGGATGCTTGTTGAAATTGGAAATGACTTGCACTACTTCCCTTTGTAGATGTGGATAAACTAGCACATAGGAAACCTACTTAGCCTAATATTTCTAGTTAGAGACCAAAAAAAAATTTGTTAAAAATCATTTTAGAAGGGTGTGGTCATAAACTTGACTGCCTTGGATGGATCCTAGATTGATGACAGAGAGGATGACATTTTCAACTTTCTTTATTTAGATTAGAAAAACTTGGTGCAACTGAATGCTGAGATCATTGATATCATAGGTGCAAATATAACCAATAATCGAAATATTTTCCATTTTGAGAATCTCTTTCTCATGCATGAAGAAAGTGAGTGAATGTGAATTATGAACAGGTAGGAGTCCTCCACCAAAATGAAGCAATCTTATAGAGACATATGAACTATTTAATCATCAAAAAATTTAGACTATTTTCATAGCCATCTCTACTAGGAATTTGTAAATCCTAATTACCTGTAAGGTGAGGTGGAGATTTGCCTAGGTAAGATAGTTGTTCAATAATATTTTTGTGTCCAATTGGTCACATCCAAAGTTGGCTAGTTGAGCAACGTCTCTTTAACAATGTTGAATGATAACATTATTGATGCTCTCTAAGATACTCCATATAGTTTCAACTTTGTTCAAAATTTTGCAATTAGTGAGTTTATGATTGCAACTTGAGTTGACACAGATGTGAGAGTCACCTTTGACATCTATATATATATAATTCCAATAGTATAAAAAATCTTATGCATATTAGGGATTCCCATGAAGAGGGAATGGTATTAAAGTGTTGATGTATAAAGAGAACATGGAAAATTGCAGGACTTAGAAATCTTAGAAAGTAGGACTAAATAAATTCAAAAACTATAAGTGGTTACAAGTAGAGAAATTATTAAATGGTCCAAATATGTAAAATACAACAAAAATGGTGCCAAAGCCTACATTTGAAACTTAAGCCCTATTTTGAATAAAATGACACT
This sequence comes from Sequoia sempervirens, assembly GCA_007258455.2. NCBI lineage: Eukaryota > Viridiplantae > Streptophyta > Pinopsida > Cupressales > Cupressaceae > Sequoia > Sequoia sempervirens. The sequence continues at coordinate 228,777,518 of VDFB02256132.1, forward strand.
CTTAATTTTCTAACTTGTGTTAGAATATAATGAAGAAAATAAAGTACCTAAACTAAAAGGTGCATAATAGTTTGATATTCTCTACACTCTGATTATTTGTGCAGTCTGATAATCTCTGTTACAATCAAATTTTTATTCTCTATAGTTCTGATTGTAAGTAGTGAGATTGTAAATGACTTTCTTTCATTGTAGGTTGTTTGTATAGTTTTTTTCCATTTTGATTTTTGAAAATGTTTGATCCATGAATTTGAAATCTTGAATTTTTATTGGATTAGAAGTGATAGGATGGATTAGTAGAAGCAATTTTAAAATTTTGTGTATTAATTGTTTGAATTGATTCAAATGGTGAGCCTCATATGTGCATATTTATTTTATGGGTACTCAATATTTGGTGGTTGACTACTCAACAATGAGAGATGGGATGAATATGAGAAATAGGAGTTTTTATTTGTGTCAAGTTTGAAACATATTAAATTATTGAAGAATTAAAAATTGAACACTTTCATATTATCTATTAAGTAGCAAGTGTGTAGTGATTTGACAAATTTATTCATGTGATTAGACAAATATCTTATAAGATTGTACAAATTATAGTTTAAAATTTTATATTAATTATATTATATTTTAAAAAATAAGTATTTATTATGAATGCCATTTTATTTTGTTTCATATAGGACATGCAATAATTCAAAATGTTTATTATTTTAATATTGATTGATAGGTACTTGCATTTATTTTAATATGTCAATGATTTATGTAAAGTAAATTTAAAATAATTAATGACATATTGTTCATTGAGTTGATATTTTAATACTCATTTGCATATGTTTTATTCAAACCTGCTCAACTCGTGAGTGGTTTTTTGTATCGCTAAGGGAGAGGGGCCTATAGTGGGCCACCCTAACTTTGTGCTTCTCAAAGTCCTATGTGAAAATTTCTAATCACTCCCAAATTTGTACAACAACTTATTTGGCAAGTCTCCTGTTTATAAAAATTGGTTTCAAGGCCACATCATCAAATATGATGTCACCTCAGCATGCTTTTTGTCAAGGTGTCCAAAAAGGCCCCAAAAAAAGGTGAATCCGATAGTGAATCACTAAGTCATGTATTATTGGTGTGTGCTGATGTGGCATCACATGATTTGTCATTTGTGTACTTTGTAGATAAAAATGTTTTGAAATTGGATATTAAATGTAAGTTTATTGGATATTAAGCCTACCCACTATGAGACCCACTCAGACCTACTTTTATACCCACATTTAGACCCCTACCGACTATGGACCCTTTTCCCTTAAGTCAAAGTGCATTTTAAAGCAGTCCGTATTATCCTACCTCTGTCACTATCCCACAGACACCGCATTATCCCTTCCACTACTCACTCATAAATTATTAGTTAGCCGATAGGCTATATATAGCATGAGGTTTTGACCTGAAACCTGTCTCACGCCTGCAAACATCTCCTGGATTTCTGTTAAACTGTGAATAGTTTCAGGAAACCTATCTCCTGTCCCATAAACTTTGCTAGAATACAAGGTGGAAAATAGAATGCAGTAATGCATTTAGATCTTATCTTAGATAAAATCCGATCTTCAAATCATATCAGATTTCAAATGGGGATTGCATTTTTATCCGTATCTTCACCACCTTGTGCACCGACAACATTGTTTAACCACTATCTGCAAGTATAAATAAAGTTGGCTAGGGTTGTAAAGGACATCAGATATTATTCTCATAGGGGATTGAAGCATTCAAGATCATTCCTTGACTTCATCTATGCCTTTTGCATACACTACTTTTATGCCTTTCTGCATACACTGCTTTGGCATCAACATACATGATACGTGCAAATGATGAATGATAGTTCAGTTGAAATAAAAGTGATTTAGATTCAAATGCAAGGCTTTGGTTTTTTAATATACCATTGTTTAATTTTGTTTGCATGCATCCTTATAAACTCCCAGCCACTGTTCAGTTGTTTTTAGATGTCTCGGTGTGCAGGTTTAAACATGGTGTTGGTAATGGCAACTTATTGTCCAATTTATGCACCCAAATTTGTGTTTTTTAGTTGAAAGGATTTAATGACTTACTTATGCAGACACACTCTCTTTCACTTCCCATCTTTTCACTTACATTATCTGCTGAATTGTAACTTGAGTTCTAGGCAGTATTAATGCAATATGTGAAAACATTTCAAATGCAAGCATAACTAGCACGGTCCACTTTAATGGTCATAGTAATTTCTGAACTACCCTTGTAAGGAAGGTGAAATTTGTTGTATTCAAGAAAAATCTTTTATGGGTGTAGAAGAAAAAACAGAGGGCTCCCTGCTTGTGAATGTGTGGAAGAAAGAATGCATTAATTTGCTTACATTTATTATGTTATTTTCCAGATTTGAGAACCCTAGATTGAGATATCAAGTGGGTAATTCTTGGTTTTGTTTACTTAAATTCAGAGCTATCTGTGATATTTTTCCTTTGTTCTGCACTCATACAATAGTGAATATAGTGATTGGTTGAAGCTTCATTGAATAATACTCTTACTTGCCACTAAAATGGTTGCATTTCCTACCTAGAGGTCATCAAGTAAAATGGAATGAATGTTTAGTCATTGGGTCCAAGTAAACAGGAGTAATATAAGAGAATTTCATTCTCTGCGCACCCTATACCAGATTAATGTTGCATTGAAGGCCCTCTTACCTCTAATGGACCATTCCAGAAAACTAAAATACTAAATAAATAAATAAAAATATAGCTATACCGATATACATATATATAAATAATGATTGAGGGTAAATTAAATTATTATATAGGAGAGGGCATGACTTTCCCCCACCCATGCTTCATTGAGCATAGTGTCTCTGTGTGATCTATGCCCCATAGCGGTTGCTGCCCCTGAGAGCACACTACAATGAAGACATGTCCTCTTACAAGATCCACAAGCATTTTCCTTGCTGCCTGTTTCCTGAAACAACAAAGCAAAACAAAAATAAAAAGAAATAATAATGAGACACCACAGTATGGACGAATTTTCCAGCACCCCCTATTGTGCTACTCCAACGCTATCAGCAAAAATGAGAATTGAGAGGCAGAAAAATCAAAACAAATAGAACACGAAATTAAGGTAAATAAAACCATTCTAATCAGTTATAATAGGATATCAAATGGTTGTTGAACTCAGCAAGATGGGGGCAAGAAAGATAAAAAAAAAATGCCATGCGCGGGCCTTACTGGGATGCATGACTTGTTGGATCATCTGCCTGCACAAAAGAGAATGGGTTGATAGTTTTAGGTTTCTTTGCTACCTGAGAGCAGCGATGAGTTCGGTTTAGGGTTACCTTGATTTATCAAAGGAAAACTGCCCATCGGGATTCCACGTGTAGTAGCTGCACACAACACTTGTCTCGATGCTGAAGGCACAAGACTTAACAAAATTGAAAGGACCCAAATATTACTGAATTTGATGCCTGTCGCTTAGCCATGTGGCTTAGCTCAGTAGGCGATAGCCTTATTTCAAGGCTGTGGACAACTAGTGTGGCGGCTCATGAAGATTTTAAAAGCTATTAAGGAAAGATATAAGCGCATATAGGCTATATAGTCACCAGTTAGTGGTTGTCTAGTCAACGCTATTTTAGAGGCAGATAGTTGTTTACAGTAAGTTCAACCAATTAAATTTAGCATGGCACTCTATTTAGGAATTCCATTCACCGAACCAATATATATATAAATATAAGATGCAATAGAATATTTAGAAGGGGTTCGAGAGATATTTATATAAATGTAAATTAGTATCCATTTCCTTATTGCGTTTTATTGTTCATATTTTCGGTGTCTAATAATTATATATTGCATATATCGTTTATGAAGTGTATGAAATAATAAAATTAATCACCTTTGGTAAGCTATGTAGTTATTATCATCTTCTCAAAACTATATTGTTGTAAAAGGCTATTCCTTATTTTGCTATGGTTGACTCATATAATATTAATGAACTAAAAAAATTCATTGGCTTAGTCTAATGTGATTGAAGTAGTAAATTTCATGTTCCATCCTAGGATCAAGTCATATATTGAAACATAGAATACACAATGGTGTTGGAAATAATGTTTGGCTAGGAATCCAAGTTTTCCAAAGAGGAACCTTAACAAGTTGTATATTTAAGAAAAAAAATGTATTGTTCAAAAAGATTGAGTAATTTCCATGTTTAAGTAGAGTAGAAAATTGCTCTTTCTTTAATCATATTGCTTATTAATATGCAATCTAAATGTCATTTGAGTAGACGCATTTTTCACATTCAACTATCATTAGCTGAATAGACAACCATTGGAGCACATCTACTTGTAATAACTTAGAACATACCATTTTTGCATCACTAAGGCCCTCCGACGACAACTGCATACTAGCATTGCTTTGCCCCATGGGATCACATCTGTAGGCAGATTGAATTTGGTTTGCCTTATTTTAACAAAACACTTGCTTTCTCAGGGCTTCGTTGACAAAAAGACACATTTTGCAAAATCTTGAGGTACATCACTTGCCTTGGGCCAAATCATTTTTTTAATGCTTTATTTGATTCTAACAATTGTGTTGTTATCTGTTAAATGAAGGCATTAATTTTGTGGTTTTATCTATTGATGTTTTATCTACACAAGTATCTTACAAGTTTCCATCATTTTTTGTGCCCTATTCTTACCAATTTGTTGTTGTACTTTACCCCCTCATCATTTATGTTACAGTATTTGCTCCCTATTCATTTCCACTTCAATTGGACAATTGTCTTCCCACTATGATCATTATCTATTATTAAGCTTATTTATTATGAATCCCACAACTAGCATGTGTCCCTATAACTATCAAGTTTGTTTATTATTTATTAAGCTTATTTATTATGAAAAAGAGAAGTGACATAGTTATATCCAATCTTCTTTGTTTGCATGCTTATAATAACTAGGAGTTGAGAGACTTTCTAACTGTCTTTGTAATTGATATAAAGAGTTTAGTGGAACTATTGTATATTAGGAGCACTAAAAACAAAGCGTCCTACCTGCAAGCAAAAAGGAGAAAAAATGAATATTATTTATGATGTCTTCCATTCTTCTCTCCTACAGGTCAAGATTCATCATCGGAATTTGAGATGGCAGTCACTAAGAAGAGGGAAACATGGTGCTCTTATATTTTCTATCGGCGTAACACTTGCACCCCTTCTGGTGCAAGTGCTAGTAAATAACATGATTTTAGATTTCTATCTTCACTTTTATAAGAGTCGGTGATAATTATAAGTTCATTTTTAGAAAATTATAATGCAGACACTTCACAGTTGGTACACTGCTCTTTATAATGTTTATGAGGCCTCCATTAACCTGTCAATTCAAAAATATGTGATAGCTATACTCAACTTCTTCGCGCATAAATGTGATAGCTATACTCAACTACTCCGTGCATAATTGTGCTATTGTGATGGTATACTCAACCATTGTATGCATAATTGCCCAGGTTTATAGTTTTGCAGAGTAACCGAAGAGGGCAAATAATGGATTCTTTGCATGCAGTAATTGTGTCATTTCCTGCACAAGGCCATGTCACTCCACTGATGAATCTTGCAGAGCTGCTGGCCATGAGAGGCTTTTCTATAACCTTTGTTACTACTGAATGGATGGACCAACAGCTTTTAAAAGCAGCATCCAAAGATGCAGCTGCTCGTGACCGTGAGGTTCAAGAAAGGGGCCTAAATTTTCGGTTTTTAAGCATCCCAGATGGCTTACCGCCTGAACATGGTCGAACGTCTGAGCTTGATGAGCTTTTACTTGCCATGCAATGTTTGGGCCCTGCTTTGGAAACTCTGTTAACTGCAGCAGATAAGTCTGTTCCGCCAATCACCTGCATCGTTTCTGATTACTCTCTCTCCTCCACAGCAGAGGTAGCTAAAAATCTTGGGGTGCCCAGAGTTGTCTTCTGGCCTTGTTGTACTGCACATTCCATTATTCATATGAACGCCAACTTTCTTCTTTCTTAGGGCCATATTCCTGTCAGAGGTATTTATCCTACAAATTTTGTTTTTCTTTGTAGTACGAGCTTTGAAAAGTAATTGTCATTTGTTTTCTCTTGAATAATATGTTCTGCTGCATAATCTGCTGTTTATTTTTGTACTTTTATCACTTTGAACCATGCTGAAATATAAACTTGTAAAAATATCACATCTTCTTCATTCTTAATGGTAGCTTTGATATCAATTGCTGAACTGGAGAGTTTTGAAGAGATTTGTTCTATATATTTTTTTTTTTGAGATCTAAAGATCTTTTAAGATAGTAAAATTTATGAACAGATAGTCTCTATATTACAGATGTTACTATATATATATATATATATGATTAGAAATTATGATGAAATAAAATTTATATATTCAACAAGTATAAGATGACCTGAATGATAAAAAAGTAGTTTTTGCATTTGCTATTTAACCTTTATTATATTCAGTTTTAGCAGGTCCATGGATTATTAACTTGGTTTGGACATTATCTCAGGGTTAGCTTATTCTGTCTTAATCATTATTTAAGTAGTCTAGATCGTGGATTCAACTTCCGATTTTTCTACAGTTAAGTTTTCATGCTTCACATTTGCTTTGTGATATGATACTTAGAGCTGCTACTAATGTCCTATGATGCTCTGTTTTCCTGCACTTTTATGTCTTGTTTTGCTTGTTTAATCGCTCTCTGATATATTACAATTAAAACTTACTACAATTGGCTCTGTTTTCCATCTAATCTTTGAAATACAATTCCATATCGAATGATTAATCTGTTGTAATATGATGAACATTGTTGTTGCAGAGGAGGACTTGAAATCTAAAGAGAAACTCATCACATGCCTTCCCGGGAAAATCCCACCTATCAGACCAACTGACATCCACTCCTTCTTAAGGGAAAAATATATCCATGGAAACTTGAACAGTGCCTGTCTCTATGAGTCTCGCATCCAAAACATAGCAGACTACATGCTAGTCAACACTTTCGAGGAGTTGGAAGGAGGGAAAGAAGCACAAATGGGTCTGAGCGTTAATGGATGCCCTGCTCTGGCAATTGGCCCTGTGTCTCTTCCAAATTTCTTACAAGGTAGGAATTCCATGTACAGCATATGGGAAGAGGATAAAACGTGCTTTGAATGGCTAGACACCCAACCACAGGTGTCTGTGTTATATGTTTCCTTTGGTAGCATTGCTGTAAAATCTGAAAGGCAATTGCACGAGCTGGCTTTTGGACTAGAGGCTTGTGGGTACCCATTCTTGTGGGTTCTCAGATCAGATATAGTGGAAGGCAAGTCTCTGGAATTGCCTGAGAGTTTCAAGGATCGAATCAAGGATCGAGCTCTGATTGTTAATTGGACAAATCAATTTAAGGTAAGGCGTTTTCCTGTGCTATTATTTTCTGTAGACAGAGATTAAAATTCCCTAATTCAAAGCCAAATGCATTTTCTATAAATATTGGATAGAGTTATTTGATGTCATGATTCAAAGGACTAAATTTTGAATAATAGGCTGCATTGTTCTCTGACTTTGTTGAGTCAACTGAGATTAAAATTCTATAATTTATAAAAGTTATAATGTGCAAATAGTTGAAAATGATGCTATCAGTTGGAAAAAGAGAGATTTGAAAAATGATATAAGTTTTGAAAATTTTCAGAAATATAATTTTAAAAAAATATATAATCATAAAATATCATCTTAAACTGAATCATTATATATATAGGTAAAACTTAAAATTAGAAATTATTGATGGTTTCAAAAATCGTGAAAGAATTTCATGGATTAAAAGTAACATCAAAATCTTTGACTTATTTTTTTTAATGAATGTAGGTGCTTTCTCACTCATCTATTGGAGGATTCCTTACACATAATGGGTGGAACTCTACTTTGGAAGCAATTAGCATGGGAATTCCTATGATTGGATGGCCTTATTTTGCAGACCAATTCTTAAATTGTCGATTTGCAAAAGACATTTGGAATGTTGGTTTGGACTTTGAGGGTGTTGATGTAGATGAATTTAAATTAGTGACAAAAGAGGTGGTTGAGAGTACAATTAGAAGTCTAATGGAAGGTTATATTGGAAAGAAGCTACGAGAAAATGTTGTGAGGCTAAAGGAGGAAGCAACCAAGGCAGTGATAGAAGGAGGAACTTCATATACAAACTTGAACACCTTTGTAGAGGATATGCAAAAGATAGCCAAACTAAGGTCTAAGGAGTGTCTTAATTAGTGATATTTTATCTTGTAGAATTAATGCTTTTTAATATTTAATTAAGTCATTGTCAGAGATATCCTTTACTATTACATTAAATTAGGGATCTTTTAAAATGACATTAATATAAATGTTTTATTATTTCTATGTTGGCGTAATACTTAAAATACATCAAGGTGCTTTTGTCTTTTTTATTGTGTTACTACTTTCACTTCTTCATTGTTCAAATTTATAGATCTATGCTTATTATTTCTTTATGGCTTCACTTCTCTCACTCATGATAAGGCTTAGCCCCTTTATAGCCTCTTTATTAGACTTAACATTTGATTAGTTAGTATAATAGAATTTAATATTCTCATTTGATATATTATTTGATTAGTGGAATATAATGCTTTTAATATGGAGATTTCTAGACGCATCTTTGTATTTCTTTAAAAAATTTATAATGAAGATGTTTTGGATTCTTTTGTAGAGAAAAATCTCTTGTTAGTTTAATGTTCGTGTGCACTCATATTAGTTGATATGAAAATTGAAGGATCATAAATTTAGATCTAGTCTTTTCAAACGTTTGATCAACATTTACTAGTTACCTCCCTTTTTGGTTGTCATATATCTAGACTCCTTGAGGGTTTCTTGCTTTAACTCTTATTATATCTAAATTCTATTTTTCTTACGTATTGTATTGTGAAACTTTATATCTTATTTGGGATCTTTTTGAGTGGCTTTTGAGGATTTTAATCATCACAAAAAAAATCTTAATGTTTCCAACTCATCAACATCTTTGATTTAAAAAATAACCAGCAAAAGTAGAGTTATGGATCAAAAGTTATGCCCTTTGGAAGGTATTTTAAAATTAAAAAAAATCTTAATAAGTAAGATTTTTTTCTACTCACCATCTTGTAATGGATATTAAGCGATATACCTAGTGAGAAGAGACTTCTAAAGAAATGTGAATATGAGTATTCTCCAACAAGTTTTGTAAAATAAAAGAGAGCCAAAATTGTGTCATGCAAGATCTAGTTACAACTTTTTGATTGACACTCTAGTGCCCTCCAACCAATACCCATGACACTCAAATCCCTCACTTCCAACTTCAAACAAATGATGAAATCTTGTATGGTGAAAAGATAGACTTTTGGCTTCACAATCTTGTGGCATATTTCAAGATGACCTAATTTGACTAGCCCTCAAAAGGGTACAAATTGTTGAGGTCCATCTATTAGATTTAGTCTTAGATTGGTGGCAAAATCATCAAATAATTCTTGCAGCAAGAGGACAAGAGATCATTGAGTGCTCAAATCTACAAGCTCTTTAGGAAAGATTTTATCTCTTTAGATATTTTTGGAACATGTTAGGCTTATGGCTACAACTCACACAAGCTTAAGATTAATTAGTGCAATGGCATATTGATGACTTTATCAAGCTTCAAATCATGTTTAATATTTTAGATGCAAAAGAGGTTCTTGTTAATTTTTTTGGTATATCTCCTTTCCAGATATTGATGACTTTATCAAGCTTCAAATCAAGTTTAATATTTTAGATACAAAAGAGGTTCTTGTTAATTTTTTTGGTCTATCTCCTTTCCTTTGTAAAGAGATGACTATGTTTGAAGTTGAATCTTTATGTAGGGCTTTCAAGATGCAATAGCTATAGAAAGTTAGGGTTTAAAAAGGGAATGCAATAGGGTGTCTTTAAAATCTCTCTTAACCCTAGTGTCCAATCATAACTTCTAAATAACTCACCCTCCTCTACCACTAGGGTATGTGTAGGATCATGAGGGGCAAAATAGTGGTGATGCAAAAAAAAATGCGACATGAGGAAGTGAAAAACGCAGAAATCACGTTTGACTTTTTGGTTGGGTTGGTAAAAAGTACATTTTGCTATGGTAAAACTGAAGCAAAATGGATATTCGTTATTAACAGATATCCGCTTTTAAGAAAATGGACATCCGATAATAACAGATATCCGATATCGAAAAAAAGTTATATTGTCTCGAAACAGATATCCGATATCAATATCAGATATCTATTATTGTTTATATTTTAAATAATATGTAAAATATATCATTATATGAAATATTAATATTAATATATGAAATATATTAATATATTAATATTAATATTAATATACTATATATATATATATTAATATTAATATTAATATTAATATACTATATATATATTTATTAATATTAAAATTAATATGTAATTTTTTATATATTAATATATAATATATGATATATATATTGATATACATCATATTTTAAAAAATTAAAGTGTTCTCCAAAATGGATAGAACACTTTAATTTTCTAAAATATGATGTATATTAATATATGATATAAATTTGTATTAATATAAAAATAATACATATTTTTTTTATATAATATATAATATATTAGTATTAATATAATAATATATTTTATATATAATACATTATATATATATATATATATATATATATATTAGCTTAGATATCGTAAATACATCTATCTAAAATACGCCGAGAGATATTAGTCTTGAGGCGCCTATAGTTTAATTATTTTTGAGAATAGACAGGCGCCTTGAGACTGATATATCTTAGTGTATTTTAGATAGATGTATTTAAGATATCTAAGCTAGTAGCATCCGTAGTGCCGTATGTAAAATATTACTTTAGCATGTTTTTATTGTGTTTGAAAAAAATATTTTTATTCTTTACAAATATTGAATGAGACATTTCACATTAAATCAAAAAAATAATCTCCATTCTATATCAATAGAATTTAATAGAAGAATGATATCCAATAATGTATACATTACATAAACTTATTGTGCTTCCAAAGATTTGAGTCTTTCTTCCTCGACTCTCCTTTTGGCAAGTTGCTTCCCTGTTTTCATTTTTTCATAGCGATCGTATGAAAATGGTGGTGATATTCTGAGTCCATCCAAGGATTTAACACGTGAAATAGCAACAAATGTTAATCTTATTCTTTCTTTTGGTTCTATATCAATTGTCACCTTTGAAAGAGTCAATCCTTATGATTTGTAGATTGTTAGTGCCCAAGCTAATCATAATGGCAATTGACTTGTATGCCCCCTTTGTATTGGCGTAATTGGAACTATATTTGGAAATGCATCTTCAAATGTCATTCCCAAGTTATCAAATTGAACCATTACATATGTTGGTGGATCTAGTGGGGCACTTCTAGGTTTGTATATGATATTTCGAATGTATCCCAAGGCTCCATTTACAAGGCCTACTTTTATCCATAAATTAGAGGTTAACATGACTCTTGCATCCTCCTCAATTAATAATTCAACATCCAATTCATTATTTTGACCTCCTTCTAGATTAGTACTACATTCTTTAGTTGCAATTCTACGAGCTACTGGTCTTCTTAGTGAATGCAATTTTTTCCTGTTATGGTAATATACATTATCATTTGTTGCAAATAAATGCATATTGTTATCAAACTCTTCCCAAACTATTCGATGCAATGAAACATTTGTCCTTGTCATCAATAATTTCTAGCCATCGATTGTTGGATGTGCATCTCTAATATTTGTGAGTAGTTGGTGAAACCTTTGTTGGGCCTCACCTTCACCTTCTTGTTTGAATACCTTATCCAAAGTAACAACTATCTTAAATTCTTCCCATAGAAATTTTGCATGTACATTACTATTTTAGCTATTTCTCTTACTTCTTGTCGAAAACTTATAGTATGTCCTTTATATTTATACTGACCTCAAGTTGCATGTGTGACTTGAAGTATTGGATTTACACACACTATGAAAATTTCCTCAATTTGTGTTAAGTTTGCAAGTTCTGGTGGTTGTGAACCAGGATTCATATTATTTAATGTTGAAAACTGATGTTCATGTTTCTCTTGTCGACATCTATTGCAAATCGGGCCTTTAAGAGCTTGTACAACCTTCATTGTAGGGTAACTTTCTTGACAAATTATATAACACATGCTTGGCACTACAAGTTTATCCAAACCATGTTGAAATATCATTTGTAAATCTTTCAAATCAATTTGCACGTTTCTATTATTATTGCATGTACCTAGATCTCCTTCATTTTTTCTTCTTTGTAGTCATCTTTGTATTCTCAATTGAGAGGTTAACTCCTCTTGTGAATTATTATTTTCTACATGATTTTCATTTTCAACATTCCTTGCATTTTGAACTCTATTATTTTGTATTTGTAACATGCAATCTATTGTAGTTGAATTCATTCCTTCAGATTTACCCTCTATATTCCCATGAGATTGATAATTCCTTTCAACTAATTCACGATTGTGTACTTGTATTTGTTGTCTTTCTATCTCATTAAATTGGTTTATTTGCTCATCTATTGGTCTAAATCTATAAGTTGGGATAACCTTTGGGTATCTATCTTCTTGTTGATTGGCCCCAACTACCATGAGCTTCAACTTCTCAGCTCTAGGAATCCATTTTTCAAGGAGTGGGGTGGAAACTCCTTATCCCTCTGAGATAACCTTATTGCTCTCAGCATAAATGAGTAATTGGCATGAACGTTATTCAATTTACTTTGAATCTTTCTATTCAGGTGTTTCAAGATAGCATGAACAATCCTTGAATTGTTCTCATACATTATGTCCTATGTCTGCTCAAGTAATTTCTTATACACTTCAATTTGTGTGAGGAGTTGTGCCCTTGTAGGATCATCTAATGGGATGGTACATGATGTGCTTGGCCTCTCAATTGTGAGTGGCTCATGCCCCAAATTATATGGAACTATTGTCAAAGATTGATCCTATGAGGGGGATTGAGAATGTGTAGCTGGAAGTCAGTGATGCATGACTTGAACTAGTTTGACCTTTCTTTCTTAATACTTCTACCTGTTGCTTATACAATGCTACCTCAGTTTCTAGCATGGCCACCTTTGGTTGACTCTTATCATATTCACCTATAAGATTATTATATTTGTTCCTATACTCATCTCTTTCAAGAGTGAGGTCTTCCACTGTTTCCTTAGTAAACTTCACAACATTCACAACCATATCAGTTGCCTCTAAAGCTGGGGTGTCAACAACTCTCTTTATCAACAATTGTCCACTAAAATCTCATGGTTCAGCCACTACCGGCTTCCTGGATCCCAGAGATAATGACCAAATTGCTAATGCATCCCATTCTTCACTAAATGTTGATCCTCAAAGTGTCATCTCTGCTTCTTCTTCAATCTACAACAAGGGCCTTTCAGACCTACTTATAGTATCAAGCACTATAGCATCAACAATGTCCCATTTAGGTAACAACATTATACCACTCTTCTTCACAAGCTCTCTACCCTCTTTAGCAGTCATATTCTGGAATTCAGCCCTCATAGCCTTCCTTACATTTTCCTGAATGATAGCTTTGGGGAGTTCCAGATGTAAGATCCTCTCAATAGCAACCTTCTCTGCATATTGTGGAGCTTTATCTCTCCATACAAAATATTTGAATGCACTTGTTTCAACAAAGGAGTCATCTTCCATAAATGCTTTGCAGGCCTCAATCCTCAAACCATTTGCACTATTTAGACCTCTAAGGTCAGCCTTTCCCAGTCTAAGGCTATCCTCCCTTGAGCTTCAAGCAACTTCCCTTATGGGAGAGGGAATTCCCTACTGTATCTCCTTAGAAGTGACAAGGATATCATCATCCTCTATATCAAAATAATCCACTACTCCTCTTACCTTAGTCTTTTTCCTTTTAAGGGGTGGCTGCTCCAATGGAGCAGGACTTCCTGGAGGTGAGTCAACATGAATCACAATAGTAGGGATCCATTTTGGGGGTGATGGCACTGATCTCTCAGGAGAAGCTTCCCTCATTTCCCCAAGAGTAGCAGGGGATGGCAATGTTTTCTCCTTGTTTGTTGTCTTCTTCTTCCTAGAGTAAATTCTTATTTGCTTGGGTGGCTGATAAGTAGGCCTCTCTTCCAGTACCATAGTAGTGTCTTCTTCAGTTTCCACTGCTTTTCCTTTATCTGTGACCACTTGTTGTCCTCTCATTATACCCACTATATCCTCAAAATTATTCAAAACATGCATAATCCTATCAAATGTACTTTGTATATTGGGCATAGGGTCATACTTAGGATCTCTCCTTTGAGCCCTCTCCATCATCTTATCGAAAGAAATATATTTAGACTTCCTTTCATCTTGCTCTGGGAAGTCAAAAATGTTCCTGATTACATCCTTCGGGGTAGTAGAAATTATGCACAAAAGTACCAAGCCTTTTCTCCATCCTCAATGCATTAATGAAACCTTTTGGATCATGATTCCTTTGGTGCATATGATCCAATTTGTATGGTGCTAGCAGATGTAACAACTCTTTCCATGCTCCCTTTACTATAACAAAATCAACAAACACAATCCATTTTGGGAAAAACAAGCCCTTCTTTGATGTATTAGACATGTGTGCTGCTTGGGAGGCTCCTAATTGCCTTATGACTTCAAGAAACCCAATCCTTAATGGCATGTCTCTTGGCAAGACAAATGGGTCTATGCTAGTGCCATAAACTCTGAAGATTGTGGAATCTGGGTATAAGATTAAATCTCCCAAATTATTACCCAAATTCAAATCAATTCTCTTCTCCATAGGCCTCAAGAACTCATGTATTTCCTTGGGAATCCTTGGTGGGTCATAAACCAAATATCTTCTCAATTTTGATGCGGAAGCATTTTGGAACACCACATAGTTATATTTCTAGTCATCCTTATCAAGAATTTGAGTTCAACATTGCACAAGAAAATCAATACCATCCTCCTTCTTTCTCAATGTCATATCCCTCTCAAAATTCTTTTCCCCTTTAAATAAAAACATATGCATCAATAGGGAATAATGCCAAAACTTCACCCAATTCTTTCCTCCTTTCAACTCAACCAAGCCTTTATGGATATTCTCTACCAAATATGTGGCGTAGTCATAGACAATGTTGAAGGTTGGATGTTGTATATGTTTTGCCAAGTAACTATATTTCTTTCATAATGTGTTAGGTGGAGAGAAACCAATAATTTGGTAGAAGGAATATATAATCTTCTTGAAGTAACTTGTAAAATACCTCATTGGGAAAGGTTCTAACTCATCTTTACCAATCCTTATTTGTTTTCTATTTTTCCCAATGCCTGTGCTAGCAATATGTGTAGGTAGGATTCTCGTCTTGATCAACACTCTGGTGTTCTCATACTCCTTTCTAATGACATCCATATCAAGAGGCACCATATCAGTGTTCCATTCCTGCAACTGGAAAACTCCTACAATTTCTTCTTTGGTTATCCTCACCATATCCTTCCCATCAAATGTTCTGATTACCCTTGAAATCGGGCCATACCTTGAAGCAATGTCCTCCAAAAAATCAACATCCATATACACATTGGGGACAACTAGTTTTCCCATTTCTAGTCTCCAAGGGTTGCAAAGAGGAATCCCATGATTTCTATTCCTGAACCAATGCTGAAATAACTGCCATCCACTATAAGGTACTTTGACATCTTCGATAAAACATTGTTTGTCAAGTACCCCCTCCCTGACTGTTGGGCCATGAAACAACATTCTGCCCTCGACCTTTTTATTTGTGGAGGGTTTCAGTAAATCTATTACATCCTCGAATAGTAGTCTGGATTGAGTTGCAGAGGTGGTAGTTTGTGCTTTGGGTTCCATTGGCAGCAAAGCAAACTTAGGCCAATTTAGGGTTTTCAACACAAAAGGTTTCAATAACTGGATTCACAATTCAAACCTAGGGCTCGACTCAAACGCAAATTCTAAAAGGTCTCGCAAAATTTGAAGAAAGCAACTCTAGTACAGAGAATTTGAATAAAGCATAAAAACTACGTTTACTTTACTTACGACTTTTACCTGCAAGAAACCCTAATGTCGATCATGCCAAACTCTGCAAATAGCCTCTCTCAATTTCTCGCACACTCCAGAAGTGTTTGCAACTCTTAGTTATAGGAGACCCGATCATCTACATCCAGTTTGGGAAAAATTGATGTAGTTTTAGAAGTCACTTCCGCCATTATTGCTCGCTCACGCGAAGCAAGAATGGTTGCAACGGTTGAACTTATTATTTTTGAATATTCACCATTGATATCCCATCGAGATGGCCTTTTAGATGACTCAGATTGAGTCAATTAAGTTTGAATTCCAATCGTTGTCACACATCATTCCACTAGCTAATGAAACCTTGCCAACTGGGTACTCATTCGTCTGTCTGTGGGCTCCACCTTTCCTCGTTTTCCTATGACCGAAGAAAACAAATGGAAACTTCTCACAAACCTCGTAGCTTTTAACTAGCCCACAACTTAATCCTACGAGATGGCGGGGAAAGGAAGTGATTGATCCTACTATCACATCATAACCGTTGATTACAATACTGAGGATGTTAGATGGATGAAGTGGAGACTGGGCCCCACACTCATGGATGTACATGCGTCAACATCTCATAGACCATGTGGCATTTAATGAGCCACTCTTTGAAACTTGCGAGCTAGCAGGGAACGACCCAAATCAATTCCCGTGATCGGAGGATCTCCCAACCTGCACACATGATAAAATTAGTCCAAATGGGGCCATGACTAGGTCGACGATAATTTGACCCTCAAGAAGATGAATTAAACGTAAGTCAATTGAAAAATATTATGGCCCGACTATAGGGAGCATTTAAACGATTAACCATACGTGATGACCGACTAACTTAAGACTCGGGGCCGGTACAAAGAAAGATTTTAATGGCTCAACTCATGACTTAAACGACTGATAACCGGATGCAGTAGGTCAACACGAAATTATAATGATGGAGGTTTAAGATTGATTACTATGAAGTGAGGGTTTTTGAACTAAAACCTTAAACCCTACTCATGGACGCAGAAGGCATAAAACCTCAAGAGGCAAAATTTTACTAAGAGTTTTTCAAAATTTCAGCAGCACTACCAGATGGGACATGTTAGATTTTCTCCTCGACATGTCCAAGTCTCTTAGACATATCATTCTTTAGGCTGGTGAGAAGACATTTGAATATGTCTCTTAGACATTCATCTTATTTACATTTCATAGCAACCCTTTCTGTTCGCGTAAAAGAGACTACGGTGAGACTCTCTTTGATAAAGCATTGTCTTGACGACATGCCATGTGCTTCTATGGGAACACTTAAAATAGGGAATTCACTTTAGTGCTATGACCAAGGGCCTTATTTGGTGGTTTATATTAGTGTCAGCATTATGAAATGGAGATGGGAAATATAGTGAGTGTGGGAAGATGGGTGAAAACGGAAGTATGCAAAATAACCAAGGTGGATTTTTGGCTCCAACAAGACCTTTAATATTATGAAACATTAGTGGTACTTACTTAGTTATCA
This sequence comes from Sequoia sempervirens, assembly GCA_007258455.2. NCBI lineage: Eukaryota > Viridiplantae > Streptophyta > Pinopsida > Cupressales > Cupressaceae > Sequoia > Sequoia sempervirens. Next base: position 228,795,081 of record VDFB02256132.1, read on the forward strand.
AATTCCATTAAAGGATAAGTTTTATTAATTTTAATCATTATGTATGTAAATAATGTTATGAATATTTTGGTCAAATAATGTTGTTCCTATTTTTAGTTAATGACATCTATTAGGTCTCAAAAGTGTAGGTTTTTAAACCATAAGGGGTTGCCAATCCCTTAATACACCTTTGGCCCACAAACAAGGTAAACAATATTGATTACCTTTTTCTCTTCAAGCTCTACTAGACCTAGGCGGGTATACCTAAACAATAAGGTAGATTTTCAATTGGATATAGTTCCTAGATTGAGCAACCTACTCACTATGGCATGTGAAGGTGGAGTAGATGTAGAGCTTTGATATCTAATTCCTATTGAAAGCAGTTGGAAATTCAAGAATGTGAGTTGTATTTTGTATGCAATATCCTAAGTATGACCAGTGCCTACTCCTATTGGGTGAACAAAGTGGATGAGTGAATGGTGATTAATGGAATGGATACTGAGTTGTAACATAGGTAATCCTATTGTTCAGTTTGAATCAAATTACTGGGCACTTGAGATGTCTGCACCTTGTGCAAATGTGCATGTTTATCACAGTGTTCTTTAATAATCACAATGATATCTCCTCAAGCTACTGTGAAAATATGAAAGGATTTTTAATTTTTGAGTTAATGGAAACCAATCAAAACAACTTCTTCAAAAGGATTTTAACCTTGGGAAGAGACCAATTAAAGTAAACTATCAGAAAGGATTTTAATTCACATCAACTTAGAAACCAATCAACTCTTTCACACAGTAACATCAAATGTGCTCTGATAAATCAGATATATTTAAATAACTTGAATAAACCACTTTGGAGACAACAAAGTAATAAATGAGCATTAAAATCAACACAGTAATTGAATACTAAAAATGAATTACGATTTATGAATAGTCTGCTCCATTGTATTATTTCAAAATATAAGCATTATAACAAAAGTCTTTGAAATATGGTATTGATGGGCGAATTATGCAATCTATTTTCTTAGTAATGCCTACTCTAATGGAATGGAATGTGATGATGATGATATGATATCTCAAAATCGGGCCCTGATTTCCCTATTTGTATGGGAAGCAACAAGATTCGGGTCTATTACAAAAAGTCACATTGTTTCATAACTAAAACACAATTAGAATAAACATAAAAATATTAAGAGTTTTCTAGTGGATGCACTGTAGTCCGTTAATCTCCAACAAGTGCCTGTGGTCATCTAAGACCTATTCAAGGCTCGTGCACCATGATTGTGTATCCAAAACTATCAAACTCTAGCTCCTGTCACTCCTCTCTTGGCTCGTGAAATGAACAAGTTGACCTTTGACAAATGCTCCACATACCCACTTTTAGCATGAGTGTCTTCATTATGTATGATGTCTTTCATAGCATACTCCACTTTGAAGATTCTCCCAAGTTGTTGGTGCCCCCTCTTAAGCACTTCCTCTTCATCATTAATCACATCAAGAATAACTAGTAAATAGTTGGCAATTTCATGTTTCCATGTATCCTGATCTTTCAATTCTGTTTCTTCAAAGAAATTGGGTAAGGCCATACTCAGTGGCTGACTGAAATCACTCAATTCCTGTGTCAGGATATTGTGGAAGTCCCTATGAGATTTCATGAGTTCTTGGTATTCTTGTAGCATAGCAGAGTTATCTTCTTTCTTTGCAATGATCTGAGACTCTATCTCCTTCATCCTATCACTCAATATGGTGTTTTCTAGTAATTTTGCATATGTTTTATCATGAATTTTCCAAACTTGTTCAGCATGTTTGTACATGTCTTCGAATCTCATGTAGACTATTTTTGATGCCATCTCAAAGGTAGTGGTTTTGAGTTTTCCCTTTAACTCTTCTTGTTCCTTTTGCACTTTCTCATTCCTTCTTTTCCAATATGTTGTTTTTAACATTGCCTCAAGCACTTTCCTTTCATGTTCAACCAATGGAGAATGGAGCCCTGAAGAAGAAGGTAGTTTATCCCTGTAGTTGATCAGCTCTTGTTTCAACCTTTCATTTTATTCTATCAACCCCTTGTTATCCCTTACCAGTTTCTGAATCTGATCCTTTGTGAATTTGGCCACATTCACATTCAAATTGGTAGTTTCCATGGGATATGTTTCTCCTACTCTTTGCACCAAAAGATGTCCAAAAATCTTATCATGATCAACTAGGGAAGACTTTTTCCCTGGTGGATAGAGTGCCCATATCCACAAGGTAGTATTGTCAAGATTAAATCCTAATCCAATGTAGATCTTGTCACCAAATTTGTCTGTTAAGTGCAAGGTTTTATTTTTTATTTTTAGAAAACTATCAAATAAAATGGTCGAGTTGATATCCCATCCTAGAAGGAGCATAACCCTAGCCTCTTTCAACAATTCCCTTCCTCTCTCAACAGTCATATGTTTCATTTCTCTATCAATTTCATGTTGAAGTTCTTTTAAAGCATATGCTTCCTTCTCAGGGTCAATGTCCTTCAACCTTTCCCTTACCACCTTTCCTTTATATTCATATATGAAAGCTTTAAATTTAGGAGTCTGGACAAAGGCATCGTCTGCAATGAACTCTTGACTGGATCGATGCCTCACATCATCAGATAACTCATCAAAAGCTTCAAAGTTTACTACACTCCTTTCTAGTGGCATTTCATATAGAGGAATGATAGGAGTATTGATCTGTGTGACTTCATCCTCCTCTTCAACATCATATTCTACCATGATTGATGTATTAATTGAAAATATTACCTCTAGAGTAGGCTGAAGTGAAAAATGGTCTAATGGTGCTACATTTTCTGCTTGCCTCCAAGAGCCAACATTTCTTCTTCTCTCAAATTCCACCAGAGGTACATCCTTTATTATCTCTTCTTCATGCAGAAGCAACTGTTCAAATCTCTCCATGGGGTCATGAATTTCATAAAAAGCTTCTACATAAGATGGGTTAGTTTTCAATCTCCATGCCTCAGCCATAACAATCCTACTGTATGTATTTCCTCTCATGATCGCCTGACTATCCTCACAATTCTTGAAAACATCATCAACATCAAACTTATGCGAGCATATCCTTTCAGTTTCTGAGAAATTTTGGCATCACTTATAAAGTGCTCAGGGTCAAAATTCTTCCTCTTATTTCCAATCGGCAAGCCATAATAATTTAACTTGCTTCCAACCAAGTCATACCTTGAATCAACAATAATGGTGAAATCACCAAACCACAAAGTAGAAGGAATGAATGTCTACCTTCCATAGATTTTCAAATGCATAAAGGCTAAATAATACAATTATCTTATAATCTCAAGATAAGCAACTCTATCTGGCATAGTCTTAGGCAACAAATATGGTTTTGCCTCAAATCCATACACCCTAATGACAATACATCTTGAAAAAGTGTACCAATCTCCCCAATTATGGTTTATCTTAACATCATGGCCTTTCTCCTTTTTTTAGAGAAACATCTATACTTCGGGGGATAGATTAAAATCACATTTATGGCCAAGCAATTTATACAAGGGTTTGACAAAATGCTCCTCAAAGTACAAGTAGTGGGATCTCCCACAACTACTATCCCAAACTGGTGCCCACATTTGCACTGGTCTTGAATTACCATCGCTATCCAGATCTTTTACTCTTAGTTCTTCTCCCTAGATTCCCATCACCTGGCCCTCGTACAATATCATATGCATAAGAAGTGAATAGTGCTTGAAATTGATAGCTTCACTATTATTCTTAATAGCATTAAGAGCACTATTAATGCCCTCTGATAGATACTCTACATAATCATAGAACCTAGCATCTTGAATTTGAATGTCCATGACCAGAACCATGGGAGCTATAGTCATGTTGGCAGGGGCCTCAATTCCCAACACTTGGCTAGTTGAATAGTATGTGTACTGATAATATTCTTCAAACAATTATACAGCTCAAATGGGGGCTTTTCATTGCTAGCAAACCTCATAGGTTGATTTCCTAGACCCTTAGGTCTGTGCAGAGGTAGCTTCCACCTCTTGTAACTCATATCCATAGAGCGATACTCCTCCAGTAAGTCTCTCAACTGCAATTTCATTTTCAATGAAGTGTCCAATTGGAAAACCATGCAAATATAATCCCTTGTTATGATCATAAATTGTGACCCATCAGGCAAATGAATTTCCCTTGTTTTGGGATTATAATTATTTTCTAGTGCTCTAATTAACTCTACATTCACAAAAACATTTGGCATTACTAGCTTCCCTAAATTCAAATTCCATGGGTTCGAGACTGGGCTATATCCGTATTTCTTCCTATAATGATAAATGAACAAATCATAGCCTCTATGTGGAGTCCATACATCTCCCAAATTCTTATGCTTGTTTTCTAGGGTCTCACATGATGGGTTTAACTGAGCAATTCTTCATGCTTTAGGCCCAGACCCTGGACATTGATCTATTAAGTCTTGACTGAGAGGTCTACTTTCAACTTTTTCCTTTTTGCTCGTCTTTTATGGGGTTTTATCCATTCTAACCCTAACAATGTTGTACTTCAAGCTATATTCAAAAAATTACGTTCAGCTGAGCCAAGGTGTACTCACTTGAGTGAATGCCATAATTTCTGAGTTGCTTGCTTTCGTCCAACTCCGTCCTGTGGATGCTTAGCCATAGTGTGCAGTGAATTTTTGTTTCTCAGAGGCTGCTTTTCTTGAATTTTAGCTCGTGCCACCCTTCCTATCAACTTGTGTATTAATGGCAGTTGTCTCTTTGATGACTTAATCTGTCAAATCAATCTGGTGACAATTATTTCATATTTTGTCGATGAGAATCTGATCACAACATCTATATCTCTCTTTGATATCCTTGGACATCTTTTAAGAAATGTGTAAGCGATATTCAGGCTTCTCTCATCAATATCACAATGTCTCTTCGATATTTACTTCTTAGTTTTCTCCCTGATGATTTTCTTTTTTGTCGATGAGACTGGTGGATTTCTCTTACCGACAAGCTTATGTATCCTCGACATGGCTTTATTTCTTTCCTCGGTGGTAATAGTTGTTGATGATGTCTATGTGACTTTGTTATGTTGGGGAGACCCGAGGTCACCTCTCTCTGACGCCCCTTCTAGTCTCATCGATATTTTGTGCCAGAATGTCGGGGAGACTTTTGATAGTGTCTTCTCGATATCTTTGTGTCTCCTTGACATATCATTTTTAGGATGTTGATGAGACCTCATCCAATGTCTGTTTGATATTTGTGTGTCTTGCCAATACTTTTCTCCTCGAGTGTCGAAAAGACTTCTTTGCTTCTCTCCTCGACATGTTGATGTCTCTTCAACATTGTCATTTCACCAGTGCTTGTTTCGCCAGTGATTTACTGTTTATTTTATGATAACCTCTCAGTGTCTGAGAGATGTTTTTCTATTTCCTAAATGTTGACACTCGTATGATTTGTCAGTGAGACATGTTAGATTCTCTCCTCGACATGCCCAAGTCTCTTAGACATGTTGCTCTTTAGGATGGAGGGAAGACATTCGAATACGTCTCTTAGACATTCAGGAGTCTCATCTACATTTCTTATCAGCCCTTTCTGCTTGTGTCGAAGAGACTATGGTAAGAATCTCTCTGATAAGGCATTGTCTTGGCGATGAGCCATGAGCTGCTAGGAGAACATTTCAGGTAGTGACTTCACTTTATTATAATGATCAAGGGCCTTATTTTGGTACTTTATACTAATGTAAATTATTATGAAATGGAAATGGAGCATATGGTGGATATGGGAGGATAAGTGAAAATGAAGGTGTGCGGGATAACCAATGTGGATTTTTTAGCTCCAACAACACCAACACATACTCTTCTAGGATATGGGAATAGCTATGAAAATTTTATCTCCTAAGGCTCTCACATTGGTATGAGCTAGTAATATAAATAACATTATGTAATTTTTATTTTATCTAACACCACTTAGTGTAAATAAATGATATTTATTTTTAGTTTGATTCGTTTCTTCATTCTTTCCATAAGAGGAGGCAACTCCACTTTGTGAACCTAGCCCATCTAGGTAAATGAAGAGAAGCAGAGGATCATTAATTTATGGCAAGTGATTGAGGGATCATTTTTAAGTATTTTCTTGTTGAAATTGTCTTCATTAAATTCAACTTAAATTACAAACTCAACAATTGAGGGATCATTTTTTCCTTTGATTATTGTCAACTAAAATTGTTGTTTTATCGTTTGTTTCTCTAGTAGTGCTTGCTTTTCCATTATGACATATTGTTTCATTAAATGAACATCAAAGAAGACAATATCATCTTTAAATTGTTTTTAATTCTTTATTTTGCATTTAATTATTATTTTTTTAATTACAAAATCTCCTATTTGAATTTATCTATGATAACTTTGTCTTCTTAAAAAAAAACCTAAAAATAATTTCTCTACACATTTAATTGTTTCTCAAAAATTTGTTTGATTGATACTATCCACTTTTTTATATAATATATTGAAAAATTCTAAGTTGCAGATGGAAATATCTTCATATAATTTCTAAATTAAGATATTAAAAAATATAAGGATAATTATAAGGGTAATTCCAATCTATATCTAATCCTTTTGTAAAAGAAACTCTTCTTAAATGAAAGGGAATTTTTTTTAAAAAAAAATTTAAAAGAGACAACTCATGTTCCACTAAAATAAATTACATTTCAAAAGAGAAATTTCATTTTATTCTAAAAAGTAGGTAGATTGATCTTATTTCATTTTATTCAAGATTTATATACTATTGTATATATGGTTTAATTGCATTAATAGGTGAAGCTAAAAAAATTATTGAGAGCTACCAATTAAGATATTGATTCTCCATATTCTTAACAAAGAAAGAGTCATTGATCATTTTTTTTGATTTGTGAGAGTATTGTATTAGCTATCAAAAAAAATTATAGTACGTCTGCAAAGTAAGGAAGAACATATCAGAGTGCAACCCAAACCATGACCACAAAATTGCAGAATCTGGCCACCAAGACTAACAGTCGACTCCCACCACAAGCACGGCCAACCAAAAACAGAACCCCAAACAAGAACTCAAAGCATCGAAACAATTTACATACATATACTTATAAACCACCCGACAAACCACCATGCGTGCCACCATACCTAACCCACAAAAATAGGCTATAAAAATCCATTCAGCTTTGCAAATTGATCAAATTCCACCATCCAGTCCAGACCTTCAATTGTCACTAGCCCAAGAAATTTCTTCAGGAAGCTAACCCCATAGGCCGCAATCTGGCAGTGATGAAACAACGCCAAACACTTAATCTCTAGAAGAAAAGGATAGATGTGGATGACTCCTCCTGCCACCTTCACCAAAGGCAAATCACAAGCTCGCGGTGCACCCTGCCCCAACAATGCCGATTTGAGCACCTCATCCAAACCAACCAGAATCTCGTTCTTGAACAATTTGCAAATGATGGCCTTTGCCTCCACCTTTAGCATTCTCACATCCAGGAGAGATGCAAGAAAATGAGAGGTAATGTGGGTGTTAACCCTGAAGGACTCCTAGTTCTACACAAAATCTTTCCCCAACACCATTTTTACTGCCACCACCACATAAGGATCGGTCCTCAGCATAATCCGCTTCAACTGTTGATCGATAATATGCTTGAAGGTCATTTGTCGCACCTTGCAATCTAGCTGAATTGGAATGTCCAGTCCAACACTAACCACACCATCCACTGAAACCTCCACAACTTATTTAGAATGTTCCGCCATAGCTATTTTGTAGAGCAAGCCAAAGACAAACTTAGAGGAAGATGGGTGAAAAGAAACTCAGCCAACCTGTATTAATACAAAGTCAGTTTCCAAGAGTTTATTATGTTGTGCATTAACCATCATGTTTGGCCAGATTGACTGTCCATCGTCCATCTGTCACATGACCCATTAGCTCACCTTCGTCTGATGCCAACTGGTACGACCATAATGTGCCCAGTTCTCTGGGTGATATGATATGATTTCTAGTGCTGCCAAACTATGATTTCAATTTCCATGAATTGTAGAGGTATATCATTGTATATACCTATATGGATTTATATGTATGCATTTATATTTTACCAATGTGTACAATTGTATTCCTATATGAATTTATTTAGACATTCATCAAATGCATATATGACATTGTAGACCTTATAACACTATATGACATTTTCAAGAAATTATGTATACCTTCATCGCCTTATTGAGATCTATATATATTGCATGTATTCAAGACTTAAATGGTTTAAATTATTTGAGTGGTTTGAATAATAAGGCTTAATATTACTTGTTAGGAGTGACAATAAATTTTTAAAATGGTTTCAACACTAATTAACTACAAACTTAATATTATTTTTATTATTGATAGTGATAAAAATATATAGTGCCATCCCAATAAATAGCACCGAGTTTTTCAAAAAAATGGAGAAAAATACATTAAACCCTTAATTAACCCTCTACCCTCTACCCTCTACCCTCTACCCTCAACCCTCAACCCTCAACCCTCAACCCTCAAACCTAGTTAAACCCTAATCCCTCATAACCCCTATACCCTCTACCCTATACATTGGACCCTCAACCCTAATCCCTCAACCATATATGTACCCTCAACCCCTATACCCTCTACCCTATACAATATTAGACCCTCAACCCTAATCCCTCAACCATATACCCTCAACCCTCTACCCTCAACCTTAAACCCTCAAGCCTCAACCCTTAAACCCTCTACCCTCTACCCTTTGATCTACCCTATATATTAAACCCTCAACCCTCAATTCTCAACCCTCAACCCTTAATCCCTCAACCCTCAACCCTTAAACCCTAAACCATCAACCCCTATACCCTCTACCCTCTACATTGGAACCTCAACCCTAATCAACCTTCAACCATATTATACCCTCAAACATCCTAGCTATACCCTAAACCCTCTACCCTCAACCGTTAATGTCCCTCAACCCTAAACCCTTAAACCCTAAACTGACCTTAAACCTTCTACCCTCTTATACCCTTAACCCTATTCTCTCAACCCTATACCCTCAAGCCAATACCCTAAACCCTAAACTGTTAAACCCTCTACGTCCCTCTACCCTCAACCCAATACCCTCTTATACCATTGACCCTAATCCCTCATAACCCTTAAACCCTTAAACCTAAGTAAATTACTCTGTACCCTAATCCCTCAACCCTCAACCCTTAATCCCTCAACCCTTAAACCCTCGACCCTCTACCCTCTAGTCTCAACCCTCTGCAAGTACCCTTAAACCCTAATACCTCAACCCCTATACCCTCTACCCTATACATTGGACCCTCAACCCTAATCCTTGAACCATATACCCTCAACCCTCTACTCTCAACCTTAAACCCTCAACCCTCAACCCTTAAATGCTAAAGTACCCTTACACCCTCTACCCTCTACCCTCTACCCTATATATACATTGGACCCTAAACCCTAATCCTTGAACCATATACCCTCTACCCTCGACCCTAATCCCTCAACCCTAGTTGAACCCTTAAACCCAATTACTAAAACTCTCTACCCTAATCCCTCAACCATCAACCCTTAATCCCTCAACCCTTAATTAACCTTCAACCCTCCACCCTCTAACCTATACATTGGACCCTCAACCCTAATCCATCAACTTGCATATACCCTCAACCCTCAGCCCTTAACCTTAAACCCTCAAGCCTCAACCCTTAAACCCTCTACTCTCTGATCTACCCTATACATTAAACCATCAACCCTAAATTCTCAACCCTCAACCCTTAATCCCTCAACCCTCAACCCTCGACCCTTAAACCCAAAACCCTCAACCCTTATACCCTAATCTACCCTCTACATTGGAACCTCAACTCTAATCGACCTTCAACTATATTATACCCTCAAGCGTCCTAGATATACCCTAAACCCTTAAACCCTAAATTGGCCTTACACCTTCTACCCTCTATCCTCAACCCTAATCCCTCAACCTTATACCCTCAACCCAATACCCTAAACCCTAAATTGTTAAACCCTCTACGTCCCTCTACGCTCAACCCAATACTCTCTTATACCCTCAACCCTTAAACCCAAGTAAATTACTCTCTACCCTAATCCCTCAACCCTCAAACCTTAATCCCTCAACCCTTAAACCCTTGACCCTCTACCCTCTACCCTCAACCCTCTGCAAGTACCCTTAAACCCTAATCCCTCAACCTCTATACGCTCAACCCTAATCCTTGAACCATATACCCTCAATGCTCTACCCTCAACCTTAAACCCTCAACCCTCAACCCTTAAACCCTAAACCCTTACACCCTCTACCCTCTACCCTCTACCCTATATATACATTGGACCCTAAACCCTAATCCTTGAACCATATATCCTCTACCCTCGACTCTAATCTCTCAACCCTAATCCCTCAACCCTAGTTAAACCCTTAAACCTAATTACTAAACTCTCTACCCTAATCCCTCAACCCTCTACCCTCTACCCTCTACCCTCTACCCTCAACCCTCAACCCTAGTTAAACCCTAATCCCTCAACCCCTATATCCTCTACCCTATACATTGGACCCTCAAACCTAATCCCTCAACGTACCATATACATACCCTCAACCCCTATAGTACCCTCTACCCTATACATTGGACCCTCAACCATAATCCCTCAACCATATACCCTCAACCCTCTACCCTCAACCTTAAACCCTCAAGCCTCAACCCTTAAACCCTCTACCCTCTACCCTCTAATCTACCCTATACATTAGACCCTCAACCCTTAATCCCTCAACCTTCAACCCTTAAACCCTCAACCCTCAACCCCTATACCCTCTACCCTCTACATTGGAACCTCAACCCTAATCGACCTTCAACCATATACCCTGAAACGTCCTAGCTATACCCTAAACCCTCTACCCTCGACCCTTAACGTCCCTCAACCCTAAACCCTTAAACCTTAAACCAACCTTAAACCTTCTACCCTCTACCCTCAACTCTAATCCCTCAACCCTATACCCTCCAATACCCTAAACCCTAAACCGTTAAACCCTATACGTCCCTCTATCCTCAACCAACCAATACCCTCTTATACCCTCAAACCTAATCCCTCAACCCTCAACCCCTTAATCCCTCAACCCTTAAACCTTTGACCCTCTCCTCTACCCTCAACCTTCAAGTACCCTTAAACCCTAATCCCTCAACCCCTATACCCTCTACCCTATACATTGGACCCTCATCCCTAATCCTTGAACCATATACCTTCAACCCTCTACCCTCAACCTTAAACCCTCAACCCTCAACCCTTAAACCCTAAACCCTTACACCCTCTACCAGCTCTACCCTCTACCCTATACATTAAATCGCCCTCAACCCTCAATTATCAACCCTCAACCCTTAATCCCTCAACCCTTAACCCATCCCTCCCTCTCTACCATAATCCCTCAACCCTATACCCTCAATCCTAATCCCTCAACCCTATACCCTCAACCCAATACTCTAAACCCTAAACCATTAAACCCTCTACGTCCCTCTACCCTCAACCCAATACCCTCTACCCTAGTCAACCCTAATCCCTCAACCCTAATCCTTGAACCATATACCCTCAACCCTCTACCGTCTCTAGGTCCCTCTATTGTCTACCCTATACATTAAACCACCCTTAACCCTCAATTCTCAACCCTCAACCCTCAACCCTTAAACCCTAAACCCTTACACCCTCTACGTCCCTCTACCGTCTACCCTATACATTAAACTTCCCTTAACCCTCAATTCTCACCCCTCAGCCCTTAATCCTTCAACCCTCAACCCTTAATCTACATAAAGTACTACAGTAAAGGCAAAATTTTCTTTGTTTATGATTATCTGGAGGAATAAATGGGTATATACAAAGGGAATGTTGGTGAAAGTATGGATCTTGTCACACAAATTGTTGCATTTCATGTTAAATACAATGAAAAATCAAAGGCAGTAGACCTTTTGATGCAAGTGAAATGTAGGCAAGCAATTGAAGGCTAGTGAATATTGGGCAAGGATTTTTTGTTCTAACATCCTTAATCCCTACTAGATCAGAACAATTAGGTGCTAAAGAAGGTGCTAAATTAGGCACTAAAACATGCTCTAAAGTAGGTGCTAAAATAGGTGTTACATCAGGCACTAATATGGGCGCTAACATAGAAATTAATCTGGTTGCTAATCTAGGTGTTACTGTAGGCATTAATTTCAATGCTAATCTTGGTGTTAATTTCGGCACTAATCTTGGCGCTAATTTTGGTGCTAATTTGTGCCTAAATTAGCACCTTCTTGGCACAAAAAATGCCAAAAATAGTGCCATCCTGAAAAATAGAGCCAAATTTTCTAAAAAAATAGAGAAAAATACATTAAAACAATGGGTGGAAGCAAAAAATAGAACAAAAAAGGGATCTAATCACATAGATTTGTTGTAGTGTCAATTGTCCAGCCAAGATTACATTTTTTTTGAGCTAGGGAACATATCTAACATCACGTAACAACCAAGTATATCCATTTTTCAGTTTTAATGAAATATTCCCTTTTCCAACATCACAAGATTCATTGTTACCAAGAAAAACCTTACCAAAATCATTGCTTTGTAGATTTTTGAAATACTCCTTGCATGGAGTGACATGAAATGATGAACCTAAATCAAGCACCCAACCATTAGTTGGAATTTTTTCTTTGGTTAAAATAAGAACACCTGCATCTTCTTGGTATGTTGTGTTGGCTTCGTTATTGATCACCTTTTCTTGTGCGTTTTTGTAGTTCCAATAGTTTTTTTTATGTGACCCGGTTTTCCACAAAACCAACAATCATTGTTTCTTCCCCTAGACTTTGATCTTCCTTTGTCATTATTTCTTCCTTTATCTTTACCCCTTCCTCTGTTGTTAGTACTTACAACAGTCAAGGCATCACCATATGAGGGCTCTTGATTTTTTCTCTGCATGTCTTCGCTAAGAAGAGTGGCTGTAACATCATCAAATTTTAATTTACTTTTGGCAGCCACCGAAGTGCTAACTGTCATCACCACACCTTCCCAACTATTTGGTAAGGAACATAATAATAAAATTTCCTTGATTTCATCATCTAAATTAATACCAACAAAAATTAATTGGGTGACCAAGGTATTAAATTCATTGAGGTGATTTGACATAATCCCACCTTCTCACATTTTCAAATTATATAACTTTTTCATAATGAATACCTTGTTCGAAGTCAATGCCATCTCGTACATTGAAGAGAGTTTATCCCACAACTCCTGCATTGTCTTCTCAGTTGAAACATTAAATAAAATATTGTTGGACATCAAAAGAAAAATGGTTGCTCTTGCTTTCCTGTCCAGTTTCTCCCAATCTTTTTCTGATAAAGAACCTTGCCCTTTGGCTTTTCCAGCCAATGCATTTGTTAGATCTTCCTTGATGAGCAACGAATCCATCTGCACCTTCCAAAAATTGAAGTTCTAACCTACAAACTTCTCAATCTTCCATTTGTCTACATCGTCCATGGCTCTAGAAATTCTTCACCGATTTCCAACACTGAGGTTCTCTACTAGGCTTTGATACCAATTGTTGATAAAATTGCAGAAGCAAATGAAAGAAGAAATTGTAGAAAATAAGATTAGAAATTAACAGATCTAAAAAACATAGAATAAGAACACAAGATTTATAGTGGTTCGCCCAATAATAGCTACGTCCACTTTCAGTAGGGATTATCTCTTTTATTAATTCTGAATTACTTTACATATTGAAGCAACAACAACTTTATAATTCAGTGTCATCTCCAAAATGGAAAAATCCATCAAAATGGTCAACTTCTAGCGAATACATGCCAAAAAAGAAGTCAGTTACAAAAAGGCATCCATTTCGAATGTGAGAGAAACTATTGTTTAAATTAGAATATTTGGGCTTCAACAAACCCAACATTAGCAAACCCTCCACCAAACCCTCCTTCAATTCAAGACATAGCTGAGAGATACCGTACCCATGAGCATTTGTGAGAAGTGACCCCAAGTATAGAATCCATAATATCTCATGTTAGGGACATCACCTAGCAGCATGTTGCATTTCAAGATTGGAGAGATCAAAGAGGTTAGAATACACAAATGGTTTTTCTTATGAGGATATCAAAAGATTAGAAATATCCAAAGCTAATTTATCCCAACATTTTATTTTTCGAAGAATAGGACAAAATGTTGCTTTACGCAAACTTGAATTTTCCATAAAATGGTGCACCCATCCAGGCATAGTTGCAAAATTTTGGAATCGTTGGTGGATGGTTTTTGATAAACCACCCAAAAACAACCTTGATGTCCCTCTATACTTTCTTTGCAAATTATATGCGGAATTCTTTTAGGAAGACATGTAAACTATTTTGATTTGAGGAATTTTCAGGGAGTGGGTATGGGAATGCCCCAACATAGACCTGGGGCAATGTGTATTATGCAAGGTCCCTATGTTCCCCCTCCTAGTCTTCCTTCCCCACCTACAACACCCCATCTAGACCTTGTTGCTGATGCGACCTAGCATAGTCTCTTGGCCCTACACTCATTGATCGACCATTTGATTACATAGTCATCACAGTATGCTCAAATTCCAGAGGGTGGTGCTCCTCGTGCTTCAGTTGATACTGGTATAACATCATCATCAAGACATACTTTTGTTCCTCATCAGTGTGCTAAATGTGGGAATACATGTTTTGGTCCTATGGGAGCTACAAATGAGGATCCCCTAAACAAATCTAAGTATGAGGTGCATGGAACATCACTTGGAGGAGATGATGCACTAGTGCATACTACAAGTGCAAGGGAGATGTGTGAGGGAGGAATAGGTGCAGTGCCCCCTCTGATGTAGATGAGGAGCAACAACCTCAATCTGTTGTATAGGTAAAACTTAAATATATTCATAGTGCATTTCATTTAAAATTATTATAACAAAAAGTACATGTTACTAATGTATGTTTAAGTGGGTTTGAATAGTTAATGACGAATGAGAAGATTAGAGATGTGCAACATGACACTCTTTCAGCCATTGAATTTGGTTTGAACACATTGGTACATATTTTTTTCTACATGTAAGACTTTTTTATTGTACATACATATTCTTTAAATCATGATCCCTTAAATACATACTAACTTATATCTTGATCTTATTTTTACTTTTGCAGTGTACTCCAAATGTGACTAATGCCACACCTTTTACCATGATGAGCTCCTCTCAATCAGTTATCTTAGTTGCATCACCTATTCGGGTATATGGTTTTTTTATATCTAGTAGATCTATATAAGTTTGTAGATATATATGTAGATATATGCTAGTTTATGTTTTTGTCAACAATTATATATTAATTTTGTCATGTTTTCATTTTTCTTCTTGTAGAGTGTGCCACCATCCACATCCGTGGATCCAGGACTAAGACATTATGGTAGGACTCCTGAGCATCCTAAGGGACCATCATTTGCTGAACGTATCATGCAACAAAAGAAAAAATGCTTAAGGTAATGAATAATTAATTAGACTTTAATTTATAGTTTATTATAGTGATTAGATGTGATTTTGATAGTTATAAAAAATAATAGATAACTTTCTTTGTGGGTGATCCCACAATAGTGGTTTACACTTTCTAGGAGATCCTGATTTTTGCTGAAATCGCATATTTTTTGAAAATATAATGATTTAAGACTTGAAAAGTTCCATTTAAAGGATTCCAATTGAATAGGGTTTGATCAAACCACCTTAGATCAAACCCCCTTGGATATAACCCTGCTAGTTTTAAACCATACCTATAACGGAGTCTCCTTTACACCTATCAAAATGCTGATAAAAAAACTACTTTTGATTTACCTTTTGGGGGATCAAATGAATTCATTTAAAATTTATTTTCTGTAAGTATGTAGTCCTTATTATAAGCTTCCTAAAAAGTATAATTTTAAATAAATTTAATTTGATTATTATATTTATTTTTTTATTTCTTGTGAATGTAGGTTTTTCACCAAAAATCAAGCTCTCTGTTATTCACATGTGGAAAAATAGCAGATTATAAAAAAAATCTAAAAAATATCTATGCACTAGATATTGATGTCTTTGATCCAACAAAATAAATAAAATTTAATTTCGATACATAGAAAAAAAGTTATGTTTTAGCCAGTAAATCATGTGTCTAAGTTATAACTAGTTTGATTTTGAAACTTAATTAAGAAAAAAATATTCAATGAAATGCTATGAAACTAATTCCATGCACTAGATATCATAGTTATGAATCTAAATTTGAAAGAATTAGAATTTTATCCTTCATAGAAAAAAATTTGTGTTAGCCAGTAATGTCACTCTTAAAAAATTGTGTTTACTGTTAAAAACTAGTTTTCGAAGGAGATGGAAAAATAAGTGCAATCTTAATCCAAAAATTTTGAAAAAATATATTTAGAATCTACAGACAAAATGTCACAAATCACTAGTTTGCATCATCTTCAAATTCCTCACGGTTTAGCCGCTATAGGTGCCTGAAAGTGAAGATTTAGTTAAAAAAAATCAATTCAATGTCCACTTTGGCCAAAAATTGTAAACCAATATTGTGGGATCACCCTTGTAGTAGTTTAAGTTATTTACCATTGAGAGATAATTAATCTAATTTGTGGTTCAAAGTGTTTTTGTGTAGACATTTTCTCAACCATTAGGTAGCTCGAAGAGGTGACATTTTGGTGATCCCCCAGAAGATTAGGATTTTCTTGACATGGCATGCCATTTGACACATACATTGTATATATATAGACTAGATGAGATGACATATACCACATTTTCTAAATATTGCTTTGAGTTGGCAAATATATGTAAAATTTCTATATGTAGATACACAGTAACTATACACTTCTATATATAAAAATCAATATTCGACATATTGTTTTCATGTGTCACTACCATAGAAAGAGTATGGTTGCACACAATTGTGTACAACCATGAATGACAATGAGAAAGTAAAGGTACAACTGCCACATAATGGGCAACAACACAATAGAAGGGAGGTGTAAGAACCTCATGAGAAGACACTTAGAATGGACAGGATAGAGGTAGACCTCAATATCACTTGTCATTTGAAGAAGAGGTAGGTGCATCAACAAATAGATGAGTGATGACACCAGAATCAAGAAGTTGTATTTTATTCTTCAAGGCCTTACATTCGCTAGTGGAACGACTAGGAACTTGATGGTATGCATGGAAAGAATGTTTTGCTTTATCATGTTTATGAAATTTCTTATGTGTAAGAGGAGGAAGAGTGATAAAGTGGGCTTTGAGAAGCCTTAACAAGATACACTCTTGCTCAGATAGAGGATGAGGAGCAAGAAGAAACCCTTCCCTTGTGAAGAAGAGTTTGAATGCTCAGAAGAAGAAGACATGAAGATAGTAGACAATGGAGGATGTATCAATTCAAGAGAATGAGGTTGAGCAAAAATCATGTCGACATTTAACCATGGTTTTCGTGTAGACTATTCATTTGAGCAACCAAGCCCTAAATTATGCTCAAAAGGTGTACATTCTATAGGGACCTAAATTCCTTGTTCGTTACACCCACAACCTTTACACCCATAATCATATTTAGAGACAAGTTTAAAACTAGGGCCATAATGTTTTGCAAATCTTGAGAAGGAGGAGGATCTTCATGGAGAGTATTATTCCAACAATGGGGATCATACTCCTCTATGGGATTGGCATCAGCCTTCTTGATAGGATTGCCAACATTAGCCTCTTTAATAAAAGCATGATCATATTCCTTAGAGGGGGAGGATCAACATTAAGAACATTACAATTTTTGTTCACATTATCCCGCGATGCAAAAGAATAATAATCTTTGATAGCGGGTTTGGATGATGTTATCAGAAGGTCTAAGTGGATCACGTCAACTTTATATTCTCCAATGAAGGATTTTGTAAAGTCTAAAGAACCCCAATCATCACTGAGACATGCATTCTCTTGAGGAGAAGGAGTTGACTTAGGATTTATTGCTTCAGAAGATCTTCTTCAAGGACATCTGCCTAAAGAGTATCCTTTGTAATGGGTATTGCTGGAGTAGACATCAACACATTGGAAGATATTGAACAAACAAGAGTATGTACAATCGAAGCTTGACCAACAACTTCCATCTCACATAAGTGTACGACATCAGGGTCAATCCTGATTGTGACTACTTGATTGTTATGAATGAACTTAATAGATTTATGTAAGGTAGATGGGACTGCACCCATAGCGTGAATCCATGGTCTGCCAAGGAGAAGATTATATGGCAATTTTTTTCACATAACATATACAAGGGTGGGTGTGGTAATGTCATCTCCTAACCTCAAAGGAAAGACTATCGTGTAGGTAGGGCTTGTTGACCAACGTTATCAAACCCATGAATGCATTAGGAAGAAGTAGCTTGAGAGAAGATGAATCAATTTCAATTTTAGGCAATAGATCAATGCTACATATGTTGAGCGTTGAACTAGTGTCAACGAGAGTACTCTAATGCCAATTTTATTAATGTTGACTATAATTAGAAGATCCACTTACTTTTGTACTTTTAGGGGCAAGAGTTCTTGTGGATAAAATGTGATAATAGGCGAATCCACATGAATATGAGCTATCAATGCATTAAAATCCATCAGTCTAGTAGAAGAAGGCAAGAGAATCCTTTGCAAGGATTCTTTAAGCATACCTTGAAAAACCAGAGTAAATTGAAGCAAGTCCCATAGTAAGATCTTGGTCAAAGTAACACGAAGTTGCTGAACAAGATCGTAATCACTAGGTGCTTTAGTTGTAGGTTTAGGTGTTGAAGGAAGTCTTGGTTGAGAAGGTGGTAAAGAAGTAGGTTGATTAAAATTTAATTTATTCCTTCTAGTATTATAAGTATGGGCTACCACTCTGTAAGAGTGATCCTTAGAAAGATCACGAGAATCATTGTTAAATGGAACACCATTAATAGAACAAATTCTCTTAGGAGAAGGACTAGTCGAAGGCAGATAAATGATGAGTCTCTTAGGCCTTTAAGGGGAGGTAGAGACATATATGACATTTACAGATTCCTTACAACTTATAGAGGAATCATTCAAGGAAATATACTCAACATCTATCATTAGAGGATCCAATGTGGGAGGAGCTTCAATATCCACTTTAATGCAACGTCTCTAGAAGAGAGTGCATTGGAATGAAGATGAGATTCATCATTCATGAATGCCATGTATCTAGAAAGTGCATTCGAATGAGGAGAAGATAGAGTAATGTTAAGAAAAGTATCAATTATTTCATCCTCTTGCACCAAAATATCGTTACAAGGAATTTCAGGAGAGGGATCAACAAAGAATAATAAGAAAGGAGAAAAGAGCTCGCTTTCACATGCTTGTAAGAGGACTTATTGAACATTCTTAACACAATTGGAAAGAGATGGAAGGAAGAAAGATAGAAAGTGCATTTTGAAATAGAGATATAGACAAGTCGACCGAAGGTCGACGTATATCGCCATTGATGACACGGAATGGGGTTCGGGGTAGCGCCGCAATTTTTTTTCTTGAAGGATAAATATTTGATTTGTCCTTTTTTTGTTTCTTTTGGAAGGGGTGTTCATGCCAGGTTCACCAAAGTGTAGAGAAGGGGAATTTTTTGCTCATGAGTCTCTTTATTCTCAAGAGAGTCCTAGGGAATGAACTACCCTAAACTACCTCAAGGAATAAAGCTTAAGCGATGGAATAAGAAGGATGAGTTCGAGAGTAGAGATAGTATATCACAAACATTTTTTTGGATAGACTGATGAGCTCCTAGCCAAAGAACGTCAGTGCAACAAATGGACAATAGTTTGACACCCTAGAGTCCCAAAGGCATCTTGGCATCTCGTATGGATTGAAAACCGAGAATGTCATAGAAAACAATAGAGTGACCACTTCTACTCTGACTACTAAGAAATCTTGGAACGTGAGAATGTAACAAAGAATGGAAAAGATAAAATAAAGTAAAGTAAACTAACTAAGTAAAACATAAATTATAAAACTAAGGGGAATAAAGAAAATGCTTACAACAGCCCAAGTGATGAAGCCTCCAACAAGTAGTTATCTTCAACACCTGTAGACACACATGAGATTGAGGGAAAAGTGTTGGGACTATTTAGGGGCTTGCCTCAGTCAAACCCCTGTTTCGGTGTTCCCACCTCCGTGGACAACTAGATAGATAGAGAGGAATAATAAGTAGAAATTAAATAAATGCAAGAGTGATAAAAGAAAACCACGCTCAAGGAGGAGAACCCGTATCACGAAATAGAGATGCAATAGATAAGGGACGTGAGAAATCCTAAGATGCTCAAAGACACAAGATAAGAAAGATATCACCTGCCAGGCTTAAGAAAGAAAAAGAGAAAGAGCAATAGCTGCGAGAGCTAAGAGAGTAGTAAAGAGTGCTATAAGAACGCGAGAGTGCTGTTGTAGCAAGCTGTAGAAAGTTGTACAAGCAAGATAGCAAGAGAAAGACAAGAGAAAGTCCAAGAGAGAAGCCAAGAAGCTAGAGAGAAAAATGTGAAAGAGACCAGAGAGAAATAGAATGAAAGAGATGGATTTAAAAGAGAGAATAGGAGGAAAAATAAGGTTCTCGAGCCGTTACAAGGCATCTCGAGCCGTTACAAGGCATCTCGAGCCGTTACCACCGACAAAGGTAGCTGACAAGTAGCAAGGCACTTAGAAATAACTATTTGAATGTTGAAATATCATAGGATGATAGTGCGGCATGCAGACATCCATGCGGCATGCTAGTTTCTAGACAAATCATGCTACAAAACGACAAGAATGAGAAAAACACAAGGTTCAACACAAAGCTGACGTGTAGAGGGAAAAAGGATGATGCAAGGGCTAAAATGAGCCTACACAAATACCAAGGGATTGACCACTAAAGTGGATACAAAAATGTATGTGAAATTGCAAGGAGTACAATTTTACGACATTACAAATAGAAGTAGAGAGAGAGAGAGGAGAAGGATGGAGGGAGAGGTAGGGAGAGAGAGGCGAGATAGATAGAAGTAGAGAGAGAGAGAGATGTTTCAAGATGGTGTGTCCCTTATTCTCCCTGTGTAGCATGATGCTTGGTTTGTGACATGGCTTAACCGCCTCTAATAGATCTTGTATAAATCTGGCGGTTGTATCAGGCATTAACAAGTTGATCTTTTGGTGCAACAACAAGCACCAATATAAAAATTGGTATCAGAGTTGAGGTCATAGGTTCGAACCCATCACTTGCACTGGGGGGATTGTTGCAAGATGGTGTGTCCCTTGGTCTCTTTGTGCAACGCGGTGCTTAGGTTCATGACATGGCTTAATCGCCTCTTATGGATCTTGTATAAATCTAGTGGTTGTATCAGGCATTAATAGGCCGATCTTTTGGTGCAATGATAACCACCAATGTAACAAGAGAGAGAGAGAGAAAGATGATACAAATTGTTTATTAAAATTTAACCTCTTGATTATTGAAATTTTACATGTTGATTACTAAAATTTTATGAAGTCTGAAAAATTATATAAGATCTTCCAAAAGCTAGAACTTTTATTATAACTTTGAGTGATCCAAAACCACTCTCAAACATCTTAAAACTATATACATGAAATATAACTTAAAATATAAGAAAGTAAATGTCCATATATAAATGTCAACTTATACTTTCATCAAAAGAGGAGAAAGAGAAAAAGAAATAGAAAGAAAAAAAATAGACAAAGAATTTTTTCAAAAGCATTCACATAACGCAAGTGGATTATAACACATTCCCATTTTGTGAGAATTCACATAACATGAGCATGTTATAACTTTCTTGTGTTTTGTGAAAGCATTCAAATAACATGAGTGCGTTATAATGTGCTGAAATTATGTGTAAACCAAACCATAATGTGAACATGTTATAACGTGCTTGTTGGTTGCGCCCATAAAAGGATATGAAAATCACAGCAAAACCTATCCTGGAATTGGACATTCCAGCAGGTGACTAATATCTTTTCATGGTCGTTCATTTACTTGTCAAACCAGGGAACATATACTTTAAATGGAGCAGCACTATATGTGCACTAAGAATTAGTTTCAGTCACAGCTTAACGGAAACAAATACTTGGAAAGAAATTCTACCTATGCTATAGGAAGGTAATGCAAAGTTCTCTTAACTCAACCATAATTTAACCAAAGCAGAAATCATAACATCTACGACTAAGAAACAAACTATGAACTGGCCTTATGCTGCAGGAACAATATAAGACTGAGTTTGCAAAAAAACTTCAAAGATGAAATCTAACTTATGATCAATAGAAAATGAACGGCTAACTAACTACAGATACTTACTAAGTGGGCCCCCTTAGCAAGCATCAACTAATTACGCAAGTACTGAACTCAAAACTTCATCAAATTTTATTCATAAACTTAGAATGGTATACATTGTTCTGTTTATATGAAAACTAACAACAAACTCTATCTCTTGTCATACATACTCTATTTTTATTATTATGCTAACTTTTACATGATATCCTTTCTATCTCTCTATGCTTGCTCACTCGCGCAGGAGGAACACTTATTTAAATCAGGAAAACAACTAACTAACTAACCCTAACAGAGAAAGACGTGGATGTAAAAATGTGTCCCAAAATCGAGGAACAGACTTCATAAATGAGTTTATCCGTTCAACCCGATCCAGAGAGAATCTAGCACTCCACTCTTTCCAGATTAACTGATATTTAAAATCCTTCCCAACAGTTTCGGTCAAAGAGTCTTTGCCAGAGCTTCCTCGAAGTCATGCAGGAAATGGACTTTACTGCAAGGCTGAGATCGGCTGCGCTTGACTCGATCATACTTTCTTCAACAACCTGCGAAACACAAGGTAACAAATGCGAAAGAAAAGGCGCATGGAACATACACAATATCCATTCATTAATCACATATTTAAATCTATTTCATCATTCAAAAACTACATGTGTTATACCAGTCATTTGGGAAGTCAAACGGGGTAATAAATATAGACATGTCAATATGATAGGTTGCAGGAACATAAAAGTGTATTGCTACAGGATATCCCCCAATAAAAGGTTTCAAAAGAGTTAAACAATCCTGAACAACAAAAATGAGGGTAGTAAAAGTACACCATGATATCCAAATTGTGAGCATATTTTGGGCTCATCATTTGCCCCCTACTTAACCCAATGCTGGTCCTCCAACATTAAACTTTTTGGTGGTCTCTCTGAAATCAGTGGTTGCGGCATGACTCTGAAATGGAGTTCCAAATTTGTAATAAAAACGTATGAAACTCTGCCACCTTTCATGTACCTACGAGCTTCTATATCTTCATTAATATTTGTGGCTTAGTAGGGATAAAGAGGCCACATTAGCACAGGAGGTCTAAATGTTAAGGGCAACCACAATTCAAACCTCTTTTGAAGGCCCAACTGTATGTATATGCTTGATCTTTGGAGAGCTGCCGTAAAATTTAGTGGACTGTGAGGCTCGGACCTTCTTAACCCAACAGTTAATCTCACCTCTTCTCAATTCTAGAGTATGACAGCTTCCAAAACGAGTATGTCTGTTCCTGAAACTCATCATATACCTATTTTCTGAGATCAAATATTTTCATCTTGGTTGTATCATTATTAAAGCCATATGCCACAGTAAGCCAGGTTTTCAGCATTGTATGGGGGTCTGAACTCTTAAGGCGCAATGGAACAGGCTCATTCCTTTCGGCTTCTTCATATGCTTCCCATTACCTGCCATAATTTGCTTCATTGGCCACCCAAGACATAAGTGATCTCAAATGGATGTCGCCAATGTACAAAAGGGGATTCCACTCTGTTTCAAATGGAATTATAAAGCTATGTAAATAAAATTCGCACAAAGAATTCCTTAGCCAATTAGGAGCTGCCTGGTATGCATCGTAGAATTCTTTAGCAGTGTGAATAATAGGATCTAGATTTCTAGAAATTCTCATTAGCTGGAACCACAAAAATTGTTCTTTGAGACACAGAGCATAAAATCTGGGTGGTGGTCTGCATTCCATAATTTGACTAGTTACCTTCAACATTTCATCCATTTTCTCCTTTAACTCCTGAATTTCCTGTTTCTGCCTTTCAATTTCCTTTTTCAGTTTCTTCTTTTCTTCCTCCCAAAGAATTTGTTGCATTTCAGTCTGGGATAGGTGGCGGAAACTCAAAGTATGCAATGTGACTGGTCTCCATGTGTTTCTAACATATTCCAGGAATTCAATCAAAAATGTCTTTTTGTAGACAACAATGGCTTGACAAGTTATTGGGGGAAATGAAGCTTCATTGGCCACTTCCAATTGTTCAGTCTGTTCCTCCTCTTGCTGCAGGATGAATTCCTGTTGTTGCAGTGGAGAAGACTGTGCTTCCTCTGAAATTTGCATAGCCGCAGCAGCCAAGTCATCGAGACTTGGTAACCCCCTTTCATTATGCTCAACTTCCCTTGTCTCCATTTGTTCTTCTTCAGGAATAACAAATGAACTCTGTGCAGCACTCTCAGACACATTCTAAGAAACATCATATTCAGACTCTACAGATTCTTCTGAAATTATAATAACCTCAGGTTGAGGTGAAGCAGGGGAGGCTTTACATTGTTTCCTTGTGGAAACTCTTCTTGGCAATGTTGCGGCGGCCGGCGGTTCTCTCGTAGTCTTCCTCTTTTAGAATTGCCTAGAGGGTTCTGCCCTATCAGAGGATGATGGTGAACTGGTGATGGCAACAAGTGTTGCTGTAGGAGAAGATGCTGTAGGAGAAGAGCATTGTCTTTTCTGAGAATGACGGTTAGATTCTAGGGTTTGTTCTGCCCCAGATGACTCTCCTGCCTTTATTTTTCCTTTTTCTCTCTGATTGGCAGACCTAGTTTGCACCCAGGCAGAGGACTCTGGGGTGAGAGCTATAGGACTAGGTGTTGCAGGAATAGATGACCCTTGCCCTATTTTTCTACTGGTAGATGCCATTTCCTCTTTCTTTTTCTGAGGCCGTGGGGTAAGTGCCCTAGGGGGTTCTGGAAGTTGCAGGCTCTTTTGGGCAACAAATTCTTGCTAGGAAAGAGGTGATACATCTCTCAAAGAGCATTCAATCAATAGTTTTATAAGGCCATGGTGGGAAATAGAGTTATCTTTCCCCTGTTGGGTTCCATGGGCACATTGTTCCATAAATTTTAACAAAAAATTTGAAACATTAACAGCTAACCCATGCCTCATATGACTCGGCTATTTGAAATGGTAAGAATGCAGGTAAGAAAAACGGCCTTCACATGTTAAATACCTAATTATGAAAGCAGCGTATTCTAGATATGGAGGAGGCAACGACACTCGCTTGCATCCCTGCTTGGAGACCTCCAAGGGTCCATCAGTGGGAATTGTAAATTCTGCCCTTGCAGAGACAACATCCGAAGAAAAAATCTCTCCAACGGCTAGAAGCCCGGTTACCTCAGCAATTCTTTCTTCAGTTACAGTTACTGTTAGACCCCATATCGTAGCCTCTCCTTCAGAAAGGGTTCTTAAAAATTTGCCTGCAGCCTCCTCATTGAAGGTATCTAAACTTAAAAAGTAATTTAACCAACCGCAGAGGTTGAATGCTTGGACTGTTTGAGGATTTTGCAATAATAACTCATGAGCTGCAGGCTCATGTCTTACTAGTTGACCACCCATATTCACAGTTTTGACTTAGCTAAACTCAACTCTTTTCTGAAAATCCAAAAATTTCCCTTTCTGTTCTGGTTCTTTTCTGTCCCGCCATCACTTTTCTCTTCTTTTCCAAAAATGAACTTCTTAAACAAGCAGTCTTAATCGTGATTTACAATGAAAAACATGCAATCATATTTGGAAAGTACCAGAAAAGAATAAAGAAATATTATCTGAGCAGTTGTGGCAGCGGCAAAAGGACAGGTTTTAAAAGTGGATTATCTTGCCCCCTACTTAGAGTATGACATGTGTCCTCACATGTACTAAATAATAGGTGAAGATCGGGTAATAATGACTGATACAGACGTAGTAAAAAATGAATAAAATGAAATAAATTAATGATGCGATAACAAAAGATATTGTGTACCTTTCAATAAATGCTTGTACGTGTTGAGAAAGATGATGGCTTCGGCATGAGATGACAATTGGGAATGAGATCATGATTAAGGGTGGTGCGGATAAATGAGGTGGATGAGTGACATGGGCGGACGAGATGAATGGATGGAATGGATGGATGGGACCGAAGATAAAGAAGTGAAATGTGGTGACAAGTGGAAATGAAGAAAAAGGGGTTTCCTTAAAAAGGAAACCTTTATTATGAGCATGCATTACAAAATTATGGTGAAGTTGTAGGAGAAAGGCTAAAGCCTTTGGCTGCAGGAAGATTAGTGGTAGAATCTTGAATGAACTGCTGCATGAATTCTTCTTTTGAGACTGGTTTATGGTACAACCGGAGGCGGTGTCCATTAACTAACAGTTTGAATCTAACAGGATCAATTGTAACAAGTTGAACTGAACCATTAGCAAATACATTCTCAATTTCATACGGGCCCAACCATCTGGTTTGTAATTTTCCTGGACTGTCCTTATATCGTGAATCATAAAGCAGAGCCCAATCTCCTACTTTGAATTTATTTTCCTTAATGTATTTATCATGCCACCTTATTCTCTAATTTTGTATTATCTCAGTGTGCTGCAAGGCATTCTTTCAGAGTTCATCCAGAGCATTGAGCTACATGATTCTGTCCTTTTGTGCATTTGATAAGTCCATGTCCATCTCTAATGCTATTCTTAGAGTCTTATGTTCAAATTCTATTGGCATCACAGCTGTTTTACCATACACCATTTCAAAAGGTGTATATCCTGTAGCAATCTTCCAGGTAGTACGGTAGGCCTATATAGCTTCTGGTAACCTTGTGGCCCAGTCCTTCTTATGCAAATCTACAGTTTTAGTCAAAATGACCTCTATGTCCCTATTGGTGACCTCAACTTGGTCATTGGCCTGGGGGTGATAAGGAGTTGATTTCTTGTGTTGTATATTGTATTAATTGACTAAAGCTGTGATAAGTGTAGAAGTAAATTGTGTTCCTTGATTTGTCACTATCTCCCTAGGGACACCAAACCTAGTAAATATTTCCTCATAGAGGAATTCAACCACTTTATTATCCCTATCATGTTTCATAGGTTTAGTCTCTACCCATTTTGTGACATAATCTGTGCATACAAGGATGTAGGACTTACCATTGGAAGGTGGATCAATTGGTCCTACAAAATCTAGTCCCCATTTGTCGAAGGGTGTAACTACAACTTGTGGAAATAGAGACATCTCATCAGATCAGGTTGGTCTTCCCATCCATTGGCATCTGTCACATCTCCTAGTATAGTTGGCTGCATCTCTATGCAAAGTTGGCCAATAGTAATCAGTATTTAAAATTTTCATTGCTGTCCTTTTGGCAGCAAAATTTCCACCACACGGCTCATCATGGCTTGCATGCAGTATATCATGAGTGTCCTCCTCTGGTACACATTTCCTCATAACTTGATCTAGCCCTATATAAAACATGCAATCTGCAATCCAAGAAAAGTTAAAGCTTTTCTCTACCAATAATCTATTTTCCTTAGGGGAGAAGTGAGGAGTTCTTCCTGTGGCCAGATAATTTTCTATATCAACATACCATGGGTGAATAACCTTGATTGCAAACAGGTGCTCATCAGGAAAGGAGTCTTCAATAAGCGCAGAGTCATCTTGCCTTTGAATTCTAGAAAGGAAATCAACAACCACGTTGGCTTTACCTGGCTTGTCCACAATTGTAATGTCAAATTCCTGCATCAGCAATAACCATTTTGCTAGTCTCCCAGATATTGAGGCTTTGTTCATGAGATACCGGATTGCTGCATGATCAGTATGGACAAATATCTGATAACTGGTGATGTAATGCCTGAATTTATTGAGGGCGTAGATGATTGCCAACATTTCTTTTTCTGTAACAGTGTAGTTTAATTCAACCCCTTGCAGATTTTTGCTTATGTAGTAGAGTGCATATTTTGTTGAACCATCCTTCTACCCTAACAATGCTCCAATTGCATAATCTGATGCATCAGTATGAATATGAAAAGGAAATGACCAATCAGGTCCTTTCAGAACAGGTTCCTGTGTAAGGGCAACTTTCAAGTCAAGAAATGTTTTTTCACACTCCTCTGTCCAAGAAAAATCTGCATCTTTCTTCAGCAGACTGTATAAGGGGCCTACTATTTGGCTGAAGTCCTTGATGAATCTTTTATAGTATCCAGCATAGCCTAGAAAGCTCTGTACCTCTTTCTGCATAGCAGGAGATGGTAGCTTGGAGATGACCTCAATCTTAGCAGGATCAACCTGAATTCTTGCAACAGAAATATAGTGACCAAGGACTATTCCCTCCTGCATCATCATGAAGCACTTTTGACTATTCAGTGATAGGTTGTGATCTTCACATCTTTGTAGTACTTTTTCAAAGTTGGCTTGAGCTTCCTCAAATGTCGTACCATAAACAGTAAAGTCATCTATGTATATTTCCATGCAATCATGTGAGATGTCTGAGAAGATACTTATGACTGCCCTCTGAAAAGTTGCAGGAGCATTACAGAAACCAAAAGGCAAAACTGAATAGGCAAACATTCCCCAAGGGCATGTAAAAGTAGTCTTTTCTTAATCCTCAGGAGCAATCTTGATTTGATTGTACCCACTGAAGCCATCTAAGAATGAGAAGTACTTTTTCCCAGCTAAATTATCTAGAACTTGATCAATGAATGGAAGAGGAAAGTAATCTTTCTTTGTTGCCAAGTTGAGCTCTCTGTAATCCACACATACCCTCCATTTTCCTCCTTTCTTAGGAACAATGACCAATGGGGAAACCCACTGACTATCGGAGATTGGGTAGATAAAGCCAGCTGTTAACATTTTCTGCAATTCTTCTTTAACAATTTCTCTTAAGGTTGGATTAATTCTTCTTTGAGGCTGCCTGATAGGTTTGAAGTCACTGTTAATATATATGCGATGTGTATAGAGTTTTGGGTCTAAACCCTTCATATCCCCATAGTCCCATGCAAAAGCTCTGTGGTAGGCTTGCAACATTGTGGCTAGGGAAGTTTGTTGAGACAGAGACAACTTATTATTAATATGCAGACAACGGCTTGGAGATACTTCTATCTGCTTGGTGAGATCATTTATTGAGGTTGTTGGTAAAGGTGGTGCATGTATATCACATAATAGCAAATCATGATGGCTCTCAGGATTCAGTTGCTACAGGAAACATTGCTGAGAACAACTGTCCAAAATAGATGGGCTATTCAAACCAGAACTAAATTGCAAAATGTGTAGAAGCAGGTTATCTTCACTCTTAAGCTGGGAAAATGGATCAATTTGTAGCATCATTAACTGAGCTAATGAATTGACTTCTTCAGTTTCCTCTCCTAGATCTGGCCAAATTGGTTGAGACAAATCTGGCAAAGGTTGTGCAGGTGGGTATAAAGCAAATTTCTTGACTGACTGACCATTAGAAATTGTCATGTCTCCTGAACAACATCCTATAAGGGCATCAGCCGTAGCTAACTAGGGTCTTCCTAGGATAATAGGATATCTTCCTAAGGTTTCCTTAGTGGACAATATGGTGAAATCAGCAGGGTATTCCCAAAATTCAAGGGTGACAATGACATCTTCTATCACTCCATCAGGTGTAACCGTGGAACTATCAGCAAGCTACAGGACAGTCAGTGTAGACTGAATGTTTGGAATATTCAAACACTCCATAGTGTGCTTGGTCATCACATTAATGGCTGCACCAAGGTCAACCAAAACATTTCTTACTACCTAACCATTGATATTTATTTTTACTACAGGACTTCCAGGATCAGTATATTTTGGAATGACAACCTTCCCCAACATAATATCGGCTAACTATCCTAGAACATGGATAGTTTGGGGATCCTTTTTCTTTCTTCCTTGTTTCTTTAAACATGTCTCTTTAATCGATTTTCCATAAATTGGGACATCTTTAATAGCTTGAAAAAGAAGAATTTGAACTTGTACATTCTTTAACTGATCCAAAATATCAAAGGTAGGCTCTTCAATGGTCTTAGGTGTAGTAATTTGCAATTTCTGAGGAAAAGGTGGTGTAGCCTAAGGCTGCAGGATAGGTTCCTTAGAGGCAGTAGCTGGTACAGGTATATCTTCTACATGATCAGTAGGTTGTTCAGCGACAGAGTCTAGAATCTCTGTAATTACAAGTGGCTATGGAGCAAGGAGAATGGTTCCAGACCTGAGATGGATATCATTGATATTCAGGGCATAAGCTGGATACTAGTTGGCTTCTGCAGAATACATAGGTTGTTGTTGTTGTTGCTGCTTATTATTAGGATTTGGCAATGGTTGAGCAGGCATATGCGTTTGTTTTGGAGGGCCAGTATTTGCTGCAGGTGCTACAGGAGGAGGCATAAGGGCCAAAGGTTGTGGCTGCTGAGACTGCAGGAATCCAGGGGGTTGGTTCTACCATTGTTGAGAACCTCTCCATTGAGGGTTCTGCTGCCAGTTCCCTGGAGGTGGAATCCATTGTCCTTGTGGCTCCTGCCAACCTCCTTGAGGGGGTTGCCATTGAGGGCTCTGATAGTTAGGCCAGTGAGGTTGAATAGTATTCCAAGGTTGTGATGGGCCATATGTAGGTTGCCACTGGTTATTGTAATTAGAATAAGGATTACCAAAAGTTAAAGGATCTTGAGGCATACCTTGTCTTGGAGCCCATGGTCTCCTTTGTGCAACAAAGAAGACTTGGTCATTATCACCTTCTATCATCTTAAAATCAGTAGGCAACCGTTTAGCCTCCATGTTGGCCACCATCTTGTATCTACAGTCACGTTTCTTCTGTCTACAATGTGGACAGAACTCAGCCAGGATTGCCTCAGCTTCCTCATGTTTCTTCCGAGCTTGCATAGTATCCAACTGTGTAGCCATGTTTTTTATGATATCTTGCTTGAAATCTGACAACAAATTTGTGATCTCCATCTGTGAAACTCTATTAGTAGCAGACTTTTCCATTGTGGTTTGATGACCTCTACCTTTCTTAACAATTGCTCGAGAGTAGTTAAGACATATTTTCTTAATATCATCCCAAGGCAGTTGGGTTATATCAGCTCCTCCCATCAGGTCTAGGGCGTCTATACAGGTATCACTGATTCCCCTTAGAAAAAGTAGTTTCTGAGATTCTTCATTGAGAGTATGGTTTGAATTCTTTTTCAGGGAAAACAAGAATCTTGAGATGTAGTCTTCTAGGCTTTCATCCTCCTTTTGTTGAATTTTGAATATATTGTCTCCCTTACTACCACTCTTACAATATTCCTTATATTTCTCAAGGAATTTTGTTTGCATGGCTGCCCAACTATCAACAACACCTCTTCCCAAACTCATGAACCATCTAAGGGCTCCTTCCTTCAAGGTGGAAGGAAACAACTTCAGCTTGTGAGCATCTGAAGTGTAATCATAGCTATGACAGAGGATATCAAACTCAAACAAGAAAGTTTCTGGGTCCTCCGTAACTAGGCCATAGAACTTGGGAAGTAATGAGGAAGGAATATTTTTAAGGTTATCAGTATCTCGCTGGACAACAATGGGAAACTCAAAAGCAGGAGGTGGATTAGGTGGATTTTGTGCCATATTTGCTTGATGTAGTATCAGAGCAAATGAATTTTCCTCATGTTCTTTGTCAGCTGGGCCGAATAGCAAGTCAGCACACAAATCTTCAGCAAATGGGTCAATATCTAAGTCTCCTTCGTCCTCAAATAGGCTATAAGCTGGTTCAGTTTTCTTAGCAATGGATGGCTGGTTAGGGAGAAATCAAATGGATGGTGATTTCAAGGATTTTGAAAATTTTGATTAACAAACTAAACTAATGCTAAAAATGACTTTTGACAAGTTCTTAGCTTGACACCATCCACGACAACAGCGCCAAAAATGGTCGCACCCACAAAAGGATATGAAAATCACAGCAAAACCTATCCTAGGAATTAGACATTCCAGTAGGCAACTAATATCTCTTCATGGTCGTTCATTTACTTGTCAAACCAGGGAACATATACTTTAAATGGAGCAGCACTATATGTGCACTAAGAACTAGTTTCAGTCACAGCTTAACGGAAACAAATACTTGGAAAGAAATTCTACCTATGCTACAGGAAGGTAATGCAAAGTTCTCTTAACTCAACCATAATTTAACCAAAGCAGAAATCATAATAGCTACGACTGAGAAACAAACTATGAATTGGCCTTATGTTGCAGGAACAGACATAGGGATGGATTCCCGATGCTGCAGGAACAATATAAGACTGAGTTTGCACATAAACTTCAAAGATGAAATCTAACTTATGATCAACAGAAAATGAACGGCTAACTAACTAACTACAAATACTTACTAAGTGGGCCCCCTTAGCAAGCATCAACTAATTACGCAAGTACTGAACTCATAACTCCATCAAATTTTATTCATAAACTCAGAATGGTATACATTGTTCTGTTCATATGAAAACTAACAACAAACTCTATCTCTTGTCATACAGACTCTGTTTTTATTATTATACTAACTTTTACATGATATCCTTTCTATCTCTCTATGCTTGCTCACTCGCGCAGGAGGAACACTTATTTAAATTAGGAAAACAACTAACTAACCCTAATAGAGAAAGACGTGGATGTAAAAATGTATCCCGAAATCGAGGAACAGACTTCATAAATGAGTTTATCCGTTCAACCTGATCCAGAGAGAATCTAGCACTCCACTCTTTCCAGATTAATTGATATTTAAAATCCTTCCCAACAGTTTCAGTCAAAGAGTCTTCGCCGGAGCTTCCTCGAAGTCATGCAGGAAATGGACTTTACTGTAAGGCTGAGATCGGCTGCGCTTGACTCGATCATACTTTCTTCAACAACCTGCGAAACACAAGGTAACAAATGTGAAAGAAAAGGCACATGGCACATACACAATATCCATTCATTAATCACATATTTAAATCTATTTCATCATTCAAAAAATACATGTGTCATACCAGTCATTTGGGAAGTCAAACGGGGTAATAAATATAGACATGTCAATATGATAGGCTGTAGGAACATGAAAGTGTATTGCTATAGGATATCCCCCAATAAAAGGTTTCAAAAGAGTTAAACAATCATGAACAACAAAAATGAGGGTAGTAAAAGTACACCATGATATCCAAATTGTGAGCATATTTTGGGCTCATCACTTGTGCTATGACTTGGTAATGGTTGAGCCTAGGCTCGATCACTACCAACCCATAATGTGAACATGTTTCATTATAACACACATGTTTTCTCTTTTTCGGGACCAAAAATTGATCACTCCACTTTTTGGTGCCCCATCTTTATGCACTTATCCTAAGTATAAAATCAGTAGCTAGAAATCATGTGTTTTCTCTCTAAACGTGAGTTTATTTTGCATACACGTAAGAAAATAAAATAAATTAGTACCTTATCATGATTAAAATTTGAACATGATTGAAAATAAAAAGTAATGATAAATGCATCCTTTAGAGCATTCTTGTGTTGATCAGGTTAGGTGTGTATATCACATATGTAAATATCATAGATTAATTCCATAGAAATAAAATTAATTTTATGTAAATAGTGTCACTTCTATTCAAATAAATCCATTTCCACGAGTTAGCAAGAATAATTAGAAAGATATTTATTATGAAATTTAAAAATTAATAGAAGTTAGAAAATTTTGACTTATCAATACTAGAGATTCCTATGGCTACCTATTCTCATACTCTACTTGTTTATTGTATGATATGTCCTCAACAATGCACCATGGTCATTCTCTTGAATACACTCTTTCAAGGATGATGGAAAAATGAAATTCCCTTTAATTTTTTTTCTCATTATGTGCTTTATGTTTACAATAATTAGATGGTGGTATTGTAGATACTTTGAGAAATACCTTATAGATGCCCATGAAATTACGTCATTTTATTCCTTTATGAACTATCCCACTTTCATTAATTTAGGATTTTATAACTACTCTAGGTGGTAACCTATAGTTTCCCCATGATGGTCCCTTATTGTTTTCCTACAATTGCTACCCTTTTTCTAATGTGGGTAGAAATTTAAAAAAAACTATCTATATTGTTTAGTAGTTGAATCTATGCTTACTTGAAAATTCTTATCTATTCTAATTGAAAATTTTCTTCTATTCATGTAGGTTTTGAGATGGGGATCTTATTATGAAGTGAGTGCACAAAATTGACATCCTTATATGTATCCTTTATATGAACTTGAATATTTAATTTCATGTTCATTTTTTATCTTGCTTTGACATGCATATTCATACTTTTCACATCTAATTCAAACCATGTTAAAATTTAATATTAAAAATTGCACACCTTGCATTTTCCCCTTTATTTTGGACTCACTTTGACTCATTTATCTATAATGGAATGAGTAGTATGAAAAATTATGTATTTTGTGTGGAAGTTAGACAATAAATTGATCTTAGCTTGAATCCATATACATTCATCCCCAAGGACCAAATTTAACCCTCTATTCATCTATTTAAATATTCATCACTAAGGACACAATCACAAAAATAAACCTATTTATTTTAGAATTATAGGCCCAAGACGACTCCCTCTATTTAGCTCTTATGAGTTGACTAAAGAAATAAAACATTTGAATTACCTATTGGGATGTTGTATAAAATGAAAACCCTAATTTATTAATGTTCATTTGGAATATATTAAATCTAATGTATATCTTGCACAAATAAAATAACATTAAAGTATCACATCAACATCCTAGGCACATTACATCACTTAATATTTTATTCAATAAGTATATACTAAGACATTCAATTGATAGATTGAGATGTTTAATAAAGGGAAAATCAATGTAGCCTAGAAAACTCCTTAAAGATGTTTGTCAACACTTCCAATTTATTATTATAGGTTTGGAATATAAGTGTAAAAGGATTATAATCAATATTTTCATAGCCACAGGCCTAGTTCAAAACCCTGTACTGTGTTTAAAATTGAACTCTTTAACTCATAGAGATTAGATCTATAATTGAAGAGATCATTTTCATGGTTGTAAATGTGAACCACAATGACATACACAAAAAAATAGTCCTAAAATAGTTGTATGAAAAGTCTTAATTTTATGATGTAATGATAAATTGATTGGTGAAATTTATCATAGTCAAATCGATATCAAACAAAAAGCTAAAATTTTAGTTTAATTTAAATTCTATAATTATTTTAATGCATTTATTCTAGATGATTTTAGTGAGTATTTATTGATTATTTATTTAATGATTTATTCACCCCATGACATGTAAAATGTGTTTTATTTCTTTACATTATTTAAAATCTAAAAATGATTTTTTATAAAATAATAGATTTTAATCTTATTCTTATTTGTAAAGAAATAATATTATATATATAAAAAATTCATATACAAGAAATAATCAAATATTAAAAAAAAAATCAATACAAAATACATATATAAAAAGAATGCTTCAATGTAATTAAATAAATTGAAATAAAACAAATACAAATATATTGAATTGAGTTTCTTATTAAAATTTATGTTGAATATTTAATAAAAAATATAAAATGAATGTTTAGTTGTAGTTAAATAAGTTACATATTAATTTGATTATGTAAGAAAGACTCTTAACTCTATTTGGGTAAGAGGCCATTATTTTGAAACCTAAAAAATAGTGTATTAGATATTTTAAAAGTATAATTTAATTAAATTTGATTTTTTCTATAATTTAAGGAAATAGATAGGTTTGAATATATTTATAATTTTGGTTAATAAATATAAATAATTTAGAGTTGGATTGATAGATGAAAAGTAATAAGTGATTAATTATAATTAAAGAGGCATATAAATTCTTATGGTTGAGATGTATTGTGGGTTCAATCTTGATTGTCATGAATTTGATCTTGAATGTACAAATTTGAACCATATACTATTGAAAGTTGTTCACTTTAATCTATGATATTTGGTGTGCTTGTAAATATTGTGTTGTCTATAAACACCTTAGGGGAATCTACTAGTTTGCTAAGGTAAAATTATCCAATATTAGACCTTTGGTTTGACCATATTTATAACTCTAAATGATTACTCAACGACAACTTTGCAAGTGAGAATGTTATTTTCTTCTTTTAAAAATTATAGTGTGCATTGATTATTTCTCCTTATCCTTGCATATAAATTAATGATACATCAATCAATATTTAAATGTCAAAGAGAAATATGTTGTATAAAATGTGCACCAATTCAAAATGGGTGAGAAAGTTGGAATTTGAATTTGGGTATTTGAATTTGAGGTTTATTCCTACATGTCATGTGATCAATTTTGAGTGATGTAAAAAACAACTTGGAAAAGAAGTGATAAAGATCAAAGAAGACAATGAATATATTAAAATAAGTGGAAATGAACTGAAATAAGTGAGGTGAATAGCAAATGTGTAGAAATATGTGTAAACGAAGTAAATAAAAATAAATAGAATAGCATCAAAAATCAAGCCTAACACAAAAATGCACCACTTATTAATATATAATTACATGAAATAAAAAATAAAATGCAAATATCACCTTTAAAACAATATTTTATTTTACCTTTTTGCATTTTTTGATAGAATAGTTTTTGTATAATTTCTTTCCCACTTATTTCTTAAAAATATTAAAGTTTACTTATCCCTATGCATTTAAACAATTTATTAAAGAAATAAATAAGCAATGGCTTTGTCTTAAGGATTCCCCACGTCCATTAAAAAAATGGCTGGGAAAATTCACCTTCAGCAATTCAGGGACAGAATATTCACTGCCAACAATTCACTAGGGGAAAATTCACCACCATGACAAATTCACCAAAAGTAAAATTCACTGCCATGGAAAATTAACCGCGAAATATTAATACGATTAATTTTCGGGGCAGTGAAGTGAATTGCTGGTGGTGAATTGGTATGCGGTGAATTTTCCCCCGGTGAATTGTTGACGGTGAATTTTCCGTCAATAAATTGCTGATGGTGAGTTTACCGTATGCGAAAAAAATACCCCACTAAATGCACCTTCCTTTTCTGATCTCACTCATTTCAAAGAATAAAAACATAAGTTAATTTGTCAACTTTTCTACAGTCTTACAATATTCCTGGTTGTATGGGTCTGTGAATTATTTTAAAGAATCTGATTCCACCATCTCCTCCACTAATGGCAGAAAAGTAGAATCATATATTCTTTCTTCGAGATGACTGTCAATGTCAAAAGTTGATTGAGTTCCAACAATTTTTGGCGAAGATTGAGCTGATATTCTTATGCAGATGCTGTAAACATGGAAAATCGAATCCATTCTGCATGGATATTTACTGTTTTCAGAATAAAAAACATGACACTCTGTCAAATCAAGATCCCTACTTTCTTAACTCTATCTTTATTCTGAAGGATTGCTTTTAATTGGAATAAGAAACAGAAATAACAGCTACAAATGCACAGACTTAGATGTGCAAGCACAATCAAATTACAATAAACAATCACTGCTATTGACAGCTAAACAGACAAGAACAAACAAACAATCTATTTAGAACAGTATTGATAGTAAAGAACAAGCCATTACTGTTGTTGACTGTTACAGCACTAATGATGTATTGGCTTGTCTTGGATTGTCTTAGTTTATTGGCTTTGAGGTATGTTCTCATTTCACATTGATTTCGAGATCTTAGTTATTGTCATCTAAGATTTTGAGATGTGGGTGTATGATAGGAAAAATGTACATCCTTCTTGTGTTCTTATTGTAGGACGTCTTTGGGTAATAATAAATATGGGGTATAGAAAAATATACTAGAGTATGTGCATAGTAGGTTAAGGTAGGTAATGTTGGGATTCAATCTAACATTGTCAGAAATTTCTTGAGTCCTAGTTCCTTTGTGCATCTAGGCCTCATTTTGTCAAAATTTTCAAATTTTTGATCTCCTTCATCCAAATTTTCCAAATTAATGTCTGATTTGACTCTAAAAACTACCAAATTGGTCTTTCCCACCCAGAAAACCTTGTTTATTCCAAGGTAACAAATTTGAGTTCAAAATAAATGGTGGATGATGAAGAAATTCATGCCACCACTAGGGGAGAGGGCCCAATAGTCGTGCGGGGTCCAATAGTCATGCACCCAATCGTAAATATAATACCCAATACTCGTTTATATAATGTCCAATAGTTGTGATTTGACTACCCATAATTAAACAAAATGTATGCTTTTGATCTAAAAAGCAACCAATCATGTGATACCACATCAGCGCTCAACTACTCATGATGTAATGCACGAGAATTGGTCTCACTATTTTTTGGGGCCTTTTTGGACACCTTGACAAAAACGCATCTTGATGTGGCATCATACTTGATGATGTGGCCCTGAAACCTTAGTTATAAGCAGAGAACTTGCCAAGTAAGCTGCTGTAAAAAATTGGGAGTGATTTGAAATTTCGACGTAGGATAATTAGAAGCGCGAAGTTAGGGTGCACGACTACTAGGCCCTCTCCCCTAATGTGATGGCTGAGTTCCTAATATAGATTATCTCTATGTCATTTATAGACCACCATTTTAATAAATTTTTATAATAAGTTAAATTATATAATATTAGCAATATATATTTTTTATTATTATACTAAAATTATTATTATATTAATTTTTATTATTATATTATTAATATTATTATATTAAATATTGTATTAATATTATTATATTTTTTTAATTTTGTTTTTATTATATTAAAAAATTGCTTTTTAATAAGACATTCTAAAGTCATTGATAAGATAATTTTATGATATTCTAAACTAAGTGAATATATTGGCAACCTACTCATCGGTTGGTGTATAAACTAACTTAATTTATTTATTGAGAACACACTCATGAATGAAGTGATGGTTTACTTCAATATGCTTTGTGTGAGCATGGAGCACTAGATTCTTGGACAT
The DNA here is from genome assembly GCA_007258455.2 of Sequoia sempervirens. Taxonomy (NCBI): domain Eukaryota; kingdom Viridiplantae; phylum Streptophyta; class Pinopsida; order Cupressales; family Cupressaceae; genus Sequoia; species Sequoia sempervirens. Next base: position 228,834,047 of record VDFB02256132.1, read on the forward strand.
TTTTAAACACATTTAGATATTATAATATATAATCATGGTACAAGTTGTGAGTGTGAAGGATCCTCAAGAAGTACTGTGGGTCATATTCTTTCACATGTTGCTGCAACAATTGCCTCATACTCTACTTTAGTGGATGATAATGCAACATTAGGTTGTTTCTTAGAACTCCATGAAACAATAGCAGATCTAAGATTAAAGGAATAATCAAAGGTTGATAATTTCATAGAGTCTATGAAATCTACTTAATCTGAATATGAAGAACCAACAAGTTTAAAATCTTCAATCTTTGATTATTCCAATAAAAAAAATTGTGTTCCTTGAATATATCTTAAAAATCAATTTGTAGATAACTAATCCCTATCTTTTGGATGAGGCATGAACTAAAACAAGATTTCAACTATATAAGATATGTAAAGATGAGTAGTAATCAAGTAATTCAAATTATTTATTAAACACCTATATGTTATTTCATTAATCGCCTTATCATCTAGGTCTTTAGTCAACTTAGTTCATTTCTTCATTCGTGTCGGTGAGCATTGAAGTCTTGCTTTTGAACTATATGAGAATTTCTTTTTTGTACTTTATTTGAGAGGGAAATATTTTTCTAAGTTGTCACACTTCAATTCCAAGAAAGTAATTAAGAAATTTCAGATCAAATCTTGCAAAATTGGTCTTCATATCTTCTTTCATGTCACATGTATGTGATTGAGCATTCCCAATAATGAGCAAATAGTCAACATCCAATCTCATGGAGCTAATTTCAAATTGTATAGTGTCTTTTTTAGGCAACATATCATATATTACTTTCCTTTTTGAAAAAAAGTAGGAGGTGGTGTCACATGTACCTCCTTTATAAAATCTCTATTTAGGAATGCACTTTTGACATCCAATTGGTGCATCTTTCACCTATGCTAGGAAGCAAGTGTCATCAACATTCAAACCATGACTATTCTGCAAAGCATAGGTTTCATCATAATCAAAATCTTCACTTTGTTTGTAGTCTTTAGCTACCAAACTTTCTTTGTGTTGTCAATTGATCCATAAAATTTAAACCTGATTTTGAACACCCATTTATAGTCAACAACTTTTTTACTAGCAAGTAAAGGTATCAAATCCAATGTCTATATATTTGTAGCATTTTTTCATTTTTCTTCTATCACTATTCCTCAAAAATGCTTCATTCATAAGTACTTAAATTAGTTGACATCAATTGTAATAGTTGGTATAGAATGCTCTATACTGTGTAAAATTTGGCTATGAAGATAGTCGTCCAAGACCTAGGATTTTCAACGAAAGCACAAAAGAGACCAAACATGAAAGAATAATGCTATTATATCAAAGGATGCAAATGCACAATATGGGTACACGAATATGATTGATTATATTAGATTGATATTATAATGAGAACCCCTTGGTTATACAAGCCAAGGTGAGACATAGGAAGATTTAAGATTGTGACATGTGCTTTAGTCTTATGACTTGAGACATAAAGTGATAATACCCTAAGTAATCTTAAGTAAACCAGTGTGAATAGGACTTAAAAGGTAAAGTAGTTAAGAAAAATACCTTGGATTCTCACTAACATCGAGCCCTTAAGTACAACTTAGAAAGCATGTGAAAACACACAAAGATGTAATGGTGCAAAAATGGGTCTTGGCTACGAGGCCGCATTAGGTACCAATGCACAAATGCATCTCTCACAAATGGAGGAAAAAAAAAAACTAAAGGGAAAAATGCCTCTCCAAAAGAGAGAAAACGCAAGATGCTCTCCAAAAGTATGAGAAGGATAAAACTCCATGTGAGGAAAAATTCCCCCTCATAAGAGAGAAGAAGAGAGATTGTAAAAGCCTCCCTCAAAGTAGAATCTCTTGCAATGATGGTAGATGCCCAACAATGAATGCCGAATATGATCCAAAATTGTTGAACAATATTCCTCCCCTTATGAAGAAATAAAACCAAGAATGTAGATAAAAATTCTTCCCATTCTTGAGAGAAATATTAGGAAAGAAAGATCAAGATGTATGATGTCTTTGAACTTTTCTCAAGTGTTGCAATTTTAGTGCTAAAAGGTGTCACAGTCAAGTTAGGTGTTCAAGGCCACATTGATGAAGATGGCAATCCATAACCTTGTGGAAACAAATGTAGAACATAATCAAATGATTAAGATGTCTCCTCTAAGTGTTGCTCAAAGATCTCCACACCAATGCCAAACTACAACAAATGATGACGAAGAGAAGAAGAAAGAGAGATTAAAGGTGCCCTCACAACATCTAAAGAGGATGATGCAACTCCATTGGAGCTAACATCAAAGAGGAGATGAATATCCTTATGCTCCCCCAAGTTTCTGGGATGGGGATTACAGGTATAATGGGACATCTTTCAAGTAAGGGAATTCTTTTTGGCCATTTTCAAGGGGACATTAGGAGATGACTATTAAAAATTAAGGAAATTTTAAACATATAATATTTTTTTAAACATATAATATTTTTTTAAACATATAATATTTTTTTAAATATTCATATCATAACATTGATAATACATTCATCAAAGACATTATAGAAGTTCAATACATACATTAGACTTGAATTGAGATTTCACATGAAAATTGACAAACAATTTAACAAAAGTTAAATGCTTTTATTGTCAATGTGCGTACATATTATTTAAGAATTACAACAAAATTCCCAAAGGCTACAAGTTTCAACTATAAAATGATAAAAACATAGAAAATATATAGTTTCCCCTAATTAGTAGATGCATTTGGTAGGTCTATATCAAAATTGGAGCTCGATTTGAGTCACTGCTAGTATAAGGGGTTGTCTCAGGCAATGTAACCCCAACCAATCCCTCATGTATCTCCTCATCAATTTGTATAGCATCTTTGAGATCAACATCCCGAAGTAAGGCTAGAATTTGACGATACTGAGGGGTCTGTTGAACACCAACTTCTTCGATCATCTAGAGGTAAGGTTGTTCCAATTGAATGATTAGATGAAGCTATATGTGGACCAATTCCTCTATGCACTTGAGGAATTGAAAACTTGTGAAAGAAGATGAATTACAAGTACTTTTAACTCTCGTTTATCCTTTCCATGCCATGTCCACCACCCGTTAGGGTTGATTTGAGCTAATCTATCTCTATATGACCTTGCCTTTAGTTTACTAAAGGTTGGACCAAAAAGATTGATAAATACAAGTCATTGTGTGTGAAGTAAAGTAGATTACTCTTTAATATGCATTTTTTTAAGGGCCTTCATGAGTCTTTCTTTTGTCTTCATCGTGAGATGGAGACACTCTTCTAGGATTAGCTACATACCATTTGGGACTTAGACCATAGGCTACCATATGAAGTGGGGTGGTCATAGTGTTCCACTATTGCATCAGAATGGGCCTAAGATGCTTCTCATAAAATCTCAAAGTAGGGTCCTTGCTATGAATTGCTTGCTTCATTTGCCCAAGCATGCTATCAAAGGTTTTATAAATCTCTCGAAGGCTAGGAGAGTCACTATCAGCATATCTTATTACTCACACAATAGGCTCAATGAAGGAGAAAACATATCTGCAAGTGTAAACAAGTTACAAAAATTTAAAATCTTAAAAAAGAATGAAATTATTTTACAAGTTAGAAACATTAATAAATTAACATTTAAAAAATTAACAAAACCAACAATTTTCTTACCTCATTGTGGACCACCAATCATCATCAATTTTTTGTTTCACATTTCTTCCTTCAAGTGTGCTTGTTTCTAACCATCTTCCCCACTTTGAACTAACTACCATTAATTGTAAAGCCTCCTAGACCTCAAGCATCCTCTCCAACAAGATGAATTTGTTGGAATATCTAATATCCATGGACTTGAGGAATTCCTTCCTCAAAGAAGTCCTGAACAAAGCAAGTGAAGTGTGATGATTGAAAATGAGTATTTGCACATCTCTAGACTCTAACACCACTGCCTTCACCCAATCTATCTTCTCAATGTCCATCAAGGTATTATTCAGTGCATGAACACATGGGGTCCAAAAAATGTGCTTGTAAGCACCCTCCATCATAAGCCAACTTATTTACACACACAGGCTAAAACAGTCACTACCTATACAACATTAGAGGCTACAACCTTTTCTATGTCATCTTTCAAAATTTGAAATTGGAAGTTTTCATCCTTCCTCTTTCTTGAACAATCAAAATCTCTAAGAAAATAAGAACCAACTGAACTTATGACAATAATATGGATGAATAGTTGATGCTTGATATCGATCCACCTATCCATGATAATGGAGCATCCATCCCTTATCCAAGTTTGTCTCATCTCTTCCATCAACACACTCACTTTGGAATATTCTCTATCAAGGAGGGTGGTGCATAACTTATGTTCTCTGGGTGGAACAAATAACGAACCAACAATTCTCACATAGATTTGAATTTTTTTTAAAATATGGTGAACGTGCCACATGAAATGTTATGGCATGAGCATAAAAAAACTTATCAATAGAAAAATCAACCACATCTTGTGATTGTATGTTAAACATATGTGCAACACTAGTAGTTTTTTTTTTTTTCCTTGGTAGAAGTAGAGCCCTCTCCCCTTGAATCCAAACATCCAAGGATCTTGTAGGCAATGATACACTAGGCTGTGAACTCTACAATGAAATTCATTTCTTTCTTGCCTCCCCCTCTATATGCAATCTAGTTGCCTTGACCTTTTCAAATGTTGTTATTTTTTCACAACCTTTCACCCCTTGACCACCTATCCACAAAAGATGACAATAAATTCTCATATAGTTTGCACAAATGACATAGCCATGCTCTACTCCCCTCTAAATGTTTTTTCTTATCCTTGTCAATTTATGATGCAATTGTAAGAGAGGTCTCATGGGCTTATTAAATGGGCCTTTTGCATAGGTCTTGAGGAGTTCAGAAGGACATTCAAACGAGCTTGTATTTGTTGGCTCTAATACACTCTCACTCCTTGAAGAACTCCTAGTAGCTGCCATACTTTAATAAGTTCTAGCTCTACTTCTTTCTTGCATTTGAACTTCGACCTCTTCAATATCACTACTCTCACTATTTCTCATGGTATTTTTGGTTAAGAATTTTTAAAAAAATTGCAAGTTCAAATACAAGAAAAAGTAAAATCAAAATGCCCTTCCTATGTGTTATTTTTTTTGAAAAAAACTACGAAAAATGCAAAACAAATTGAAAAAACAAATGTAAGATGAACTTAGCTCCAATGTAGTGGATTTGATGCCCTAATGCTTTCTTTTCACTATTGTTCTCTCCTCTTTTCATCATTGTTCTTCTCTTGCTGCTCTTCAACATAAGTTTGCAAATGTTAAAATGAGATCGGTATTTTTTTTTTGTTGTTTTGATGGGTGAATTAGGTTTAGTTGTTGTTTAAAGAGGTGGGAGGGTCCTTGTGGACCCACACATCCATTTTTTTAATTTTAAACTGTGAGCATTTTTTAAATTTAATTTAAATATTGTTGGACCGTAGGGGAAGGCTAGTTGTTATTAAAGTATTATTGTAATATTTAATGGTCATCTTAGCTTTTAGTTAGTCGTTAGTTAGCTTTTAGTTAACTTAGTTTTCTTTAGTTAGTTTTTAGTAACTTTCTGTTTTTGCTTTAGTTCTCTTTAGTTCACGATTGTTTCTTTTAGAAACATCGTCTTGTAATTTATTATAAAAAGAGTATTCCTCTCCTTAAACAAATAACGAATATCGAATATCAATTATCATTTCATGGTATCAGAGCTTAGGCTCAATTTTTTTAATAAAAAATTCATGTTTTCCTAAGAATTTGTTTTTAAAAAAAATCCTTACATGTTTTTGCTTGATTTTTTGATAAAAATCGAATACTTGGAAAATTTTGAGAATTTTTAGGAAGTTTTGTCCAATTTTTGTAAAATAAAATTAAGAGTTTTTCTTTGAAAAATTCACAGGAATTTTTTGTAGAAATTTCATGGGCATTTACCTGAAAAATTTCAAGGGCTTTTTCAAAAGAAGATTAGAGGGTTTTTTTACTTGAAAAAAATCATGCGCGTTTTTTTGAAAGGAAAAGTGCGGGCATTTGCAGAAGAAATCACACGTCGATTTTCTGATATTTTTCATAGGTTTTTTGGTTCCTGCATGCGTCAAATTTTTTGTAGGCATCTTTTTTTGTAAATCGTGACTTTCAATGGCGGTTTTTTTTTGAGTTCGTGTGTTCATGTTTAGATTTGGGTGAGGTTTTTCTACAACTCTATTATCTATTCCAAAGGTTTCTTTTTCACGAATTCTTGTCAGAAGAAATCGTTACCTGCCTTTTTGTTCGTGGCGTGATGGGATCGAGGAGTTGAGTTGCGTCTGGTTTTTTCTTTTGGTGAGAAAATTGTGTCCTAGATCTGCACCTAGGGTTTTTCTGCTTGCAACTAAGTTATTTTTTGCCGATCGAAATTTTAATGCTAGCCATTTTTTGGCTACGGTTTTTCTGAATTTTTTCAGAGGTTTCTGAATTTATTTTTGCCAATGTTTTCTACTATGACTAAGGTTTTAGTAAAGGCTTATTTGAATTTTTTTTTCTCTGAAAAAAATTGTGCTAGTTTTTGATGGATTTTTTCTGAAAAATTTTGTGAAACTGCTTTTGCTAAAGGTTATTTTTTTAGTTTTTGAAGTTTTTTTCTGAAAAAATCTTTCCTTTTTTGCTTCCTAGAGCGAAGTCTGAGTTTTTGGTGATTCTTTGTCAACAAAATCGTGGGCTTCTGAGCCTCTATTCTGTTTGAAGATTTTTTTTAAATCATGGAGTTGTGCTAGCCAATCATCTTGGGTTGTGTGCCAACTAAACACAATTTTTACCCTCATTTTTTCGTGCTTTTGGAAAATGGGAGGGATGGCGTCTTTGACCAACATCATGTTGGAAAGTACCCAAAGGTTCAATGGGAAAAACTAGCAAGACGTGGAAGCAAAGTATACTTACCATCTTTGAGTACTCGTGTCTAGATTCATGTAAAACCCCGTCCCACAACCTAGAGGATGATGCAATACTGCAGAAGCACAACTAATTTTTTTTTTTAAAGTTAAAACAAGACGAGTAAAGTATCCTACTCTAACCACATACATCCTCTAGGCTACACAATGCATCTACATGTGAACACCATTACTTATAACATTTAACCAACCATAGCATATGAATATTAAACTCAAGATACAACTTACAACAAAGCATTAAACCATTGCAAGATAAATCTAACACATAGAAATGTATTGAACATATTTCCATAGATACAACACCATTAAATCCAATAATGAATAGATCATAAATATTATTACAATTACACCACAAAGGTTCACCTTGATACAAATGAGGTATTACAATTATACATAATGAACCACAGTTACAATGAAGAAAGAGAAGAACAACTCCAGAGAACCACACGAGCTCCTCGAACAAGAAGATCTCGCCATCATGAATGGAGGAGAAACTCAACAGTGTAAGATGCACGCCACCCAACCATCTGGTACCCATAGGCCCAACCCTCGTACTAGGAGATAGTAACAGGTAATCAAGGTAATCCTACTACCTCTAGGCACAAGCAACATACATAATACTCACAGTACAAATAACCAAGAACTATGATCACATTGCTTCCAGAATCACTGAATCAATTATAAACACAATACAAATAAACCAACTGTTGTCATAGGAGGAGTGTCATCACAAAGGTTGCATTGGTTGTCCAAAGGAGATCTTCCTAGGTCTCGGCCCCCCTCTAGGGTTATCCTGGTAACCTCTCACGATTCTGGCCCCACATGCACACCAGTGCATAATCGGTTATCTTTTGAGAAGACAAGATAATGATCTAGCCATTTCAGGCCTTCCCGACTCATCTCAAGTCTCATACAAGCCCTTGATCCAATGAGCGAGGCTAAATATCTTGTTATATGTGTTAAGCTAATAGATTATTTAATTCCCACTTGATTATACTGACTCCCACACGAGTTGTCCTGGGACCACTTTGTGTCTCGACCCTCGCTGAAAACCACTCCCCTATCGACAACACATAACTCAAACTACATGCCAAGGGTAGATAGTGCACTAAGAACTGACAACAATAACTAATACACCTCAAAAGGTAACACATCTCTATGGATGTCCAATACAGAAACCCAATACGTGCACTACCCAAGAAACTCAAAGGGTGAACTAAAGTTACCACAACCCTTTCACAATTACAACTCTGGAAGACTTAGGTTCACATAATGACAAATACTTTCCCCCCAGTACACAATTATAGAAACATGTACTTTTAAATACAATTCAAGAAAATAACAAATACTATCCTTCGGATTTCCTAAATCCATTACAATCAATTCTTGCATATTAAAATACATCATCCAAAACACTATTTCAATTTAATAAACTAACAACGAAACAATTAAATATTCAATCTTATTTAAAATCATTCCATTATAAAATAAATATTTACATCTTATAACATAATAACCTTAAAATAATAATATTTAAAAATAATTACTTATATTAAATATATATATATATAATTATACAACTTGTGCATGTACAATGAAATACATATATATTTAACTATAAAAATATCTATTTTTAAATATACACTCAAAAATTCCATCTCACATTAATATAAACAAAATGCATAGTTTACATATATTAGATTATAATATTAAATTATTATAAACTAATATATATAAATTATATATATAAAACAAATCTAAAATATATAAAATATATATTATATATAATATAATATATATTATACATAATATATATATTATATATAATATAATATATATTATACATAATATATATTAAATTTTATTTAAATTTAAAAGCGCCGAAAATCGCAGTTTAAAACCTGCGCACAATATAGAGGGGAAGGTTGGGGCTGCTGCCCACGCAACCTCCCTCCCCATGGGATGCTGCCTCCATAGCCAACGCTTCCATGGTGGGCGCGGTTGTGGGGTTAGCACCCACCCAGCCCCCAACAATATACCATAATTTCCAATTTAAATTTTGTTCACAGAAAAAATTCGTCGTACAGGCGACCAACAGGGTTTTCAATTTTTAATAAATAATTTCTTCAGGGAATTTCCCTGTGGCTCAAGCTTTTACAAAAAGAAAATATATATTATATGTATATATATTCATATTCCCAATATGTATATATATATCCAACCAACAGTCCAAATGGACAAATTATTTTCTACAGACAAATTACAGAAGAACAATTTCAAAGAACAATTCCAAAAAACTTCAATTTTCAAATTATACTTGAGAATCTCAATCTAATTAAGAGATCCACAAAATCTACTGTTAAAATTTGATTTCCTATAGAGGTTTCCTAATTTTCTTAAATCAATCTAATTCAAACGGACAATTTGCACAGAGGATTTTAATTGTTTTTCTACAGAGGTTTCACTTTCACGGCAATCTTTTAAAAGAAAGAAACAAGAACTTCTACATTATTGAAAAATCCTTTCCTAACATTTCCAATTTGCATTACAGTAATAAAATAAATCTCAATACAAAATTCACAAAAACAGTAAAGCAACCTGTTCCAGAAGAAACTATTGCCTCGAGAATTGTTGTTGAACTTCTCTGTAACTTCAAATTGCCAATGTTGCCAAAACTTCCTCCAGTAAATTTTCCTCTTTCCAGAAAACACACAATACACAGCCAAGAATTCTACAGTAAAATTCTAAAACAAATCTTGAGAGAGATCCACAATTTCCTCACCAATTTTCAACAAACCACACAAAAACTCTCGTGAAACAACTTTCTTTATTTTTCCCAAATATCTCTTCCGAGAATGAATTTCCAACCATTAGATAACAAATTTCTAACTTAGAGTTATTTCAAACAAAACATATTTTCCCTCGACAACCCAGATATTTTCCATCCACATGCATTTAAATAAAATAATACAATTTACTAATTGCAACCAATTTAAATATTCTTATTTATTTAATTACCATTTATCTTTTTAATAATAAAATTTACTCAACAACATAACCAAATTAAATTTATTTATTTATTTATTCTAAAGCCTTCACAACAAATAATTCAATTAATTAAATATATAAATCAATACACATTTAATCTACCAAATTAAACTTGCACAATAATAAAATACTCAGAACAACAATGATAAGGCTAAGACCAAAACTCAAACTGACGACACACTGTACTAGGGTAAAGGTATGACTAGGTAACCCGTTACTATCTCCCAATATTACTGTTGAGTAGTGGACACGCTCAGACCTGTGAAACCAGGTGAAGCTAATGTCCTGTACCTACAATCCTGCAAACAAGCAAATGTCACACATGTATACAGATAGTAATTCATACACACTGTGAAGAGAGAATCATTGAAATCACAGGGCACTCACAAGCGAGTGATGCAATACCGTTCTCTTTACCAATACAATGTCACAACAACTGATGAGATAATATATCACTTAAACTATGATAAGCAAATATAGCATTCTCATCACAATTAAGCATCTATGCAAACATAAAGCATATTAAACATAATCACCATGCATATAATGTGTCATCATATCAATATAGTCTATCATCGCTCCATTGTCGGTGATAGAATAACCATAACATAAAACATAGTCTAACAAAGTATCTGAGTTGTCAAGAAAACATAACAAATTGGAGGGGTGTCACAATTCACTTGTTCTAGGTAAAGAAGTTCATCGTACAATTGCGGGGAAGGATCAGGACAAGTATGATGGTGGTAATCGAGAGATAGTTATGCTTCTCAAGTTGTTTGTCACCAATGAGATGTTACAAGAAATACCATCTGGTAAGTCTATTGCATAGATTTGGAAACATTTGAAGGATCTTCATGAGACCTCAGACAAGCGCAGGGCTTTCTTCTTGAAGAATATGTTGTTTTCCATTATGATGGATGAAAAAATGTCTTTACAAGATCATTTGACGAAGATCACAAAAATTCGCAATCAACTGGAGGCCATTGGTCGCAAGATGGAAGAGGAGGATATGGTGGTGATCACGCTGAAAATCTTTCCATGATCCTACAAGCACTTTATCGAAATTCTCAACATTACATCCACCAATGTTGACTTGAATTTTGATGAGCTATGCAACAAGCTCTTGGAGCAGGATAGGTGGAAGAAGCAGTTTGGGAGCAACAGTGAGTCTCCCAGTGTTGAACAAGCGTTTACTACCAAAGATGGCAAAGGCAAGTCCACTCAGCAAAAAGGACAAGGAAAATTGGAGGAAAGCTCCAAGAAGTCTTTTACATGCCATTATTGTGGGAAGATTGGTCATATGTAGAAGTATTGTGGGAAGCGGTTGGATGATGAGAGGTCCAACCACAAAGGGTCTCAACAAAAGGCTCAAGTTGCAGAGCATATTGAGCTGAAGGAGTTTGCATATTATGCATTCATGGCCAGAAGACCATTAGATTATGGTAGACTTAGTTTAAGTTAGTAGAATGATCATTAAGGGAGGGTATTAAAGTATTATTGTTATATGTAATGGTCATCTTAGCTTTTAGTTAGTCGTTAGTTAGCTTTCAGTTAACTTAGTTTGCTTCAGTTAGTTTTTAGTAACTTTTTGTTTTTGCTTTAGTTCTCTTTAGTATATGATTGTTTCTTTTAGAAACATCATCTTGTAATTTATTATAAAATGAGTATTCCTCTCCTTAAACGAATAACGAATATTGAATATCAATTATCATTTCAGTTGTCCCTTAACATACCTTGCAGTTTTGGGGGTGTTTTGGAAATGTAGCCAATTATTTGTTTGGAAAGGGGATGGGGGTTAGGGGGCATGGAGGAGAGAACTTTTTCTAGTGTTCTCGTGTCCCCAAAACATGCCCTATAGGGGATTGGGGTACCATGTCAAGGGGCACATCCCATGGAGCATTGAAATATCCTCAATAGTGTCCTCCAAATTTGCAAGATAGGTCTCACAAAGCAAACTTGCAATGTCTATCAAGTACTCCTATGTTGTCATATCTATAAAATTATGTCTTAGTACACTAAATTATTAGAAGCCATGGATGTAGCAATACTAGTTTCATCAGAATTAAAAGTAGATGGAAATGAGATCTCAATGTGTGCCATTCGACTATGATGTTCATCCTTGAATGATATTTCTACATCATATGCCTAAGTGTGAACACTAAATGAATTTTCCAATGCTAGATAACTAAAGTGCTTAGCCTCAAGAAGTTGACTCATAGATGAAGATTAGGAGTCACAAAAATTGAAGTATCAATGGAAGTCTTAGTAGGAGTATTTGTAGAAATGTCTTCGTCACTACAACGTTCAAGATCTTCCTATTTGACAAGCACTGTAGTTGTTTTATGATTATATAGTCGAAACACATCAAGTGAAACAAGGCAATCCATAATAGAATCCTTTAAGAATAGAGGTTCATTCAAGTCTCCATGTGTCTCCCAAAGTGTGGTTTAGAGGTCATAAGTTCACTCAATGCTAACTATGGCCATTTGGGTGCCAATATCAACACTACAATAAATTACTCCTAGGATTTGTTTAATCTTAAAATCCCACACAAGTTTCTTCCAATATGATGTAGGTTTAGGAATTAGTCCATAGAGAAAGGAAATTTTTTTGAAGCCACCTACAATGTGTTAAGATTTCATCTTGCCAAGACTTATAGTTGTTAATCCACGTTTGTCGTTGCATCAAAAGATCAATCTATCAACGCCTGATACAAATGATAGAGACATTGATCGCACGAGAGGCGATTAGTCCCTTGTCACGAATCTCGAGGGGAGTGTTGACCATCTTCCAACAATCTCCCCCTCAACGTTACCCGAGGGGATTCAAACCCGTGACAAAAAATTTTGATACCAATTATTGGCCTACATTTATCATTGCATCAAAAGATCGATCTATCAACGCCTGATACAAACAATAGAGACATGGATCACACAGGAGGCAGTTAGTCCCTTGCCATGAATCTCGAGGGGAGCACTGACCATCTACCAACAATAGTTTCATCTCTCCAATTTGATAAAGTAGGATACCATTTGTTAGCCATGATAAACTCCCCAAAATTAGTCACAATAGACCAATCAAAAGACTCAATCTAACAAAAACACAAGAGTACCCCCAAATTCACATAATTATGAGACGCCCCTAGTAATATATGATTTTGACACTTTATAATTAGTGCGATTATAGATGCCACTTGCAAAATCAGCAAAGTGTTCTTGATCTTAGTACATTATAGATAGAAAATTCAGCCACAAAAATGAAAGTAGAATTTTTTCATATAATGAAATCAATTTGACTACACCATTGTAAAGTACATGAAAAATTATGCACTTTTTTTAAAAAAATTACACAAAATGTTACTATTTGAGCCCAAATGGAACCCTAAAAGTTTCTAAAATGAGAACTAATCAACAACACTTGTGAGAATCTATAATTTATGTAGAAATAAAAAACCAAAATTAAAAACCATCTATAATATTGTGAAGCTCATAAATTTTTTCCCTAAATAAAAAAATTTCTTGTAAAAAGGAGCTTGTATGACTAAGAACGGAGCCTCTAAAGATTAGGTGTAAAAATCAAAATTGCATTAGAGAGGGGGTTGGAAAATTTATGATGTGAGTAGATACCTACATGAATATGCCTTTGTTTGATAAAATATTATGTCACATGCCAAAATAGTTGTTAGATTTTGAAAAACCACTATCCATTTCCCAAAATTTTGGTTTATAGATTATAAACCATCTTATAAAATCTAGGAAACCGCTATCATGCACAAGACGTTTTGTGGCCATGAAGGTTGTTGCACAAGTAATTTTATATATCCTAGTTGGTGTGAAATAGCCGACAATAATTGGCATGGCTTGTTGGGGATCACATGATACATGGTGCTTCTAGAGGTGACCTACAATACCTTGTACAAACAAGTTTGTGTAGGGTATGATTGTAACCTATCGCAAAATTGCCACCTTTTTCTTTAATCTAAAAAATATTGAATTTATTACTCATTGACCATACATATTTTCATGGTGCATGCACTAGCATTGAGTATTGCAGTATATTTTGCTTGCATAGGGAATATTCCCTTTGATTCATATGATTGAGGAGGGGAAATTTTCTCTAATGGCCTAGGGTGAAAGTGTCCATTTTGAAAAATTAACAATCAATCCTTAAGTTCTTGGGCCTTTTGGATTTGATGACAATGCCAAATTTTGTCCAAAATGCTTAAAAAATGCAGCTACCTTCTAGATCTGGCAACTACCTCCAAATTCCAATTCTTGTAGATTTGGCCTCTAACATCCAATTTGAAAAAATCAAAAGGCTAAATTGACTTTCTTGGACACCATGAACTCAATGGTGAGTTCAAATTTTCACCAACATGCTCCAAAATAAATTTGCAATAAAAAATCGCAAAATGAAAGCCCCCAAAATATGTTATTTCTATTATTTTTTTATTTTTTTTAAGTCATTATACGATGCAAGAGAAGAGCATATCTAACTTTTCAAGAGAAACCAAGATTTGAAAACCTATATCTCTTAATAAGACTAACAAGAAGTAATCCCACAGGCTTTAATACCATGTAAGAGTTGGTATAAAATGCTCTATGCCATACAAGATTTGACTATGGAGATAGTCATCCAAGATTCAAGAGTTTCAATGAAAGCACAAGAGAGACCAAATATGAAAGAATAATGCTATTATATCAAGGGATGCAAATGCTTAATATGTGTACATGAATATGATTGATTATCATGGATTGATATTTCAACGAGAACCCCTTGGTTATATAGGCCAAGGACAGACATAGAACAATGAAAGATTATGGCATGTCTTAATCTTATGACTTGAGACATAAAGTGATAATGCCCTAAGAATTTCCTAAGTAAACTTAAGTAAATATATGTGAATAGGATCTAAGAGGTAAACCAATAAGGAAAAATGCCTCATTGACACCAACCTTGATGCATAATTGAGCTCATAGTCATGCAATCTAATGGGTGTTCTCCTTGCTCATTATTTATGTTGTTTCACTATAACACAAGCTTCATAGAAACACTTATTTGCAGTGATGGGGAAGACCATATGATCCACGAGCATTCAGGGGTATGAGAAATCTTGCATCACCAAAAATATTATTTCTTTTTTTTTTTGTTATTTTTAATAAGGGCTAATGTGTGGGAAAATAAGTATTTTTAATTTCCAAAATGTGCAATTTTTCCCTATGTGGATTTGTAATTGTAATTTTGGAAGAAGTTTACTTCGGTAAATGTTTCAAAGGCATCCCAGGAGGAATATTCTAGCCTAGGCGTCCATTTCAAGGTGGGGACCACTCATCAATGCATGTCCTTGCATGTTGATTTGCATGCTCTTGCATCTTGGGGTGCCCAAATTTGCATGTTCTTTCATGGAGTTGTCAGAGCCGTCAGAGAATAATGAAGCACACTGGATTGACCAAATTTGATTGGCCATGGTGTAGGCACCCATGTGAAGGCCATGTGAGAATTTGATAATTTTTAATATTTTATGAATTATCCTCAAAAGGGGCATGGGTTTTCCAAGGGGGTATTTGGCATGTTGTTTTGGAATACCACAGTGGTATTCTCCCCTTAAAACCTATATAAATTGATGCCTTGTCTTTGTTAGAGGTTGGCTTGGAGGAGTTGAAGTTTTGCATAATAGGATGTTGTCGAAATTCACAGAGGAATTTGGCCTCTAATATTTTCAGATTATGTAGCCAGCAAGCCCATTGTAATATTGTAATCTCATTAGATTTTAGAGATAGTTGAATATTATGTTTCCTTCTTGCATTTGTTTTGTGCAATTCTTTGTTGTTGTGCTAAGTTTTAGATTGTAAGGGGAGTCCCCTTTACATTGGTGGTATTAGATCTATTGGAGAAGGAGACCAAGACTCCATGTTTTTGTAGGTTTGAAAGTGTTTGGAAATCAGCAAGAAAGTTTGAAGATTGGAGGTTCATTGCTTCAGTGGTTCTCAATCGAAGATTGTAGGTTCAAGGAGTTGATGCTATAGGAAGAAGGTGGATTGAAGAGTTCTGATTAATGCTTGTTATTTTCTATTGTATCAGACCTCCATATCTGATTTGTGAGGTATTCAAACAGCCCATATGGCTGTATATGATGTATTTTCACTTTGGCAATAATTTCCATGTAATACGGAAAAAAGTTGAATAGTTAATCAATCAAATTTCCTGCAGATTTTTGGAACAATTTCTTATAATTCCTTTGTTTCATTTGTGTTGTTGGAGTTTGTATTTGAGGGTTTGGGTAGCCCTTGCATCACCATATACTCTATTTTGATTGAACATTTCCTTTAGTGACTTGAGGTTAATATGGTTGTGCCTTTAATACAACAATTGATTTCTTGAAGTAACACTAGAAACTCAATGTCACTAAGGCTTTAGAAGAGTTGTTCCTCAAGTAAAATAGTCCTTTCATATATTTTTCGCATATTGATTTTCCCTTACTATCAAACACCTTACAAGTTCCCTGTTCAAAAATGACCTTCATATTTTTCACAATGATCTAGGACCGAGTAAAGATTTTTCTTTAGTCTTGAAACAAGTAAAACATTATCAATACATGTTTTACCACAAGTTAGAACATTGAAAGGAGCTCTACCAACTTCTTCAACATGTAGTTGTGAATCATCTCCCATATAACATTTTTTTTATTACTTTGTTATATTTCTCAAGTTCTCGATATTACTAGTCATGTGACCAGTAGTAGCTAAATCAATTAATCGCACATTATTATTTTTGACATACTTGTAAGCATTTGTTAGAAAATATTTGTGACATTCATCATCATCTTCAATATCCACATCAAACATCATACTATTGCAGTTTGGTTGTCATTGATGTCAAAAGTTCTATGAGAGGTGTTGCACTCTGGTTGTTTGGTTGCTAGAGTTTTTGAGAAATGCTTTGCATTTCTCCGCTGATGATGTTTTGTTGTTGCGGTTTGGAGGATAGCTTCTTGTTGTGTCAAGGCATGTGTGGTCAAAGTTTCAAATCAATTGAGTTACTGGAAAGGTGTTTTTGAGAGTGATAGATTGAAGATTGCATTGATTTTGTGAGGATGTTCTCAGGGGTGTAAAGGTTGGCTCTGGATATCTCCACATTTGCAGATATGGTTGTGCAGATCAAAAGTTAAGTTCATTGAGATGTGAAGGTGTTATATCAAAAGTTTCATGTCAATATTCCTTCCATAAAGAAATTTAGAGATGACATTGTACCGGATTGTGTTGTCTGAAGATTGGTTTCAATGTTTGTTTGCTTGTGCTAGCTTGTTGCTGCATGAAGTTGTGAAAGGGATGAATGAGAGTGTTCTTTAATATCATGTGATGCTTGTTGTTGTTCCACAAAGTGTTTTTTGACTTCTTCGATATAGGTTATGGACAGGAATGAATTTTTTGTTGGCTTATGCCTTTGTTGTGGCCGACTAAGGTATGTTGGTGGTGTGCACCACAAGTTCAAGGTTGAGTGGAGCTTAAGGAGTGATTGAAGGTGTTGTATGAGTCATGATGACTCATTTGGGAGAAACGCAAATAATTTTTTATCTTCCTTGTGTACTACTAATGGTTGTGAAGGCTGACATGCTTCATGTTACATGTTTTATGGTTATGGCTGACCTAATTTGTATTTGCAAAGCATGCGGATGATGTTTATAGAAGATTAATGATGTGAAAATAGTTTGGGACCAAGTTAAGCATGTGTTGGAATCCACAAGGCATTTTCCTCTTCTTGGTGTTGCATGTAGTCTTTTGGATCTTCCCTTCTACATGTTTTATATTGTTTGTTTTATCCTTGGCCAACCTACATATGTAATATTTTTATTGTTGTAGGCTGACATGTGAAATGCAATCAATGTAATATCATGTATAAATTGTAAACCTAGTTGATCTAGGGTGTAGAGAATGCAATGATGATGATGATTACGTGAGCGATTGAAAGAGAAAGAGCAGTTTGGTAGATCCTGTCCGGTTTCATTTTGACCATATCCCTATGACAAAAAGCAAGTAAGGAAGTGTGCTTAATTGTTTGCTAGAGGTAGTGAGGCGAAGGCAATAGCTTCTTAATTGTTGAAAGCAATGAGCTAGTAGGTAGCTGAGAAGACATTTGGAGAATCTGAAAAGCAAAATTGCAATCATCAAAAGAGATTGTGCTTAAGTGTCTATTTCAGATAGTGGAAGGACTATCATTCTATAATCATTCTTGAGCGTGTGCTTAGATTAGGGACTTGCAGCTTCTTTGGGATGTAGCTTTAAAACAAAGTTGTATAATCAGGGAGTTGTAGCTTTCTTGGCTTGTAGCCCTAAAACAAAGTTGTAAATGTTGTTCTTGTGAGGTTGGATTAGGACAGTAGCTCCTAGTGACTTTTCTCACCGTGGTTTTTCCCTTGTGGGGTTTTCCACATATATCTAGTGTTGTGTTGTGTTGTGCATTGTCTTCATCTTTCATGTTCCTATTTATGTAGTAGAGTTTAAAGTATTTGTTTTTTCCAGACGATTTGAGATTTAATAAAATACTAATTCACCCCCTCTCTTAGTATTCTAGTGTGTTCAACATTTGGTATCAGAGCTTGGTTCCTTAAGAAAAAATCTAATAGCTTGAGGAAGATCTAGGATGACACAAGAAGAATCTCACAAGGTGCCTAGGTTTGATGGAACAAATTTTTCTTTTTGGTGATTCAAGATGGAAACCTATCTAACCTCTTTAGGGTTTGGTGTTTTGCAATCAACCAAGGATGGTTATATTGTTCCTACTACTCCTCCAATTGATCTGGCAGAGATTAGGGCCTATGAGAACCATGGAAAGGCTAAGAATCCTATCTTGAGTGGGCTAGCTGACTTTGAACTTGTAAAATTAATGTGTTGCAAGTCAGCAAAGGAGGTCTAGGACAAGCTTAGTGGCATCTATGAAGGAGATTAAAGTAAAACAAGACAAGTTGCAGATTTATAGAGGCAAGTTGGAGAACTTGAAAATGTTAGAGGATGAGGATATTTGCTCTAAGTAGATGAAGTGGTCAATACAATTAGAGGACTTGGTGAAGAACTGGAAGAACCAGTGGTGGTTAAAAGGGTATTGAAATCTCTTCCTAAAGCCTATAATCCTAAAGTATCTTCTATTGAGGAAGCTAGAGATTTAGGTACTTTTTCAATGGATCAATTATATGGTGCTCTCACTGCCTATGAAATGAGAGAGTTTGAAAAAGAAGCTCCAAAGAAGGAAGCAACTTTCAAAGCTCACAAGCAATATGAAGCATTTGATTAGAGTAGTGACATTGATGAAGAAGAAGAAAACTTTGCAGGGAAGTTGAAGAGGGGTATCGACAAGTACAAAGTTAAGCTACCTTTCAAATGTTTTAAGTGTGGAGAGATTGGTCATTTTGCTTCTAAATGTCCCTTAAAAGATTTTGAAAAGAGAGACCAAGATTCTAGAAGAAATAAGTTTTAAAAGAGTCTTTACTCCAAGGAAGATTCTTGTTCTTCAAAGGATGAGGAATCCAGCGGTTTGGATGAAATCTTGTTCATGGCTGCTAAGAAGACTAAAGATGAAACTCAAGATTCAAGGGATGTGTGGATTTTTTTTCATGCAAAAGATGAGGAAAAATCTTGGGTGATTGACAGTGGTTGTTCCAACCACATCACAGGGGATAGGAGCAATTTTATCAAGCTTGTGAAGTGGAATGGAGGCATATTCAAGCTTGGAGATGATACTTCAGTAAAGATTTGTGGAAAAGGTAAAATAAGCATTGATGGAAAGCACAAGACATAAGAGATATGCCCAAGATAGTCAAGCCTGTAAGCACTTTGTGCAAGGAATGCCAATTTGGAAAACAGACAAGGGTAAGTTTCAAGTCTAAAGATTATTCTTCTTCTAGACCATTGGAGTTGATTCATACTGATTTGTGCAGACGTACCAAAACAAAGAACCTTAAAGGAGATATGTATTTCATGCTTTTTATTGATGATTTTTCTAGGATGACATGGGTTACATTCTTAAAAGATAAATCTGAAGCTTTTAGTAGAATCGAGATTTTCAAATCAAAGGTTAATAATGAAGTGAATGCTAAAATCAAGTGTTTGAGTTCTGATAGAGGTGAGTTCACATCAAATGAGTAATGATTTATGTGATTCATGGAATAAAAAGGCATCTATCTTCTACTAGAACTCCCCAGCAGAATGGGGTAGTGGAAAGAAAGAATAGGACGATGCAATAGATGGCAAGGACTATGTTGAAGGAAGCAGATCTGCCTGATGTCTATTGGAAAGAGGCAGTTCATACTGCAGTCTATATTCTCAACAAAGGATTGTTTTGAGTGAACAACACTAAGACCCTTTATGAGTTATGGCATGGAAGACCTGCAACTATCAGGTATTTTAGAATCTTTGGAAGAAAATGTTACATCAAAAGAAATGAAGATGTTTTGGGGAAGTTTGATTCAAGAACTGATGAAGGTATTTTTCTTGGATATTCAACCCAGAGTAAAGCATACAGGTGCTACAACAAAAGATTGGGAAAGATAGTTGAAATTACAAATGTTAAGGTTGATGAAGATTTACATCAAAATATGTATGAAATTGAGAACTACTGATCTGATGCACCTCCCTTCTTAGAAGAAGAAGAAGTTGAAGAAAAGGAAGAAACAATAGAAAAGCATGGTAAGACTCCTACCAAGTAAGTTCAAAAGAATCATTCAGAAGATCAAATTTTTGGAGATAAGAATGAAGGAGTACTGACTAGGAGAAGGCATGCAAGGAAAAATGAACAAGTAAACTTTTGTTTATTAATCAAAGATAGAACCAAAAACTTTTGTTGATGCTAGCAAGGATGAAGGATAGATACAAGCAATGGAAGAAGATTTGAATCAGATTGAGAATCAGACTTGGGAATTGGTTCCAAGGCTTGTGGACAAGAATGTGACAGGAACAAAGTGGGTATCCAAGAATAAGTTGAACGAAGATGGAAAAGTTGTAAGAAATAATGCTAGACTGGTGCATAAAGGCTATTCACAGGTAGAAGGAATTGATTTCGAGAAGACATTTGATTTGGTAGCAAGAATGGAAGCAATCAAAATATTTCTTGCTTTTTCAACCCACAAGGATTTCAAAGTATATCAGATGATTGTCAAATCAACTTTCCTAAATGGAGATTTGGAAGAAGTCTACATAGAGCAACTCAAACTTTGTTGATGCTAATTTAGGGAAGAATAAATTATGTAGATTGATGGATTGGTTATGTTAGGTGCCATAAACCTAGGTATTGTCACCAAACGCTTAATCCCATCACCACTTGTTTTGATGTCAAGGAAATATAACTACTAGGGTGAAAAAGGGAAACATAGCTCAAACTATTGTACGTGAGTGTAAGTACTAAATGTTGGCCTATTATTTACAATTAGGAAGATATGTAAATGAATCATAAGGGTTAAATATTCTATATCAACTACCCATCCTTTCTCCTTATCCTTTCCTTATTCAAAATCTATCTAGAAATGGATGCACACAATAAGCTAGCTACAACTAAATGACTTAGACCTTGATGATTTCCATGAAATTTAAACCCTGCACTATCCTATCTCGTCTTAAGGAAATTTGATAAATACAAAAAATAAAGTAGAAAATAAGTGAGTTCTTTTAATGAATGTGTATTTAAAGTATTTTCCATGTAAGTTATTGATAAAGGTATTGATAGGTTATTGCATTGTATATATGTTATATTTGTTTATGTTTGGGAAGAAGGATTGTGTAGGAAGGGAAGTTTAGTGAAGAAAATAAGAAAATATAAATCAATAATCTAAATCATTTTTTGGAAAGAAGTAGACTCCCTCTCCAAGACTATAATAATTTATTGTTGCTAAAAAATCTATTAAAATGACCTCACAAAACCTTTGTAATGGGATGCAACTCATATATTCCAAGAATAGAATTGGTTGTCTACATAAATCCACCTCCCATTGGATGTGTGGATACCTTCTCCTAGATTGATTATTAGTCCCAAAAAGGACCTTGAAAATGAATAGGCTATTATACCCTTTACATCATATCAATAGTCAAAATGAGTAGTTTAGCCATAGAGAATGTTGAACTTGGAAACAATTATTCAGAATTAGGAGTCTCTTATCCAATAAAAGAGCTAAGCTTGGTATAGGGGCTAACTTTTAAGGCAACACAATAATAATGGAGTAAAGGCTATGAGCTACAGAGGCATAGGTAGAGGATATATACCCACTAAGATGTAGATTGTTCCTTTCCTTATGAGGTGATCACTAGTTGATACTTCCTATGATTTAGATAAGATAAGATTATTGATGCTCTTTCTTGATATAAAAAGGGAGCATATTCTACCTATAGACCAGGTATAGTTGTACCCCATAGATAGAAAGATGATTGCCACCGTGGCATACGAGCCTTGGTGCCAACAACATGTAGGTGATGGATACCTCATGTTACTCCAGAGGCTTGGATGGTTTCCGCCAATGACATGAAATATTTAGTGCCAACAACATGTAGGTGATTAATGTCCAAGACTACTCGAGAGAGTTGGATGGTGTAAGGCACCACTTTGAGTGTAACTAATTGTAATGGCATAAATTTACACCTAGTGCAAATTGCCATTAATTTACCCTCATTTTAGCCTTACAAGTCTGATGATGCAAAAGCCCACCGCATTTTCTTCACTTTTCCCATTTGTCTTTGTCATTTTGTGCTAGTGAGGTAATTTCTATCAGGGATGCCCATGCACCATGCAAACATCTGCACACCGCGATTCCATCCTAACAGGATTCCCAGGTCAAGAGACATTAGAGATTTTATGATTCTCTATCATCTGCGAGTGTAATGTCCCTCTTTGAATCTTGACTGTTGGGAACAACTATTTGCCTCCAATTTGGTTATTTTAACTTCATTATTTCACTCTGTCAAGGACTCTCTATATTTGATCATCTCTCTAACTCATTCTACCACCCCTTTCTTTTTTCTCACTCTCTCTTTCTTCTTGAAGCTTCATATTTCACTTCTACACCATCTTGATACTCCAACACCATTGTTGTTGAAAGTTATCGAAGCTCTACTCCATTGGCATAACAGTGTTATTCTTCTCCTTCCTCTCTCAGCCTTGAGCAATCGTAGAAAGGGAGGTCATATTGTATCCATTTACTTATTTGCATTATCATACTTGTAGAGTAGAATCTAGATTGTCTTTTCTCTCTACTTTCATGTGTCTATTCTCTTTATTTCTTTATCACTTTTCTACATATTTTGGTCTATTGACTATCCATGAAGGTGGAAACACCAAAATGAGGGTTTGACTAAGGAAAACCTCAAAACACAGCCCCAACATTTTTCTTGTTACTATGTGTGTAGGTGTGATTCATTCATGCGGAGCTTGTTGGAGAACTCGACCTTTAGTAAGTTGGCATTCTCCTTCTCTCTTCATCATTCCACTATTAAAGTAGCTTATATTTATCAGTTATAATATTATTCTTGTTTTAATTTGCATTTCTATACATTTCTATCAAACTCTAAAACCAAAACATTCAGGTTGTCAATAGACTCTATGTGTCTTTGTATGCTACTTGACCCTCTGTCCATATAGGATGCCAACACATCTCTTAGACTCTAGTGCAGCATGTTGAAGTCTGCCCCATGCGTTGTCATCCTTTGGAAAAGAGTCATTCGGTCTACAGTCTGAGACCTCTATGTTTTGCTCACCTATTTCCAAAAAAAAATTTCCATAGAACATAAGGAAAACAAAATCCAATGTTCCCTTCATTTTCAGCTTATTAGGTAGTTTGAGGTAGTTAAGGGCAGTTTTCTCCCTTTAGGCTCTTTGGTATCTTGAGAGACTTGGGAGTAGCAAATCCCCCATCCCTACATTTTTGGTGAACTCGACGTGAATAACCTTCTTTTCATTTCTATGTGTCAGAAATTTTTCTCTCATGTCTTGGATGCATTACAGAATTGTGCGTCGTGAAGCTTTATGAGCTTTACAACCCAATTTATGATCTCCAGACACATTTCTAGAAGGAGTCTTCAACATATAAGGATGGAAGCTAGGAAGCTCACTTTTGGTCATATCAATCCTTTTGAAGAAATACTTTTAGGGATTTCTATTGGATTTTCTAGTCCATTTGGGGAAGTTTCCCCTCATATTCCTATACCTTTTGTTTCTTCATTCGCCTCTTCTATGGAGGAAGATGATGATCTTGAGGTCCTCATGGAGCAACTTATTTCCTTGGATCGAAGGCTTGGGGATTTTGAGAAATATTTGGAAAAAGATTAAAGTCTTGCTCAAGCAGCTAATGTTGTTAACATATTAAGAGCTATGTTAGACAAGGACCAGAGAGGTATAGAACCTCTTTGAGGTCTTGTAGATATTATGGATACTCATGTCCCAAATTATAATCCTAACTTGGGCGCCACTTGAGATCTTGGATTTGAGACCACTAAGAGAACTCTAGAGGTCTCGATACCTAGAGTGTAGGTATGTATGGTTGAGATTGGTCCTTCTGTTAACACTACCTCTAGGCCTAAGTAGACCCCAAATTTTAAAGTCAATAAGGTGCATTTAGGTTTCAATACTGCCACTCCTAATGTTTCTTCTTCCCATGGTAATCTTGGAATCCATATTGGTCCTAATGTTGGGTTCTCTACTAGTGTGGGGTTTAGTGGCTCTGAGGGTTCTGGTAGTGGTTCCACTTGTCTTGTTTTGTCTTCTGATCTTGTCTTGGATGCTTTGTTGTGAAATATGGGACAAATACAAAACTAGTTGTCAAACCTATCCATTTCTTCTTCTCAACCTATATTTCAACCCTTCTTTCATCGTAGTCCTTTGTCTATTTCCATCTTGAACATTCCTATCCCTTAGGGGATGGAGATTCCCAAGTTAGAAAAGTATAATGGTCATGGAGACCCTCAAACACATGTATCGACATTCAATGCTATGTGCACTGAATTATTCCACCATGATGCTTTGATGGCAAAGCTTTTTTCATGATCCCTTAAGGATGTTTTCCTTGAGTGGTATTGCTCCTTACTAGATAATTCTATGTTTTAGTTTGATTAGCTGGTGAACTAGTTCCTTAGATAGTTCCAAGCTAGCATTGGACCTAAGATGTTTTCTATGATCTCGTTCGATGCAAGCAGGGGGATCGTAAAAAAGTTACATATTTCTTTTCTCACTATCAAGCATTGCTTTCTTAGATCTTTTTTCTTCTTCTCTACTCAATGTCTAGAAGGTCTTCATTGGGAATTTGTAGAAATCATGGAAAAAAAAATTTCCTTGATGAAGTATCCTTCCTTTGCACATTTGTGTGTAGCATTATGCGAGTACCAATAGATGGTCACTCAGTTTAGGGGTTCATCCTCATGCTCCCATTTTTATAATCGATCAGTAGTGTCAATTTTTGGAAATCTAAGAAAGAATAATGCCATTGCAAACTTGGTCTTTGCGCTTTAAGACAAAGGTATAGGGTGCCATAGAAATTTTACAAAACTATCTAAATCTTATACCAAAGTTCTACAAAACTATTAAAAGATAAAATTTAACATTTCCAAAAATCTTACCTCTTTTTGAGCCTTATTCAGAATGGTACAATGACCACTAGTTTTGTCAATTTCATCAAGTTCACGAACATGACACAAAGTGATGTGTACGCCCACACCATGAGATTTAGGACCGCAATGATGATGGGAGGAAACAAAACTCATATAAATCTATAGCCAAGGCTAAGAGTGAGTTATAGATTTGCACTGATCCATTTCCTTCTCTTTCTGCCAATCTAGTCACCCATTCCTCTACATCTTCAGAGCTGGTCTTGTCTGAGTACGTGAATATGGTCTCATTCATGCATATACCTCCTACTAAGAATGTTAGTGCCATGTCTAACATAACTTTTACCTCGCATCATTTTCCACTAAATAAGGAGCCTTCCTCATTGTAAATTCTCACTCGGATTAATGACACTATCATCACTGGTGTCATGGTCGATCCGACGAGTCGGGTGAATGTGATAATGGAGGAAAATTTGTTCATTAATAGTTTGCATAAGGAGAAATACAAAGAGTTACAGGCCACTCTCTGTACTCATGACAAACTTGTTATTGCCCCTATGGGCACCATTTCTTTGTCAATCTTGGTGGGACCTAAGGCTGGAGATGTGATATTTTTTGTGATTTCAGAGTCCGACCTTTTCAGAGTTAGGTTAGGAATTACATGGCTAGTCTCTATGAATGAAATTTCCTTTGTAGTCCACACGTGTTTAAAGTTCCCCCAAGAGGGCACAATGTATGTGGTTCATGAGACTAGTTATAAACCGCTTGTCTCACATAGGGGCTTCTCTCTGGATCACTTTTGGCTCACCCCGATTGGACCCCTCCCTCCAAGGGGAGATTTGTTGTATTGAGCTTATGTTAAATATAATATCGATGGATTGGCACTGAAAGTTAGTTTTCCTATGTCTCTGTACACTATTTCTTTGAAGGCCTCTATGATAGTGCACCAGCAAGTTGTCTCTTCGACCTCATCAAAGAGGAAGGAGAAGCTTGCTCGCACTCTCCCTCCACCAGCTCCCTTTGTATCTTTTGCTCCATCTGCTTCCTCTTCCTAACGTATGGTGGAATCCTTGGTTCTTGCTCCTATGCCTTGCATGGGAAGTGCAATGGTGCATGCACAATAGAAGGTGAAGCATCATGCTTTTCAAGTACTTGTTTTACCCATTGTTCCTCGACCCATTGTATATGGAAAGGGAAAGTATTCCCCTATGGTTGTTCCCATGTCTTGGCCTCCACGACCTCTAACTATTCCTCTACCTATCCCTTAGGCGATGAATGGGAAGAGGCCCACTCTCGAGGCTCTGGTGTCTGTTTCTCCTCCTATTTTTGTTTATGCTCTTGCTCCCACCTAGGAGACCACCCTTCCACCGGTAATGGTTGTGAAGGATGCTCCCGTAGTGGAGCAGTTGCCTCCGGCCTCTTCTTAGGTCGTGTCCTCCAATGCCCATAGCTGATGTAACTATCTTGCGCATGAGCACAAGCATGAGTGATAGGCTCTAGCTATGGAGCATGCTGCCTCGTAAAAGACTAAGGAGGAGCTTGCTATCTTTGTTCTTGTCTCATTTTTTACCCCATCTATTTCTATCATTTATGCTTCAGTTCCCATCACTTCTTTCTTTCTCTAGCTCTCCTTGCAGGTCCTAATGTCCTTCACCTGAAAAGTGTGCAAGTCTTCATCACTCCCTCGATAGAGCCTCTGCTTCTCATGTCCCTCCTAGACATTCCTCCTTTTTGTAGCCCATGGACATGCCTAATACAATGGTGGTGTCCTTTGTGGCTCTATCATCTTCTACTTCCTTTGTCGGGATTCAATATCCTTCATTGAAGTGTAAGTTGGAAGATGACCTCATCACAAGTGATGATTATAAGAATGGCTCACCTCCTTCGACATCTAGTTGTATTTTGGCTTGTGTCATCCTAGTGATGGAGGTAGCTGCTTCTTCCCCATAATTGGTCACCGCCCCTCTGTCTTGGTTTGATAGTGACTCTCGAGTGCTTTTCCTTCCCTTGTTATGTTGATACAAGGCACTCTTGTGAAGTGCATGTTTAACTCAATGGATGATATCCTGGCTCTGTCCTTGATTTTTGTGAAATCAATGACCTTTGCTTCACAAGAACTTGGTGAAGAAGACCTCAAGGGCCCTTCTTCCTTAGCTCTTGTTGCAGGAGAGTTAGAGGGTATTGACCTTGCTATCCCTCCCTTGTAGGCTTGTCCTCCCTCCCCTTATAATGATCTATATTGGGAGTAGGATGACTTGCTTATTGATGAGGACTAGGGTGGTACCTCTTCTACATTTGTAGATTAAATTTGTTTATTAGTTTTTGTTCCCAATGCTTGTATTTTTATGTGTGTAATCCTTCTTGGAGGACCCTTTCTACCCTTGTAGGTACTTGGATATAGGTGTGAAATTTTGATGTACACTTCTATTTGTTTCATCATTCTTTTATCTTTCATAATGTTTCTTTTCAATATTGGGGACGATGCAAAGCATTGGGGGCATTTAGGCCTTCTTCCATGTTGGCCCAATTTTTTATTTTTACTTTGTCTTCATGTGCTCTTCTTCATGTTTTGAGAACTTTTGGGATTGATGAAAGTTCATACGAATTTTATATTATATCTATTTATTTAAATGTATAGACAATTTTGACCCCGAATTCTCAAATCCCCATGTCTCTTGATTTTTTCATCTCTGCTTGTCTACTTCATGATGTTGTGGTTTTAATGTGTTGCCCCTCGTGTGTGTGAAAAAATACCATAGACATATCTTGCTATGTGTTGTGTGTCACATCTCTGCCTCTCCTTTCTCTCCTTAGGATGTCATGTGCTCCTCTGTGTAGCACAAATTATCCTAAGGGGGGGCTACCATGCTGTCTAATTTTTAATAAGGAGAATTCTTTCAAAAAATTCCTTAATGTCAAATTTATTTACAATAATTCCTTGACAAAAGAATCCCTTATTGAAAACTCATTTTCCAAAATGATGTATTCTCTCAAAAAGGACTGCATGGTGAAACTTTCTCTCAAAAAGGATTCCATGGCAAAAGAGTTTGAAAATTTTCCTTTAAAAAAGGAGCACCTTTTCTAAAAAGAAAGAGTCTAAAAACCTTCCTTTGAAAATGAAGCATTCTTTCCACCAGATTCCTTGATGAAAGATATCTCAAAAGGATTCATTGATGAAAAAATTATTTGCAAAAAATCTAGTGTCTTTCGAAAGGCATGTTCCTTCAACATGACCCCTTGGTCTTTTGATGTCTTTAGGGTTCCCTACTGAAAGAAACCCTTTTGAAAGCCTTCTTTTCAAAATAATTATTTGGTGTCTTGAAATTTGTGTCTTCTATCTAATATTTGATACCATCTGTCTTGGTGCCTAATCTCTTATATCTTGGCATCTAGCTTGGGGGAAACTTGACTAGACCTGTCTTTTCTGTGATTGTCCTGCAACACAGTTTGGAGTAGCCACATGCTTATCTATCTAATCAAATCATGTCTTGTGTCTTATATGATTATATTGTGTCTTATTATACTAGCTTGTTCCAAATTGTGCCTTCTTGTGTCTTATGATATTATGTCTATTATGACTTGCTTTTTTGCCTATTATGTTTGCCTACAATCTACCATGTTTATGGTGAATATCACATCTATCTTTGTAGGATCGAAGACCCATGTCATCTTTGCATCTTGATGGAGCTCCCTCTTTCACATCAAGGTATGTCAGATCGAAGGACTACTCCCTCTACAATTTTAGTATATTCTTTTTATTTCCTTATCACTTTTCTACATCCTGTGTTCTATTGATTGTCTGTGGAGGTGGGAGGAACAAAATGAAGGTTTGACCGAGGCAAACCTCAAAACACAACCCCAAAAATTTTCTTGTTACTATGTGTGTAGGTGTGATTAATTCGTGAGGAGCTTGCTGGAGAACCATACCTTCAATAAGTTGGCATTCTTCTTCTCTCTTCATCGTTTCACTATTAGAGTAGCTTATATTTATCAATTATAGTATTCTTCTTGCTATACTTTTCATTTCTATACATTTTTGTCAAACTGTAAAACCAGAACATTCGGTTGTCAATAGAATCTGTGTCTATGCTTACTACTTGACCCTTTGTCTGTACAAGATTCCAACATGTCTATAAGACTCTAGTGCAAAACACTTAAGTCTGACTCACACACTATCATCCTCTGGCAAAGAGTCACCTATTCTGTAGTCTAAGATCTTTGTGGTCTTCTCACCCGTGTCCAGAAAACTTTTGTAATACAACATAAGGAAAACAGAATCTGGCTTGCCCTTCCTTTTTAGCTTATTAGGTAGTCTGAGGTAGTTAAAGGTAGTTCGCTCCCTTTAGGCTCTTTGGTATCTTGAGAGACTTGGGAGTAGAAAATCCCCCTTCTTTACACTAATATAACCCAAATCTATAAGGTGCAATACACTTATAGATAGGTAGATAGAATAAAAAATTTAAAATAAGCAACTATGATTGACATGATGAGATATCATGGGCTATATACATAAAGTCTACGTGAATTATCCCTCTTGGTCTAATCACCAAGACATGAATATTTTCAAGTAGCAAAGGAGTTTAATAATATTTTAGGGAATTATCATAATTAGAAATCAATAAATCTTATATCGTAGTGCATGTTTTATAATCTAGTATGGTCACCTAGCTTAAAGGATGGAGGGATGAATCCATAAACTATCTAAGGGTATCTTGTAAATCTAAGATAAACTAAGTGTGCAATGTTGACAACAAAATAGAAAATATCTAGTTAGCTAAGTGTACTAGCATAATTATGAAATGAATTGTGATTCATAAAACACTAGTGAAGACTAATAAGGGATAGACCTAACAATGACATTAGTTGAATTCAAGAAACTCAATACTTTAGGATTATTTGTATGATTAAGGTAATTAATTTGTTGTGTCTAAGGGTGAAATGGACAAGGTGACATTAGATGAATTTACAACAAAAGGATAACCTAGAATGTTTAAATGATTAATTAGGAATAATTGATATTGATCTACTTTATGAGGATTAAAAAAAATGAATCTCAATTTTTTTTTATTAATTATGAAGATTGATATATATGGTTATTTAGTAGATTTTAATTTGGGTTATGTAGTATGATAGTTAGATATGCTTCATCATTTTATGCTTAAACAATATATGTGAAAGGTAAAATTGAGAACACAATGTTAGATAAAGTGCAATGAAATGATAATCTAGAATAATTAGATAATTAATTATAATTAATTAATGTTTTTTGTATTCATCTTATACAAATTAAATGAAATATTCCTTGTGAAATCAAGAATCTATGAATCTTGAAACTAGGTTTAATTGGAAATAAAATAAATTGATACAAGATTATTTTGTGAATAGTTTGGTATTGGAATTGTGTTGTGAATATACGTACATGAGGTTGTTTAATTTAATTGTTTTGGCTATGATGATTCTTGAACATATTCACATGTGGCATTGAGTGCACAGGTATAATTCGATGGCCTATGGAAATCAAAGATTTCTCGGGAACCCAATGTGATTAAACTGTGAAACCAAGACCATAATCCATATGGAGAGACTATAGTCTCATTTGTGATGTGATTAATTTTGTAATGTTAATTGTGAATGTGTGTTTGTGATTTTTATTTAAGTTCATGTGATCCTAGGATGTGAGTTGGCATTGTAGGTGGAAAATTTTGGATGTCTTCTTTTATGGGTTTTTGAGGGTCTTTAAAAGCTTATCTTTTAATATTTTCTTGGCTTTTAAGACCCTAGAGTAAGTACCTAGGGTATGAGGTTAATTTACACCCCAAACTTGGTCAAGGGCCTTGATTTGACCCCTCTTAGTGGCCCATTATGAGGAGTGCCAAAAATCAATTCTTGGGATGACAAAGAGATGACTTGTTTTGTCTCATTCCCATTCCCCTAAGTTTATTTATGAATTTAGGGAAGCACACAAAGGACTCACATTTATGAGCCTCCTTTGTAAGAGACCTTGGTAAGAGTGCCTAAGTACACTCTCCATCTTCAAAAAAGTTCTCACACATGTGTGAGCACTTGTGGGAGAGTGTGCTTGAGGAAGGAATGAGAGGATGACAAGTGTCACTCTCTCATTCATGGAACCTAAATTAGGGATTTTTATTTACTTCTATTTGAGAATGAGAAAAGGGGAGATTTTTGGGGGAGAGAACATTATTTTCTTTGTTTTTCTTTCCTTTTTAAGATTTTTCACTTGTTGAATGGAGAGGAGTTCTTGGTTTGGCTTGGGAAGGGAACTGGAAGATGGAGTTGGAGTTGAAGATGCTCTCAAGTCATCCTCTTCATTGTTTGAAAGACTTGAAGAGGTAGGCTTCTTGACTTCTTGATTTATTTTTGTAAGGTATGTGAATGAGGTTTAAAATTTATGGGTAATGTTTCATTCTTAAATTTACATTATTTTTGTTGTTTTATGTTGTGAATATGGGATGGGAGCTAGGGATAAAATCACCCTTATGTGCAAAGCATCCCTAGTTTATGTTCATGAGAAAAATGAGAGTTTTGGGTTGTTTATGATGTATTTTTTGGGTTTATAAGAGAATATGGGTTAAAGGTTAAATAGGTATTTCATTGTTATTTAGATATTATATTTATTTTGCTTGCAAAATGTTGTATGTGTTTGTGTGTAACCCGATTCTTAGAGAGATCTCTTAGCTCAGGGATGGCCTATGAGTAAGTCAACGGTTGGGAGGAGAGCATCTTATGACCTTTAGAAAATTTTTGTGTCATGTGTAGGTTTGGGAGATTTGAAAGATGCAAGTTTAAGTGTGGGAATGACTACTATTATTTCATTATTGTAAAATGAAGTGAATATGAGAAGAAACAATCTTCAAAGGGGGTTCTTATAATTATAAAATATGTGTAAAAGTCTTTGCAATAAGTTTGATGTAATTTTTTTAACTTGTTAAGTCACTAGTTTCCTACGCATTTGAAAGAAATAGCCAAGTAAAGCCTTGTAGGCTTTGCTCTCCTCTATTTAAATTCTTAATGAATAAGGATAAATAAAAAGTAAATATAAACCATGCTACTTAAATTCTTTTCACATTAATATTGTTAACATTAAGAGAATATATGTTTATTTGCATAATAAGAAAATCACCAAGCTTAGAGTAAATTGATAGATAGATTTCACAATGTAAAAGTTAGGAGTATGTTTTAAAATAAAAGAGGGGTAAAAATTTATTAAATCAAGAAGTATAAAGCAAGGGCATCACATAGCCCTATCCAGCTCCACCAAATGATCCAATTGTTGAGACAAATCCAGGGGTAACTGACCCCGGTCCACCAAG
Organism: Sequoia sempervirens; assembly: GCA_007258455.2. NCBI lineage: Eukaryota > Viridiplantae > Streptophyta > Pinopsida > Cupressales > Cupressaceae > Sequoia > Sequoia sempervirens. Next base: position 228,866,960 of record VDFB02256132.1, read on the forward strand.
TTCCAATCATGAATATGATCATAAGCCCATTTAGCCAAGCAATCAACAACAACATTCCATTCTCTAGGAATATGAGTGAAAGTAACAGACTCCAAAGAAGCACAGAGGGTAAGAATCTAGTCAACAATCAAAGCCAAATGCCAGCTCACATCCTCTAAATGTCGCCTATTCAACAAGTTCACCACAACCTGGGAGTCAGACTCACATATGATCCTTTGCCATCCCAATTGAATTCCACGTTCCAGAGCTGATAAAATGGCCTGAGCCCCCATAAGATTATTGGTATGAAGACCCTTATAAACATAGAAGATAAATTGAACATCTCCAAAGTTGTCCCGACCAACACCACCAATACCAACATGACTTGGGTTTCCCCGAGAAGAGTCGTCTGTGTTGATTTTCAAAATGCCTTGAGGAGGAGGAGACCATCTCCCCTCCCTATTCACCTTCGGGGCAGGATGTCGACATCTGTTACACATGAGTTGTCTTTGTGGAGGAGGAAGATGGAGACGATTACACCAATCATCATCATAGGGAGCCACTAGTATAGACAAATCACACTTTTCCGCAACACTCTCTCCCACATAATACAAAATTTTCCACCACAAGCGTGGGGCCACCACCATCACATCCTGAAAAATCCTTCGATTCCTCTCCAACCAATGGTTCTAGAGAATAAAGGAGGGACCAAGAGCCCAAGCAGCATGAAGTAAGGGAGTAGAAACAGGGGCCCTACCCCACCAATCCATAAACTCAGCCATTGAAGAAACATGCCAACATGGCATATTCCATACCATCCACCACAAATGCCAAATCTCCCTAGCATAGGAGCATTGGAAGAAGAGATGAGAGACACTTTCCTCATAGTTATGACACATAACACACATTGAAGGGCCTTGGAAGCCCCACTTACATAAATTATCCCACGTAAGACACCAATTTTGAGCAACCAACCACATGAAAAAATTGAACTTAGGCCACGACAACTTGTGCCACACTTGCTGCCACCAAGGGACCTCAATGTCCCCAAACAACTGCCAACCAAGCTACTTATAACCAGTAGCCACAGAGTACTTCCCAGATGAATCAAAGCCATCCCAAGCCAGAATATCAGGTCCCCTCAAAGAATTACAAGCTTGAGAAGCTAGAAGCTGAGCCAACTCACACCTATCCTCTGCCAACCCCCCAGGAGGCCACTTAGAAGGATGCTTCCACCAAAAGCTAACAGTCGAACCATAATGTTGAGCAACCTTATAATGCTCAACAGTATCCTAGCCAGCCTCAATAAAAACATCAGAGAGGGACTGGAGGTGAGGAAAAGTGGAAAGAATAGGTGGGTGCCCATCCAAAGAATCAAACCAAAAAAGAGCCTGTGACCTCGAATGACAAATCCAAAAAAGAGCTCGCTTAATCAAATCTGCCCTCATTTTCAAAGTCTGCCAAATCATAGAACCACTCCCCTCTAGAGGATAGCGAGGAACCTCAAAAGAAGCAACACCCCTAAGATATTTATGATTGAGAATACGAGCCCATAACTGGTCTTGATTGGTACACCAACGCCAGTAAAGTTAGGAGTATGTTTCCTTGTAGTAGTAGGTAAGAGATATTTTTAGGGAAAAAATGAGTTATTGTTTGGGTATATCACTTGTATTTGTCATTTCTATCAATTTGCAAAAGGAAGAAATATACATTACGTTGTTTAAATTTTTTTAAGGTATAGTTTACTTTAACTAAAAAAAAGTATATGCCATAAGGCTAATGTTTAAGTTTTATTCCTATTATAAAACTAAAATTAAAGTCATGCAATGAATGATAAATTGAGATAAAATGGTCTACATTTAAAAGGGTCTTTTTTTTCTCTATTACAAAAAAGGAGACAAATTAATATCAACAATATATATACCTTTTTATATTGTATCAAATGGGTGATTGTTGCAAACTTCATTAGTGAAATATATATATATATATATAACAAATTAAAAAATAGTAATAATTAAAAATAAATACATCTATATATTAAATATATATAAAACAAAATTTATTTATTTATATAAATATTTTAAATATAAAAAGATTTTTTAAAAGATTTTTTTTTAAAAGGGGTGGCAGATAGGTTTTAACTTGCTGCCTACACCCTCATTGGAGTTGGCCTCCCAAGGGGTCATGACCCATAGAGGGGTTCACGAATCCCTGTGGGAGCTCTCAACTCCCCTTTGGAAGGGTTGAGGCTCCACACAGGGCTATCATAACCTCCCAAAAAGGGTGCAACAGACCCCTCAAAGAAATATAATAAACAAACAATATAAAATAAATAATAGTAAAATAATAATAATAAATAGAGTTAAAAAATGATTATGCATTTTAAAATATATATTTATCTTTGTAAATCTTTACAATTACATATAAAAATAAAATAAAAGAAAAATAAAGTGATTATAACATCAAGGATAATATGTTACAATTTATTTTATAGTTGCATGACTCATGTTTAAAAAAAAAAAGTGAAACCCCAAGAATAAAAGAACAAAAAAGTTGTAAAACAAAATTAATATAAATATAGTTTCTCAATATGCAATATGTAGGAGAAGAGAAGGGAGGGGAAATGACTATGTGATGAAGAGATTGAGTGAGTTCAATAAAGCCCTTCTCCCTTTTTCCTTGGAATCTTCCTCCTATCCTCTTTCAACCTACAAAACCAAATGATGAGAGAATGGGAGGAAAACAAGTTTTACAAACATCTTTATATTTCAAGGTTCACCTTGAGTTTCCCTAAAATCTAAGGGTTGTGATATAATATAATCCAATGGCTAGGAATGAGTGCACACTCCATTAGTTGTAATTAATAGTTACTTTAACTAAACATAATAAATTAACTAAAAATCCATGGTGGGGGGACAATGTTATTAGGACCCTTAACCTTAAGTTGTGACTTAAAGTCACTTTAATAATATTTAGATGTGCACTATGAAACTTTTCAAATTAGTTAATGTCACTTAAATTGTAATTTTTTAAATATGACTTTTGGAACTTTATAAACTAAAGAAAGTCATTCTATGAGATATTAAACAAGAGATTTTTACTTTGTAAAACATTAAAATGAATTTAAATGTTGTGATTGAAACCCAATGACAAAAGACCCTTGCAATCTTAAGGTATTAAACATTCATTAAAATTGTATAAATTAATCCTCCCAAGAGTAAACAAGAGTATAGAGTTTATATAAACTAAAGTGATTCTATAAATTAAATCAATTTCATGATTGAGGGTGTGGGAAATGAATGTGATACTATACCTTGAAAATTGTGCCATGGTAAATCTATTAAAATATCATTAAATGTATTTTAAGAGTAAAGTTGGATTTAAGGGTTTAATTCCCTTACCATATTAATGGTTATAAAACTTATGCAGAAAAATTCAAGGTATTAAAGTTGGTTGATAATCATTAGGGGAATATAATTAGCTTATCTCTTGAACAAACATAGGTTCAAATTAATTGTCCTTACCTTGAGGAATTAAGGTATAAATAATTGGTAAGATATAAGTGAATAATTTATGAAAGATATTAGTGTCCTAACTTCCTCGAAGGGGGGATATATTAATATTTAATCATGTTATATTAAATAACTAAGTAAAAGTTAACTTTAGGATTTTCATGGCATTCAAACACACAAATAACCAACCCATGTTTGACTTGATTGAAACTAAAGTGTTCTTAATGCAACTATAAATTGAGATACCCTTGGTCTTAAACATTAATCTTAAAAATGTACCTTGTCTAAAATGAAACTTAAGTGTTAAGGTCAATTTTAGGAGGTTGTGAGGATACGTGTTTGCAAGGAAACCCTAGATGTGGTCGTATGGTGAATCCTTTAGAGTAAACTGCCACATTTGAAATGGGATGGCATGACATGAAGTCGCTTAGTTGAAATCATGGATAGGTCACCCATGCAAGTTAATGCACGTACACTTAGGTGACGAGAAGTACTTAATTGATGTTCAAAAAAATTAGTCAGGTTTTCTTAGTCAAAATTTTGGGCATTAAACGGTTTCCACTAGTGGCATACAAGACTTATGGCCAATAGTATGTAGGTGATGGATGTCATATTTCACACTTAGCCATTTGATGTACTACAAGGAAAAGGGAGTTCTAAACACAAATAGGAAGTTAGAGGTGGCCTATCCCCAAAGTCAAACCCTGGGATTATCCTATTGTGGGTATTGTGGGAAGTGGTAACTCAAATTAGTAGTGATAGATACCTCCTTGGGTGAATGGTTATTAGAAAGTTGTCCTTGTGCATAGTAGATTGGCTTAATTGACTACTCTCTTTCGATGGGCCATAGAACCCACTTAGATGGGGTGGATAAGGGCTTATATCCACTTGGTTGGGATCACATTGCACCCTCTTTCGAACCATGAACTACGACAAGGTTGAGGAAACACCCTGCTTTAGAAGAACAATAAGATATGATTTCATTTAGTATCAACATTTAAACTTCATTGATCATATTGTCAGGTATTCAGAATGATATTGTATATATAGCCCTTCATAAACATGAAAATTCATGAAATCTCGCATTGTTGATTAGGTGCTTGTTGTTTCAGTGCATGACTGCTCCTTGGATGTTTAGTCTTTACTTATATTGTTACTGTGATATGAATGTCATCATATAGAAAAAAACATAAAATGGTAGTATTTTAGGTTAATTTAGGGGTTGTTGTCACAAATTCTATCTATGATCAAATATCTTTCCAACTGGTGGCATCATTTTGAATCTAATCGAGCCATTTTTATTTGTTAGAACTATTAACACACTATAACTCTTCTTAGAAATTGTAGAATTTTAATCTCATTTGGCTTAACAATGTCAAAGAACAATGTAGCCTATTGTTCAAAATTTAGTCCTTTGTGATGGATTTAAAAATTACAAACAGATCACATACAATAAAAATTTACACCAAAAATTCTTACTACTCTTCATCATTGATATAGATGTATATTTATACAAGTTAACATAAAATTGAATCATATAACTGTTGTCACCTGTACATAACTTTTGTTAATAGATAACAAAAAATTGATTATGACAATGTTTATTATCCTACAGACTCCCCTATAATAAACATTGGAGAAAAAAAGGTCATTATTCCATATTTTCTCCTCCATAATGAACATTTTAAAGAATAAAAACTCCAAAAAACGTGTTGCAACACTCAAGTCACGCAATCCAACCATAAACCTGCAACTTTCCTAATGTCTTACAAGACAATGCCTAGCACTCTTCGTAAATTGCCAAACCTTGTGTGATTACTTTCATCTTTGATAAAAAAATTGGCAATTTATGTACAACCTTTTCAACATACCTGTAATCTTTTTCCAACCTAATCCAATACTCCATCCACAATTCATCCATATGCATTATGCCATATATGCATTTTCCCGCTCTCTATGCCAACACATCTTTTTAGAATGATTTGTTAAGCCACATATGTGACAAGGATGTATATCCCAACACCTATCCATTTTATGTCATTTTCTTGTTACAATGAGAACACTGTACACATTGCATTCCTTGAACAAATTTGTTAGAATTTATAACACCCGTAACAACATTCCCTTTACCTGTGTCATAACCCAAACCTTCATACTTTGGCCTCCTAATTGATACAATTGTCTCTATGATTCCTTGTGCATGTTTACCTAATCCTTAACTTGTATATCCCATTCTTTGCACGATTTTGAAGCCAATATTCTTCTCATGACAACTAACATGATTTTTAGATTGAAACATATGATCATGTTCATCTTTATACTCTTCATCAAAAACAAGTTGAGTGATATTACAAAAACCAACTAATTTATCAAAACACAAATCATTTGTGCTACATGAAACATCACAAACTAATGGTTTTGATTTCAAACATTCATTTTGCACCTTCAGACTAGATATCTCATCATTTTATAATCTAATTTTCTCTTCTAACTTTTTCAACTTCTCTTCCAAACCATCATTCTTCTTTTGAACTACTTCAAAGAATTTTAATCTATCTTCTAATTCACCATTTTTGGTTTTGACATCCTCCAATTCGTTCCTAAGGTTAATGTTTTCACACAAATATTCATATTTTTTCTTGTGAACTTCCTTAATACCTGCTATCAATTGAGAATTAGATTGTTTAACTTCTAATAGTTCTTCTAAAACATTTTTTTCCTTTTTAATTCTCTTACCAATTTCCCCCATTTTGTATACAATACACCTTTATGTTCCTTATTACTCCAAATCATACAATGTACCAAAAATAACAATCCCCACAAAAAATTTAACTCTTATACCCCTTATATCTCCTATTTCATAAAAAACAAACATCATAAACTATAACAAAATATTGCAAAAGATTGTGGAAAACTCACAACTTCAACCTTGCACTTTTTTGTGGTTGTTAAATAAAAGTTTCATAAGACCATGCAAAATACAACTCATATGGTGCATTCAAATCTCACACATTACAAAAAATCTGCACTTTTGCAGAATCTGATACCAAAAATAAAACAAGGCAAATGGCAATAATGAAAATAGCATAAAAAACCTTACTCCAACTTTATCTTGTCCACTGTAAATTGTTGAATGAAACTACACCTCACATGATTGCGCACAAATTCCACATTAGATATTAGCCGCTTCAACCTTTATTTCTAAAATCTATACCTTAAAATAAGGACCGAGTGGGAGACTCATAATGCAATCTTAGAATGCCATGTCTTCACACTCCATCAAATCTATTGTCATGCACCTATTCATCCATATGTGACAATGACGATTGATGCTATGTGCAATCATGATTAGGATTCAATACAAAATAGGAAAACATATTTCATTGTATATTCTTTGTTGAGAAAACTTTCAGATAAAGATTGAATGAATCTACAATAAAAGAAAAGACCAGAGCGATATGAATCGCCTAAGTAAGGGAATTAATATTGATAGCATAAAAAATGGTTTGATTTCAAAACTTCTATGACACCATTTCATTTCCTTCGTGCCAAACTTTTGAAGCCAAAACCAACAAATACTAGGCAACATATCCAAACATTTAATGCCCTCAGAATATCTTCACACACTTTTTGATGTTGTCTCCTTGCAAAGCATACCATGCGTTGCCATGCCTTTAACACTCTTCGTCCCATTCACGCCAGGTTCTTCTATGCACAAATTTTAGTATTTGTCACTTCTCTGGAAAAGGAACACTGGCTTTGATGGTAATGATAGCAACAATTTGATTTAATAGCTGTCACAACAGTTTCTTCCCAGCTTCAACAAATCTATACCACAAAAAAATTTAAATACCCTCAAATAAATCTTCCCTCATCACTATCTATAGAATATCATGCCAAGTACCTTTATGTTTTTCACATAAATTTCAATCTTGCCTCAACTTCAAGCCTTCTCATGCTGGTCTGCACTAGTTAAAGCCGAATTTCATCATTTCAAAGGCATAGATCAACGCCTTATATTAAACTATACAACATCAAGCGCCCAACATCTTCAAGTTATCTGTCCAATATATTTTCAATTGCAACAAATAATTTTTAAATGTCCAGCACAGGAACTGCTCTAATAGCAAATGATAGATTTATAAATTACAAAAAGATCAAAAACAACAAAAATTTACACCAAAAATTTTTACTACTGTTTTATCATTGATATAGATGTATACTTGTATAAGTTGACATAAAACTGAATCATATAACTATTGCCCATACATAACTATCTTTTCAACGGATAACAAAAAAAAATTGATTATGACAATGCTTATCCTACAGGTTGAACCATGAAATCAAATAACTTTATCTAATATTTATAGAAAATGCAGTTGGCTTTGAATTAGGGAATTTTTATCTCTGTCTACAAAAATAGTAGCACATGAAAACGCCTTACCTTTAACTTGATTCGTCCAACTAACAATTAGAGCTTGATCCTTGATTCGATCCTTGAAATCCTCAGGTAATTCCAGAGGCTTGCCTTCTACTATATCTGATCTGAGAACCCACAAGAACAGATACCTACAAGCCTCTAGCCCAAGAGCCAGCTCCTGCAATTTCCTTTCAGATTTTACAGCAATGCTACCAAAGGAAACATATACCACAGACCCCTATGGTTGGGAGTCCAGCCATTGAAGGCACGTTTTATCCTATTCCGGCATGCTATACATGGAATTCCTACCTTGTAAGAAATTTGGAAGAGACACAGGGCCAATTGCCAGAGCAGGGCATCCATGGAAACTTGTACAGTGCCTGTCTCTACGAGTCTCACATCTAGAACATAGCAGACTACGTGCTAGTCAACACTTTCGAGGAGTTGGAAGGAGGTTAAGAAGCACAAATGGGTCTCAGCGTTAATGGATGCCCTGCTCTGGCAATTGGCCCTGTGTCTCTTCCAAATTTCTTACAAGGTAGGAATTCCATGTACAGCATGTGGGAAGAGGATAAAACGTGCTTTGAATGGCTAGACACCCAACCACAGGGGTCTGTGCTATATATTTCCTTTGGTAGCATTGCTGTAAAATCTGAAAAGCAACTGCACGAGCTGGCTTTTGGACTAGAGGCTTGTGGGTACCCATTCTTGTGGGTTCTCAGATCAGATATAGTGGAAGGAAAACCTCTGGAATTACCTGAGGATTTCAAGGATCGAGCCCTGATTGTTAATTGGACAAATCAATTTAAGGTAAGGCGTTCTCCTGTGCTATTATTTTCTGTAGTCAAAGAGATTAAAATTCCCTAATTCAAAGCTAACTGCATTTTCTTTAAATATTAGATGAAGTTATTTGATGATTCACAGGACTAAATTTTGAACAGTAGGCTGCCTTGTTCTCTGACTTTGTTGAGTCAGATGAGATTAAAATTCTCTGATTTATAAAAGTTATAGTATGCAAATAGTTGAAAATGATGCCATCCGTTAGAAAAAGAGAGTGATATTTGAAAAATGATGTAAGTTTTTTGAAAATTCTTAGAAATATAATTTAAAAATATATATAATCATAAAATATCTTTTTAAACTGAATCAATATATATTGGCAAAACTTAAAACTAGAAATCATTGATGGTTTCTAAAATCATGAAAGAATTTCATGGGTTAAAAGTAATATCAAAATCTTTAACTTATTTTTTTTATGAATGTAGGTACTTTCTCACTCATCTATTGGAGGGTTCGATACACATAATGGGTGGAACTCTACTTTAGAAGCAATAAGTATGGGAATTCTTATGATTGGATGGCCTTATTTTGCAGATCAATTCTTAAATTGTTGATTTGCAAAAGACATTTGGAATGTTGGCTTGGACTTTGAGGGTTTTGATGTAGATGAATTTAAATTAGTGACAAAAGAGGTGGTTGAGAGTACAATGAGAAGTCTAATGGAAGGTTATATTGGAAAGAAGCTACGAGAAAATGTTGTGAGGCTAAAGGAGGCAGCAACCAAGGCAGTGATAGGAGGAACTTCATATACAAACTTGAACACCTTTGTAGAAGATATGCAAAGGATAGCCAAACCAAGGTCTAAGGAGTTTCTTAATTAGTGATATTTTATCTTGTAGAATTAATGTTTTTTAATATTTAATGAAGTCATGTTGTGAGATATCATTTATTATTACATTAAATTAGGGATCTTTTAAAATGACATTAATATAAATGTTTTATTATTTCTATGTTGGCGTAATACTTCAAGTACATCAAGGTGCTTTTGTCTTTCTTGTTGTGTTACTACTTTCACTTCTTCATTGTTCAAATTTAGAGATCTATGCTCATTATTTCTTCATGGCTTTACTTCTCTCAGTGATGATAAAGCTTAACCCCTTCATAGCCTCTTTATTAGACTTAACACTTGATTAGTTAGTATAATAGAATTTAATATTCTCATTAGATATATTATTTGGTGCAGGGACACCTTGGCTTAACTCCTTCATGTTTAAATGCAAATTTTGGCTTGTACTGACCTTAGCCAAGTCAGGATTTTAGTTGTTTGAATTGGACCTTAGAAGGTCTTGTGTGGGTGTGTTGAATTAATCATTAGCATAGATGTCATCCTAGTTTTATCATACTTTTAAAATTTTGGCTTTATTAGCTTTAGATAGCCTATGTTGTATATAGGGCAGTTATTGTGTTCTAAACACATGGTCTTTATTAAAAGATGCCAAATGGACAGTTATAGAGTTGATGGTTCGGAGTAAGGAGGTTGAGGTCCTTAAATGCAGGATCATAACATGCTGATAAGTTAAAAAAATGTTTGTAAAATTGCATGGCAAAGTTTATGGAATTGCATGCAACCTACTTGGCGTTGGGAATCCCTTGAAATCAGGGATAATGCTCATTCAACTGCCCTTGAATGGTGGCCAAGGCATTAAAAGTATAGTATATGGCTCGTAGAAGCAATAATTAGAAATTGTAATCAGCTTTTGTAGAGAAGAATAGAACGCAGTTTGGCAGATTTCTGTTTTTGTGTGAATACCCATGTGTTTTGTGTGGAGACAGCTTTATCCAAGCGTTATCTTTACTGTTTTAGCATTGAGTTGAGGTTCATAGATTGTGTGAAGTATATTTTGTTTAGTGATCAGGTTTTGGTTGTGTGTAAATCAGAAATTTCTGTGTTTTCTTTATTTTCTGTGTTTTTCCTGGAAACCCCGTGTGTTTTCAGAACAGATATATATATTGTGTTAAATGCATTGATTTGGGCGTAGGATCAGAGTTACACAAAATTTTAGCATTTTTTCTTTGTAAATAGTTTTTCATTTGACTTAGGTTAGGAATCTTTGTGTAAATAAAGCAGAAAATTAGATAATTTGCTGTCTCCTTCTGAACAGTCCACTTATCCATGGCTTCCTCATAAACTCCAACCACGGGACTACCTTGAAATTGGAATGAAATGTTAGGGAAGCCAGTCATTTATAGTTATTTAGTAATAGAATTAATGGGAAGGTAGCAGAACATGTCAGAGATCAAACCCTAGGCGAGTTGTGACTGCCCGGCTAGTGGTTTGAAGAAGAAAAGCTAAGAACTTGGGCAGGGGAATAGTCCATTGTACGGTAAGGACAGAGCTCTGAGACCTAGTACAAGATTTAAAGCCCTAAAAAGGGTGCTTAAAAGTGCCTATTGACTGATAGGTTGTTTGATAAGTTAGACAGGAAAAGTCAGAAAACTGACTGGTAAAGGCTAGTAGGGTTTTAGGCCTCCTCAAAGCAATTTTAAGAAAACGGGTAGATTGAAGGTTGTACATCAAGCAACCTGGATCAATTTGAGTGCAGAAAGCATGGAGACAGCATCTTCAACTCCCCTGTAATCATTTTTAGCATGATGAAGAAGTTGGTACTTAGATCCTTCTAAGTCCAAGGAAGAGCCATTGATTACAAAAGGTGTTGAATCTTCAAGGGTAAAGTACAAGGTTGAAAGCTCTCTGAGGAGAGTTGGAGCAGGACTAAAGCAGTCTTTTAAGCTCAAAAAGGAACCCTTGGTAGCAGGTTCCAGGCAGGAGATAGTGGAAAGTCTCCTAGACGGCAGTACAAGCAACCCTGGGAGTTTTATTACACCATATTGGTATCAGAGCTTTGAGTTGGATTCAAGGCTTGTGATTAATGAGCCAAACCACTGAGTCAGTTGGAGAGAATACACCAGAGGGAGAAGCCATGGTGACAAATGCAGAGCTAGCAAAGAAGGTAGAAGAGCAAGAGGAAGATAACCGGTTGCTCAGAGAAAGGATATCTCAGATGGATAAACTCCTAGATGAAGTCCAAGAAACAGCAGATACTGTGAAGGACAAGATAAAGCAGAAGGAAGAGCAGGAAGCCAAGGAAAAAGAAGAGGATTTGGAGGAGGAAGCTCCAAAGCCTGATCTTGTTCTTGCAAAGGAACCATTCTTGAAGGCATTACAGGCCTTGAGTGGTAAAGCATTGGATGGTGTGCCACTTTTCAGTGGACAAATGGACCCTGATTCAGTTGTGGACTGGATTGAGAGCATTGAGAATCACTTTGAGTGTGATGGCATAACGGAGGCTCAAAAGGTAAAGGTGGCCAAGTCAAGGTTGAGAGGAGCAGCTCTCACATGGTGGAAGTTTGTGCAATCTGAAAGAGAAAAAGAAGGTAAAGGTCCTATAGTTTCATGGAGAGGAATGGTGAACAAGATAAGGTAGACCTATCTCCTTGATGATTATGAAGTCCAGTTGCACAGGAGAAGACACAATCTGAGGCAAAAAGATATGGATGTCCAAACATATACAGAGGAGTTTCAAAAATTGTGCCTTAGATCAAAGGTGGTTGAAGATGAGAGCATCAGGTTAGCAAGGTACCTAAATGGACTCAAATGGTCTATTCAAGAAGATATGAGTTTGGTAAACTTCAAATCAGTCCACCAATGCTATCAAATGGCTTTGAAGATAGAGGAGAAAGGCAAAAAGAAACAAGAGAAAAATCCCAAAATCAGAGGTAAAGGGAAAGACAGCAGAGGACAAAGAGGAAGTTATAGTGGAAGAAGCTCAGAACCAAGAGCTCAAGGAGAAGTCAGATTTTCTGAACAACAAGAAGGAAGTTCTAGTAGAGGTGGTAGAGGAAGAGGTTTCAGCTCCAGAGGGAGAAGTGGTGGACAAGGAAGAGGCAGTTACTTCACCAACATGAAATGCTATCATTGCAACCAATTGGGACACCCAGCCTATAGATGTCCAGAGAAAGGTAGCACTTCTCATGGAGGAGATAAGAGAACCAATCTGATTCAAGATGAGACAGCTGCAGCAAATAAACAACCTGAGGTGCCTTTGAATTCAGAGGAAGGTGAGAATCTCATGATGAGAAGGACTTTAATCAAAGAACCGGTCAAAGAAGAGCCAAGCCAAAGAAGGTCTTTGTTTAGGATAAAATGCAAGATGATGGGGAAAGTATGTAAGGTCATAATAGACTCAGGTTCAACTAACAATATTGTGTCAGAGGAGGCAGTCAGCAAACTGAAATTGACAAGGATACCTCACAGTAATCCTTACAAGGTTACATGGCTCAATAAGGGTCAGCATGTCTTGGTGAATGAACAAGCAAGGGTGGAGTTTTCAATTGGCAAGTATAAAGACAAGGTATTGTGTGATGTATTACCTATGGATGCATGCCACTTGCTCCTAGGTAGGCCATGGCAATTTGACCGTCAAGCTGTGCATGATGGAGCTAAGAATTCATATACCTTCAAGAAGGACAATGTAACCTACAAGATTCAATCTTTGTTGGAAGATACTGAGGTGCAGACAGCAGGTTCTAAGCTGCTAATAGCTGGTGAAAAAGAGTTCTTAAAGGCCTTGGAAGAAGGAGAAGGAGTTGGCTATGCAGTAATGATCAAGCCAAGAGAGGTAAGCAAAGAGAAGGCAGCTGAGAAGCAAGAACTACCAAAGGAGATCCAAGACTTATTGCAGACCTATGAAAGCATTGTAAGTAGTGGTCAACCAACAACCTTACCTCCTAAAAGAGCCATAAGTCATAGGATAGACTTGATACCAGGAGCTACCCTTCCAAACAAAGCAGCCTACAAGATGACACCTCAGCAAAATGAGGAAATAGCTAGGCAGATTCAAGAACTTCTTGACCAAGGTCTCATTAGGAAAAGCATTAGTCCATGTGCAGTACCCACTGTCTTAGCACCTAAGAAAGGAGGAGAATGGAGGCTTTGTACTGATTCCAAGGCAATCAACAAGATAACCATTAGGTATAGATTTCCCATCCCTAGAATTGAAGATCTCATGGATTGTCTAGGTGAAGCTAGGTACTATACCAAGATAGATTTAAAGAGTGGTTACCACCAAATTAGAATACATGAGGGTGATAAGTGGAAAACAGCCTTCAAAACCAATGAGGGTCTTTATGAGTGGCTAGTAATGCCATTTGGATTATCTAATGCCCCCTCCACATTCATGAGACTCATGAATGAAATTCTCCAGGACTACATTGGCAAGTTTGTAGTAGTGTATCTTGATGATATACTAATCTATAGCAGAACAAGAAAAGAGCACCTCCAACACATTGAGTTGATTTTCAAGAAGCTGCAGGAGGAGAAGCTGAAGATCAATCTGGAAAAGTGTGAGTTCATCAAAACAGAGCTGGTGTACCTTGGTTTTGTGCTATCACATGGCAACTTGAAGATGGACAGCAGCAAAGTAGAAGTCATCCTCAATTGGCCTACTCCAAAGACAGCAACAGAGGTAAGAAGCTTTCATGGTCTTGCTCAGTATTACAGAAAATTCATAAGGCAATTTAGTGTTATTTGTGCTCCTATGTTGGATACCATTAAAGGAGGAATGAAAACTAAGTTTGTGTGGAATGAGCAAGCTAATAAGAGTTTTGAGTTGCTGAAGGAAAAGATAGCTACCCAACCTATTTTGGTGTTGCCAAGCTTTGAGAAGCTATTCACCATTGAATGTGATGCCAGTAATGTAGCAATTGGAGCTGTTCTCAGCCAAGAGGGAAGACCGGTGGCTTTTCATTCAGAGAAGCTAAGTGAAGCCAAGAAGAAGTACTCTTCTTATGACCTTGAAATGTATGCATTGGTCCAAGCACTAAGGAAGTGGAGGCACTACTTGCTTCCCAAGGAATTCATTGTGTACTCAGACAATCAAGCACTCAGTTTTCTGAATTCACAAGAGAAGTTGAGTCATAGGCACATGAAATGGGTGGAGTACTTGCAAGCTTACACCTTCAACATCAAGCACAAGAAAGGAGCTCTCAACAAAGTTGTTGATGCATTGAGCAGGAGAGTTCTCACCATTCAAGAAATCCAGTTGAAGAGCATGGGAATAGATCACTTCAAAGATCTATATGCAGATGATGAAGACTTTGCAGAAATTTATAAGGTATGTCTTGAGTTTAAGAATCATTTCCATATCAAGTATGCTGAATATACCTTGCAAAGTGATTTATTGTTTAAGGGGAATCAACTTTGTGTTCCTAGAGGTTCTATTAGGGAGAACTTAATTCAAGAGAAGCATAATGGTGCATTGAGTGGTCATTTTGGGATTACTAAAACTCAGGAACTGGTTCAAAGGTTTTACTTTTGGCCTAAGATGAACCTAGATGTCAGAAAATATGTAGAGAGTTGTGTGGTGTGTCAAAAGGAAAAAGGCACTTCTTGAAATGCAGGCCTATACCAGCCACTTCCTATCCCTTCTAGGCCATGGGAATGTTTAAGCATGGACTTTGTAGTTGGTTTACCCAAGACAAGGCAAGGTATGGACAGTGTTTCTGTTGTTGTTGACAGATTCAGCAAAATGGCTCACTTTATACCCTGCAAAACAACCAATGATGCCAGTCAAATAGCCTCTCTTTTCTTCAAAGAAATAGTCAGAATTTATGGCTTACCAATCAGCATTGTCTCAGACAGAGATACCAAGTTTATGAGTCATTTTTGGAAGACTCTTTGGCAAAGAATGGGCACCAATCTGTCCTTTGGATCTGCATACCATCCCCAAACTGATGGTCAGACCGAAGTTGTGAATAGGACACTTGGAAACCTTCTAAGATGCTTCACCAAGGAGTATGGTCAACAATGGGATCAGATTATTGGGCAGGCTGAATATGCATATAATGATACAGTGAATAGATCCACAGGGAAGAGTCCCTTTGAAATTGTTTATGGACTACACCCTAGAGGTGTTTATGAGCTGAGAGAGTTGAAGGATGGAGTCAAGGGAAGTGGCTATGCAGATGATTTTGCTTATGCAATGCAGGAAATTCATGAGACAGTCAGAAAAACCTTGACAGAGAATACCATGAAACATAAAACCAAAGTGGATGAGCATAGGAGAGAGGTTCAGTTTAATGTTGGTGACCTAGTGATGGTGCATTTGAACAAGGCTAGGTTGCAGAAAGGAGTTCCTCATAAGCTGCAAATGAAGAGGATAGGTCCCTGTCCTATCTTGGAGAAGTATGGCAACAATGCTTTCAAGGTGCAATTGCCAGATGACAGTGGACTGTCCCCTATTTTCAATGTTGCAGACCTTATGCATTACAAAGGACCACCACAATATTTGGATCAGACACTCCAAGAAGTCAGTCAAGATGTAGGAGAACTCAAACTGCCCCCTGTCACAGTTAAACAAGCTGATCAAATCTTGGATACAAGGGTCTACAAGAAGACTAGGACCAAAGAATATAAAGAACACCTGATCAAAAGGCATGGACAACCTGATACAGATGCAATATGGATCAAGGAGGCAGAATTCAAGAAGTTTGGAATTGATCCCAACTTGCTCAATCCAAGGGTGGATTGAAGTTTTCTGTTTTGGGGAGGATGGTGCAGGGGCACCTTGGCTTAACTCCTTCATGTTTAAATGCAAATTTTGGCTTGTACTGACCTTAGCCAAGTCAGGATTTTAGTTGTTTGAATTGGACCTTAGAAGGTCTTGTGTGGGTGTGTTGAATTAATCATTAGCATAGATGTCATCCTAGTTTTATCATACTTTTAAAATTTTGGCTTTATTAGCTTTAGATAGCCTATGTTGTATATAGGGCAGTTATTGTGTTCTAAACACATGGTCTTTATTAAAAGATGCCAAATGGACAGTTATGGAGTTGATGGTTCGGAGTAAGGAGGTTGAGGTCCTTAAATGCAGGATCATAACATGCTGATAAGTTAAAAAAAATGTTTGTAAAATTGCATGGCAAAGTATATGGAATTGCATGCAACCTACTTGGCGTTGGGAATCCCTTGAAATCAGGGATAATGCTCATTCAACTGCCCTTGAATGGTGGCCAAGGCATTAAAAGTATAGTATATGGCTCGTAGAAGCAATAATTAGAAATTGTAATCAGCTTTTGTAGAGAAGAATAGAACGCAGTTTGGCAGATTTCTATTTTTGTGTGAATACCCGTGTGTTTTGTGTGGAGACAGCTTTATCCAAGCGTTATCTTTACTGTTTTAGCATTGAGTTGAGGTTCATAGATTGTGTGAAGTATATTTTGTTTAGTGATCAGGTTTTGGTTGTGTGTAAATCAGAAATTTCTGTGTTTTCTTTATTTTCTGTGTTTTTCTTGAAAACCCCGTGTGTTTTCAGAACAGATATATATATTGTGTTAAATGCATTGATTTGGGCGTAGGATCAGAGTTACACAAAATTTTAGCATTTTTTCTTTGTAAATAGTTTTTCATTTGACTTAGGTTAGGAATCTTTGTGTAAATAAAGCAGAAAATTAGATAATTTGTTGTCTCCTTCTTAACAGTCCACTTATCCATGGCTTCCTCATAAACTCCAACCACGGGACTACCTTGAAATTGGAATGAAATGTTAGGGAAGCCAGTCATTTATAGTTATTTAGTAATAGAATTAATGGGAAGGCAGCAGAACATGTCAGAGATCAAACCCTTGGCGAGTTGTGACTGCCCGGCTAGTGGTTTGAAGAAGAAAAGCTAAGAACTTGGGTAGGGGAATAGTCCATTGTACGGTAAGGATAGAGCTCTGAGACCTAGTACAAGATTTAAATCCCTAAAAAGGGTGCTTAAAAGTGCCTATTGACTGATAGGTTGTTTGATAAGTTAGAGAGGAAAAGTCAGAAAACTGACTGGTAAAGGCTAGTAGGGTTTTAGGCCTCCTCAAAGCAATTTTAAGAAAACGGGTAGATTGAAGGTTGTACATCAAGCAAGCTGGATCAATTTGAGTGTAGAAAGCATGGAGACAACATCTTCAACTCCCCTGCAATCAGTTCTAGCATGATGAAGAAGTTGGTACTTAGATCCTTCTAAGTCCAAGGAAGAGCCATTGATTACAAAAGGTGTTGAATCTTCAAGGGTAAAGTACAAGGTTGAAAGCTCTCTGAGGAGAGTTGGAGTAGGACTAGAGCAGTCTTTTAAGCTCAAAAAGGAACCCTTGGTAGCAGGTTCCAGGCAGGAGACAGTGGAAAGTCTCCTAGACGGTAGTACAAGCAACCCTTGGAGTTTTATTACACCATTATTTGATTAGTTGAATATTATATTTTTTATATGGATATTTCTAGAAGCATCTTTGTATTTCTTTAAAAGAGTTATAATGAAGATGTTTTGGAATTTTTTTGTTGAGAAAAATCTCTCTTGTTAGTTTAATGTTCATGTGCACTCATATTAGTTGATATGAAAATTGAAGGATCACAACTGTGGATCTAGTCTTTTCGAAGGATTGATTAAGCTTTACCAGTTACCTCCCTTTTTGGTTGTCATATATCCAGACTCCTTGAGGGTTTCTTGATTTAACCCTTATTATATCTAAATTCTCTTTCTCTTAGGTATTGTATTGTAAAACTTTATATCTCATTTTTAGGATCTTTTGAGTGGCTTTTGAGGATTTTAATCATCACAAAAATAATCTTAATGTTTCCAACTCATCAATATCTTTGATTTAAAAAATAACCATCAAAATTAGAGTTATGGATCAAAAGTTATGCCCTTTGGAAGGTATTTTAATATTAAAAAAAATCTTGATAAGTAATATTTTTTTCTACTCACCATATTGTAATGGATGTTAAGCGATATACCTAGTGAGAAGAGACTTCTAAAGAGTATGAATATGAGTATTCTCCAACAAGTTTTGTAAAATAAAGAGATCCAAAATTGTGTCATACAAGATCTAGTTGAAACTTTTTGATTGACACTCTAGTGCCCTCCAACTAATACCCATGACACTCAAATCCCTCACTTCCAACTTCAAACAAATGATTGAATCTTGTATGGTGAAAAGATAGACTTTTGGCTTCACAATCTTGTGGCGTATTTCAAGATATGACCTAATTTAACTAGCCCCCAAAGGGTACAAATTGTTGAGGTCCATCTATTAGATTTAGTCTTAGATTGGTGGAAAAATTATCGAATAATTCTTGCAACAAGAGGGCAAGAGATCGCTGAGTGCTCAAATCTACAAGCTCTTAAGGAAAGATTCTATCTCTTTAGATATTTTTTGAACATGTTAGGTTTATGGCTACAACTCAAATAAGCTTAAGATTAATTAGTGCAATGGCATATATTGATAACTTTATCAAGCTTCAAATCAAGTTTAATATTTTAGATACAAAAGAGGTTCTTGTTAAATTTTTTGGTCTATCGCCTTTCCTCTATAAAGAGCTAACTATAGTTGAAGTTGAATCTTTAGGTAGGGCTTTCAAAACACAATATCTATAAAAAGTAAGCTAGGGTTTAAAAAGGGAATGCAATAGGATACCTTTAAAATCTCTAGTAACCTTAGTGTCCAATCATAACTTCTAAATAACTCATCATCCTCTACCACTTGTAACAATGCATAGTTTTGTAGTTATAACAAGAATTCTAGGTTCATTTTATTGAGGACTGTAGGGTGTACTCCAAATTAAGTGAGGAGGAAAAATACTCCTTACACAATAGTGACAAGGAAATGTGGAAGGGGTGGAGGATCTTCCCATAGTGTAGGTTGATAATCCTACAAAATTTAATCCTACTCTTTTTCTCATGACTAAGAACTACTCTAAGGCACCTTGTGAGTCTATATTTAAATAGAACTACCAAATCAAGAATATTATGACTCTTTTAATAATTGATAATAGAAGTGGAAAGGATATAGTCAATGAAAGGTTTGTCATGACTCTTCAACAACCCACATATGATCATCTTCAACCATACCATTTAGGTTGAGTCCAAGAACACGGGCCTCATAAGTTAATTGACAAGGTTTATGTAAGGACCTTTATTATTAGGCCTTTCCAAGATATTGTTGAGTGTTATGCGGCACCGTTATATTTCTTAGATCTCCTTCTTGAATGATCATTCCAATATGATCATAGTGTATTTTATGATGAAGTCTTAAATATATACTAGATCAAAAAAGATGGTATGATTAATAAGTTGATGCATGCTTAAACACCTAGTAGATCAAAAAGGGGTACGATTTATAAGTTGATGCAAGCTTAAACACCTACTATATTAAAAAATATGGTAAGGTGTATAATCTTACTTCTACTTCCACTACTAAATCACATGTCATGTCATGTAAGATTAATGTTTAGTAGGCCATCTTACCAAAATACTCAACACTTTCTATCATTTACCAAGCTAAGGAGGATAATTAGGATAAATTGCCACCTCTTGCTATGAGAAGTTTAGTGGAGAGCTACTTTAATATTTTTTAAGAGCCAAAAGTTTTACCACCTTTTGTAATTATCAATAATTTTTTATTATTGGTTATGAGGTTTTTCTTACCAATTTTTTTAGCATATCACCTCTCACAAATTGAAAGCACAAAAATAGAGAAGAAAATTTTAAAAAAATATGGAAAAAGAAAAGATACAACCTAGGGCCTCTCCTCATGGCTATCCAAACTTTATTAAAAGGAGAAGGATGAATGGAGAACAATCACTAACTATAGGTCTTTAAATAAAATCATTATAAAGAATAAATATTCTTTTCTAAGGATTGATAACCTTTTGGATTGTATTAAGTTATAGTTCAATAGTTGGCAAAAATGGATCTCAATTTAGGCTATCATTATGTATGATGGATCCTATTTATTGGTGGAAAAACACTTTCAAAACTAAATATGGGCTTTATGAATGGTTAGTGATTCCATTCAGATTGATTAATGCTCATACAACATTTATTTAGCTCATTAATGATATTTTTATAGGTCACTTAAGAAATTTCATCATTGTGTATTTAGATGGAATTATTATATTCATAAATTCATTCTAATAATAAGTTCTTCTTTGGATCATATTCAACATGTTCCCACTACTTTCTATCTTCTATGATAACACCAACTTGAAGCTAATATGAAGAAGTTTTCCTTTGGTAAACACTCTATCAAAATACTTTTCATTTATTATCAATTAGAATGGAGTACATGTAGATCCTAACAAATTGAAAGCTCTTAAATATTGGCCTATCCCTCATTGTATTGTGAATCCAAAGTTTTTTCTAGGGGGCATGCATTACTATAAAAGGTTCCTTCAAAATATTCCCTATATTGGTTGACCACTTCAGTTACTATGCCACCATAAGAATTTATGGTCTACAATAGTAGATCAAGCCTTCCAACAATTTAAGTAGGCACTTTTATAGGATCTATTACTTATTCTTCTAGATCTTTAACAACCCTTTCATATTTAGACAGATGCTTCTAACTATGCTATAGGATTTGTTCTTATATAGAGAGGACATCTTGTAGCCTATCATTCTAAAGGCCTCTCATGGAAAAAATCAACGACAAAACATATGAGGGTGTGTGCAACAATCTGTGACATATAGAAGGTGCCACATTTACAAAAAACATGAAATAGGGAATTTTATTCGCATCAAATTTGACACTCGCTGAATAGGCTTGGATGGTCGAGCTTAAGGTTGGCCATACCAAGCCTATTTGGCGACTGTGAAATTTTTCCCATTTGGCGAGTGCCAAATTTAGCATTCACCAAATGAAAAAGTAATTTAAAAAAACCATGCCCAAGCTCATTCATTCTACCCTTTTCATAATTTGGAGTGCTCTTTTTCATCTCTACAACCTGCACTTACCAAAAATAGGTCATTTTTTCACTTGCAACTTGTGATTCTTTGCGAGGATGCCGCCAAGACATCGCAAAGGTGAAAGAGGTACATATTTCTAGTTTTTTAGTTTCAATTTTGAATTAAATTTTAGATTGAATTAGGTTTCTTAATTAAAATTTCTTTTATTTCCAAGAAATGAATCTCCACCTTCAAATATTGAAAATTCACAATCACCTCCTCATGAAGACTCTCATGAACAAGAACAACATAAAACTCCTCCAATTTGTAGACATCCTATAGGAACACAACAAAATATTCTATATCAAATAGAAAACAACAAAAGAGAACTTGAAGAATTGATTGCAAGGTTAAATGGCACTGTTGCAATACACCATCATAGGAGAGGCATTATTGAATCCCTATAGTCGATTGTATCTCATGTAGGAGGAATGAGTGCACAACTTAATTTTTGGTCGAATAAGAGGGATGAATTAAAATGATTTTATGCAAGTGGACTTTCCTATGTGCAAGTGAATGTAAAGAGAAAATTAGCAAAGGTGACTTGTTTGCCCTTTTCACAAACCCAAGAACCAATGACCCTTTATCACTTGCATATAGGAGGTCCCCCATCCATTGGTGCCACCATGAATTAAATAAATAAAAAATTGGATAGGTGGTGGATGGTTTTTGACCAACCTTCATGCAATAACTACGAGGTCCAACAACACTTTTTGAGGAAACTCTATTGTGATTTTTTCCCCAATAAGATGCCAAATTATTTTGGCTATCTAGAATTTTAGGGTAGAGGTAGGGGCTCCACACATGACAGAGCGAGGACATGACATAATCCTCAACTAGCACCGAGACCCTTGCCTAGACCCGTGGTGGAGCATGTGATTGTTCCTTCCATGGTGAAGGACAATGTTGAGGTAGAATCATTGGACTTGATTAGCTTGCTCACTTAGAGCCTTGTACAGTGTGTGAGGCCTCTAGTAGAGCCTGATCTAAGTGATTCTTCTAGGCCAAAGTTTTAGTCCACTTTTGTCACTCTTCTGGTGATGTTTGCACATATGATCATGAGAGTGCTCAAGATGTGGCTACATAAGATACATCAACTGAACAACAGATGGCTATGCCAAATGCTTTGTTGAATGAAATATTCAACATTGATACTCAGGTAAATTTTAGCAAGTTCATTTAATTTTATTTATTAAATTTTGTTCTGAAATTTAAGAATAACTAAATTAGTAGAACATGAATACGATAAAAATTTAGGGTCAAAGTGTTGACGATATACACCTCATTCATGCAAACCCCTATATATTTACATCATTGAGTCCACAGGTATGTAACCAATATTAAAAAAATAATTAATACATGTGAATCGTTGAACCTTATTAATGATATCTCATAACACACTTTGGATGTCAAACAGTTTGGTGGTGGACCTTCAACATCAACACCTCACGCTTCTCAACGTCAACCAACTTTCACTCAGGTAACCTTTATTCATTAATGGTGTTATGAAACAATGTTAGGTAATTTTGGTAATTGAACAACATTTATTTTTTTATTTTTAGATGTTGCATCAAATAGTCCTACCGATGTTCATGGTCAATGGAACATGGAGTTGCTACAACATTAGCAAGTTCTAATCCTTTGACAAAGGTATGTGAGATTAGTAAATTTCACATTATATTTTCTCTTTTATTGGTCTATTATTGAAAATTTTAATATACTCATATGTAGTTTAATTTCTATCTTGATGCTTGCTACAGGGGCTTGTCACACCAAATTGTCAATGTGCTACTGTTGCAGATGATCATGTTGATTATTTATTTGCAATAAGTGATTATTTTTTTATATGTCATTCCACAATTCAATTTATATATATTAACATATATACTTCTTATTGCATTAGGTGGATCTCTAGAAAAGTGAAGAGAGGAGGACGAGTGAGCGCATTTGAAAGACAACAACATCACATGCATCTCCATCCAATCAAGAGTTGAAGGCATAATGCGATCTATTTCCTTCTCCTAGTGGCAAATGACTATGTATAGGGTCCTTTGTTGTATGCCTACATGGCATTTTTAAACATATGTTTTGTACTATCAATATGTAACATTTTATGTCCATATGGATTTTTTGCAAGCCTGTATGACTTTATTGGATATATTGTATACTTTTATCGACATATAACATGTTGAATACACAAGAAAAATGAAAGGGGGGGTGAATCAGTTATACCTTAAACCTTCAAAACCCTCATACATATTAAGATCCACATTAATACAATTAACACTTAATTTTTTATGATGATTTAGCATGAAAGGAAAATAACAAAAACTGAAATGAATTAACACCATGCACAAGAGAACACCAAATTTACGTGGAAAACCCAAGATGGGAAAAACCATGGTGAGGATTAGCTCACAATATAAGGTAATATCAACACCGATTACAATAGGGATCACTACCAAAGGGCTTACTGCCCAAAGAAAGAAAGGCTCACTGTCAAAATAGAAAAGAAGATAAAGAAGAATGTTACATAGAGAAATCCATCTCAATGTAATAGAGAAATTCACCATAATATCACCAACTCCTTAACAACATGACTAAAGAATTGTAGAAACCTTCTACTCACTACATCCAACTATCTAGCACATGAAAGATTGCACCACACTTCTCAAATTTGCACTCTAACAATCTACAATTTGTAGATCATTCACATTTCTCTTCACTATCTTCGCATCCCTCAACAACTCAACTCATATTTATATCATCCTCAATATTGAAAACATTCTCCAATGTTGGCTATGCACCTCAACCATGCAAATTCAAATTAGGGTGGTGCCAAAACACTTCCATGGTGGATATAAGTGAAAGCAAACCACACAATTTCTTATTTGGGACCCAAAACTATAACCCCGTGCTACAACACACTTTTACAAAAAAGAAATATCCGTCGCAATTAGTGTAAACACCAAGTTCAGTTGTTACCCATGTAAACAAAATTAAAATTTTAAGTACACGCTTCCTTTGATCTAGTAACACCTCATGGACAACAAATGTCACCTGAACATAACCCAGAATATTCCATAAACACCCTGAAATCCAACAAACTCCTTTGCAACAAATTTCACCTAAGAAATGTACACACCCAATACACTCAGATAACTCTACCATACACTGTGACTCAAGAAACTAACTTCTGAAGCATCAAACCTCAAACCACTTTGACTAAACAAAGATACCAACACAATCAACACACCTTCTATTGGAAGTTTATCATTGGTGATGATGTTTGGAAACATGAGCATGGTATGTTCATTTTGTTTTATCCAATATTGTCATTAATGTCAACATTGTTGTGGATCATTCTAACATGATTTAGAAGTGTTTTTTAATACATATGTACAAGACAAGTTGGTCCAAAAAGTATAGCTACATAGAAAAATGCATAAGTATCAAATCTACCAATACAATGGTTTAGTGCATTAGTTTTTGGGTCCACACTCCACCACAAATAGAGATATTGCTTTGTGATTCTAACAACAATTTGGTGATCATCAGATGCATCTAAATCCAAGAGTTTGTGTTGTTTGGTGAAGTATCCTAGAAGATATGAATGGCATAGTTTAGTCATGTATATTGCAGTTATTTTCTATATAGAGTGTCGATGTGGGAGATTCTGCATTCCTTCACAGATAATTATTTTGTGTTGCGATGTTGAAGATAATCTATTAGATGTCAGTTGAGTGGGAATTTCAAATGAGATCAAGTTTTGAGTTACACATGTGTTGAATTGGGTAAACAGATGAAAGATTTTGTGTTTAGGTCTTATTTGGGGCCAACCTAACATGTTTGATGTTATCCAAAGGATAAATAAGTGCTGCTATCTTATGTGGGATCTATTATAGGTCCCTATCGACCTATGTTAAGATAAATTGAATTTTAAATTAAGGTGCGAGATGTGGATGAAATATTTTGAGGATGACAAGTTCAAATTTCGTGTGTTACATCTAATTAGGTTGACCTAATTGATGTTACACTTTATGTGTGTATATATATGAGTGTGTTTTCGGTGTTTGGAAGATGTGTAGTGTGTTGTGGAAGAAAGGTGTGAGTAATGTGCAATAGATGATGTGTTTTACCTACATGCAAGTGATGCAAATGCGATCAAAGTTGTGTGAATTGTGTGAATTCAAAGTAGAGTAGTGCATTGATCTAGTTTAGTGCATAATGTATACATTTTAACTTGGCAGTAGTGGAAGAATGTTTTATAAGAAATGAAGTTTCCCCATGCATAGCAGAATCAAAAAATCGACCAAAGAGAAATTAGAATTATTGTATAGTTTCAATCAGAGGTGAAGAGGAGTGAAACAAATAAAATATATATTGGCACGATAAATAATACACTCCTTGCAAAGAATCAGTTACAAACTTTTATTAAATGACATAAAACAATGACATTAAATGAATAAATTTTAAAGTTATAAGGCTCCTTATATTACCAAAAGTAGGGTTTAATAAATTAATCATGCATATTTTCATGTGCTCGCCTTCTGCATAGAATCCCCACATCATGGTCACCTCTAAAGAAATTAAAAACATGCCTTTTTCCTGAATCAACTAGTTAAAAAAGATAACAGCGGAGAGAAAAGGTAACATCAGAAAATAAAGAGTGATAAAATCACTTAGCAATAACCAAAACTCTTTTGTATTATTATTGATTGCATATCAACTACATAAGTTTATTGAAGCTTATATAAAAGAAAACAATGTTAATGCACAACTGGCTACATCCAAAAATAAATTAAAAACTTTAAAGAATCTAAGCATGCATCTAGCATGCATTATTTGGTGAATAAGATGACTACAAAACCAAAGATAGTGAAAATAATTAAAACTTAAAAAGCAGCAAACTAAAGATATAACTAACTCTCTAAAGATGTGTTTGAAACTGAAGTTCATTCAGTGATGTGCACGAGGGTTAAAGAAATTTGCATGTAGGAAAAACTTCATGCATCACCTGTCAACAACCTCTACCAAAAATTGTTACTCTTTATGATGACGACCTCCCAACATTTCATTGTGATCTGCCTCTCATCAGGTAGAAGGCGTTTGTAGATTGGTCTGCAACCTCCCTTTCCTATTATACTATTGATTTCATGGCAGCTGCTTTCAACTCTGTGTACAAGAATTCTTTAACCCCACCGAAAGAAAGAGGATCCAACATGAAAGGTTGGTCCATGTCTTTGAATTTCGAGTACCTTCTTAGAAAAGTGTAGAAGACGTAAACCCTCCATAATAGCTCTACACAAAAAAAGGAGGAAATTATAATGAGATATTGCATTGTATAGTTAGAATCACTTAGGCGGAATGGAATTTTAACTGAAGCCTCTTCCACTTCATACGTGTGTTTGAATTCCACCATTTTTCATTTGTAACTGAAGCCTCTTCCACTTCCATACATGCATTTGAATTCCACCACGCATTTGAATTCCGCTAGAATTTGTAACTACCATTTCTTTTTGTTTGCATAGATCTACAAACATGTGATGCCACTATAGGAATGCCTCTTGGCATAATAAACAAAGTTAAAAAATGATTATGCATTTTAAAAAATATATATCTTTCGTTGTAAATCTTTACAATTGCATATGAAAAAAATAAAAAAAAATAAAAACAGAGTGATTATAATAGTAAGGATAATATGTTGTCATTTATTTTATAGTTGCATGACTCATGTTAAAAAAAGAGTGAAACCAAAGAATAAAAGAGCAAAAAAATTGTAAGACAAGACTAATATAAACATAGTTTCTCGAATATACAATATGTAGGAGAAGATAAGTGAGGGGAAATGACTATGATGAAGAGATTGAGTTCAATAAAACCCTTCTCCCTTTTCCCTTGGAATCTTCCTCCTATCCTCTTTCAACCTAGAAAACCAAATGATGAGAGAATGAGAGGAAAACAAGTTTTATAAACATCTTTATGTTTTAGGGTTCACCTTGAGTTGCCCTAAAATCTAAGGGTTGTGATTTAATTTAATCCAATGGCTAGGAATGAGTGAACACTTCATTAGTTGTAATTAATAGTTAACTTTAACAAAACATAATAAATTAACTAAAACTATCCATAGTGAGGGGACAATGTTATTAGGACCCTTAACTTTAAGTAGTGACTTGAAGTCACCTTAATAATATCTAGATGTAGCACTATGAAATTTTTCAAATTAATTAATGTCACTTTTATAGTCTTTTAACTATGACTTTTGGAACTTTATAAACTAAAGAAAGTCATTCTATGAGACATTTAAACAAGATATTTTTACCTTGTAAAACATTTAAATGAATTTAAATGTTGTGATTGAAACCTAATGATAAAATACCCCTGCAACCTTATGGTATTAAACATTCATTAAAATCATATAAATTAATCCTCCCAAGAGTATAGAGTTTATATAAACTAAAGTGGTTCTATAAATTAAATTAATTTCATGATTGAGGGTGTGGGAAATGAATGTGATACCATAGCTTGAAAATTGTGCCATGGTGAATCTATTAAAATATCATTCAATTTATTTTATGAGTAAATTTGGATTTAAGGGTTTAATTCCCTTTACATATTAATGGTTATTAAACTTATGTAAAATGATCCAATGTATTAAAGTTGGCTCATAATCATTAGCAAAAATAAATAGTTTACCTCTTGAACAAACATATGTTCAAATTAATTTTCCTTACCTTGAGGAATTAAGGTTAAAATTATTGGTAAGATATACGTGAATAATTTATGAAAGATGTATTGGTGTCCCAACTTTCTCAAAGGGAGCATATGTTAATATTTAACCATGTTATATTAAATAACCAAGTCAAAGTTTATCTTTAGGATTTTAATGACATTTAAACACACAAATAACCAACCCATGTTTGACTTGTTTGAACCTAAAGTGTTAATGCAATTATAAATTGAGAAACCCTTGGTCTTAGACGTTAATCTTAAACATGTACCTTGGCTAAAATGAAACTTAAGTGTTAGGGTCAAGTTTAGGAGGTTGTGAGGAAACATGTTTGCAAGGAAGCCATAGATGTGGTTGTATGGTGAATCCCTTGGAGTAAGCTGCCACATTTGAAATGGTATGTCCTGACGTGGAGTTGCTTAGTTGGAATCATGGATAGGTCATCTGTGCAAGTTAATGCACATACACTTTGGTGATGACAAGTACTTAATTGATGCTCAAAATAATTAGTCAGGTTTTCTTAGTCAAAATTTTGGGCATTACAAATGGTTTCCACTAGTGGCATGCGAGCCTTATAGCCAATAGTATGTAGGCAATGGATGTCATATTTCCCACTTAGCCATTTGATGTACTACAAGGAAAAGGGAGTTCTAAACAAAAATAGGAAAGTTAGAGGTGGCTTATCCCCAAAGTCAAACCTTGGGCTTATCCTATTGTGGGAAGTGGTAACTTATATTAGTAGTGATAGATACCTCCTTGGGTGAATGGTTATTAGGAAGTTGTCCTTGTGCACAGTAGATTGGCCTAATTGACTACTCTCTTTCCATGGACCACATAATCCACTTATATGGAGTGGATAAGGGCTTATATCCACTTGGTTGGGATCACATTGCACCCTCTTTCAAACTATGGACTACACAAAGGTTGAGGAAACAACCTAATTTAGAAGAACAATAAGATATGAATTCATTTAGTATTAGTATTTAAACTTCATTGATCATATTGTCATATTCAAAATGGTATTGTATATATAGCCCTTCATTAAACATGAATTCATGAAATCTCGCATTGTTGATTAGGTGATTGTTGTTTCAGTGCATGAGTGCTTCTTGGATGTTCAGTATTTACTTATATTGTTAATGTGAACTGAATATCATCATATAAAAAAAAAAAAATGGTAGCGTTTCAGGTTAATTTGGGGGTTGTCACAAGTTCTATCTATGATCAAATATCTTTCGAACTGGTGGCATCATTTTGAATCTAATCAAACCATTTTTATTTGTTAGAACTATTAGCACACTATAACTCTTCTAAATCACAAAATTTTAATCTCATCTAGCTTAACAATGTCAGAGAACAATGCAACCTATTATTCAAAATTTAGTCATTTGTGATGGATTTAAAAATTACAAACAGATCACAGACAAAAAAATTTTACACCAAAAAAACTTACTACTCTTTATCATTGATATAGATGTATATATATACAAGTTAACATAAAATTGAATCATATAACTGTTGTCACTCGTACATAACTGTTGTTAATAGATGACAAAAAAATGATTATAACAATGTTTATTATCCTACATACTCCCCCATAATAAACATTGGAGAAAAAAATGGTCATTATTCCATATTTTCTCCCCCATAATAAACATTTTAAAGAATAAAAACTCCAAAAAACGTGTTGCAACACTCAAGTCACACAATCCAACCATAAACCTACAACTTTCCTAATGTCTTACAAGACAATATCTGGTACTCTTCACAAACCGCTAAACCTTGTGTAATTACTCTCATCTTTGATAAAATAATAGTGATTGGTGTACAACCTTTTAAACATACCTATAATCTTTTTCCAACCCGATCCAATACTTCATCCACAATTCATTAGTATGCATTCTATCATATATGCGTTTTCCCACTCTCTATGCCAACACATCTTTTTAGAATGATTTGTTAAGTCATGTATGTGACAAAGATGTATATCCCAACACCTATTCATTTTGTGTCCTTTCTTGTTACAATGAGAACCTTGCACACATTTGTTAGAATCTACAACACCTATAAAAAACATTCCCTTTACTTGTGACATAACCCAAACCTTCATACTTTGGCCTCTTAATTGATACAATTGGCTCTATGATTACTTGTGTATGTTTACCTAATTCTTGACCTATATATCCCATTCTTTGCATGATTTTGAAACCGGTATCTTCTCATTACAACTAACATGATTTTCAGATTCAAACATATAATCTTGTTCATCTAAATACACTCTTTGTAGTACCCCTCCGTTTATGTTTATGCTTTCTGCTGTTACGTTTTCATACTGTTAATCTATGATATTATGTTTGGATATTTTGATCGTTGGTTTTGAGCGATAGTGGATTTATTCTGTGACATGATGACACATTGTTTGGTGATTATTGATTTCAGACATGATTTGATTTAGCGTAGATGTTTACTTTCAGCTGTTTATTGATATGTACATGTTTATGATGGACTAACAACTATTTATTTCGTCAGTTTGTTGTGACGTGTATTGGTGTGGAGAACGGAATTGCATCACTCGCTTGCGAGTGCCCTGTGATATCCATGATTTTCTCCGCACGGTGTGTCTTTTTAATGCTTTATTCATATATATATATATATATTTGTATGCTCGTCATTTGCTTGGTTGCAGGAAATTGCAGGTACATGACACCGACTCCACCTGGGTATTCAGGTCTGAGCGTGTCAAGACTCAACGGATACGTTGATTGGGAGATAGTAGTTTGGTTCACCCTAGTCTAATTTTTAATCCCAGTCTTAGTACATTGTTTGTTTTAGTTTAGAGTCATAGGTCTGTCTTGTATTTTCTGTTTGGATAAATTGCTTGGAAGATGAATTTGGTTAAATTTTAATGTTGGTTTTTGTGTTTTAAATTATTGTTATTTAAATTAATGTTTTAAATGTGGAAGAAATTACTTGCTTGATTATTTAATTAATTAATTAATTAGCTTATTTGGTTAAATGGTTTGATTTTAAAAGATCAAACTTATTTAATTAAATAAATAAATTAATTAAATTAAAATATTAAGTGAGTAAATAGTTATATTTGAAAATTAAATTAATTGTGGAAAATTGTAAATTTAAATTAAAAAAAAATGCATGAGATTTGAATAGTGGTTGTAAAATTTAAATTAAATAAATAAATTGCATGCAAATATTGAAGGGCAAAATTGCCGAGAAGTTGTTAAAAGATATTTGTACTTCTCGACATGTGTGCGAGTGCTTTAATTGAATATTGTTGGGGAAAATTTGTTATGGAGGATATTTTGGATCTCGGGAAAACACAGGGGTTATTCAATTTCCTCACGGGGAAATTATCAGGGCTTTTGTAAAAAAACTCTCTTGCTATAAAAAAAATGATTCTTCTTAGAAATTTGTTCTCTCTGTATCTGTTGTATATTTGTGGAAGATCCTTTGGAGGATTCTTGGTGGTTAGATTAAAGCTTCTCGGATTTGGTGCTTTGAAGGAGTTTTAAAGGATTGCGTTCTACAAGCAACCTTTAAATAACAGGTATTTTACTGGTAAATTCAGTTTCTTTTTTTTGAAAGAAAATTTGTAGAATAAGTTTTATCTTCTTGGCAATTTGCTTGTAGAAAAATTTCTGTTGAAATTTGTTATTGTTTGCAAGAATCTTCAAGAATGTAGTTAAGCAAAAGAAAGAATTCAAAAACCAGATTCATCTTGAAAACCTCTGTGATAATTTTAGAAAAGAGAAATTGGGGAAAAGAGTTTTGAGTATATGTTTATTGTTTTATATATTGAAAACCTATTGGAATTAAATAAATAAAAAATTGTGAGGAAAATAATTCTGTGCAATGTTATTTTTCTCAAATTTTTTCTGTAGAAAATTTTATCAGGAAAAAGATCTATGTATTTAAAAATACTTTAGTTATTTATAGATAAATACATATATACACATAAATATATATATATATATATAGATATATTTATGCATATATATATTGTAGTGAATTTTATGGTTAATAGTTAAAAATCGCTGTACGGAAATTGTGTTAAATTTTTGTCCATGTGAAATGGAAATTCGCAGTTTTCAGATTTTATTTATCAGGGTTTAAATGTTAAATTTTAGGTATACTATTATTGGGGAGGGCCGTGGGGCTACCCCCACAGCCGTCCCATATGGAGGCGACCACTGTGGAGGCAGCCGGCGCTGCCCTTATAGGCAGCGGCGACTGTCTCACCGCCACCTCCCCATACGGGGTAGGCTGTAAACACAGCCATAGACTGTGTTCTTTGTAAAATCTTCAACTGTTAAAAAAAAACGGATGTATGAAATCCGCGTTTGATATTTTAATTTAAATAAAATTTAATGTTCGGTGAAATCCGAATTGGGGTTTTTTGTTATTTAATAATACATTATTTATATATATATACATATACAAAATATATATATATATATAGTATATGTATAAATGTATGTATATATGTATATATGTATATATATATATATATATATATATATTTTATATATATATATATTTATATATGTGTATGTATATATATATACATTATGTATATATTTCTTTGTTATAATGAATAGTTGACTAAAGAATTAATGTGGAAAAGAATAATTGGGTAAAAGAGAAATAAAGTTTATTGTTATTTATATAGTTATGCATATTATGAATTCGATGAGTTTATTAATTTAATGTGTAGAGAACTGTTGTGTTGTTAAAGAATTATTAGCAATAATTACTTCCCTTATTTTAATTGTTTGATTTGGATTTAATATATCCCAAAAATAGACTTGTATTAGTTTTAAGATGTCTTATTTTTTTTATTGGAAAAAGGGGGGGGGAGAATTTATTTTTACGTGGTTTAAAGTCTTCCAGTTCTAGTCTTTTAAGGGGGTGAAATTGATTTTGAATTCATGTGTTTGAACAAGTTTAGGGTAGAGCACCTGATTTGCTGAACGAATTGTAATGTATATTGTGGTATATTTGGTATTATATGTTGTATTGTGCACTTGTCTACCCTAGATAGTGAATCTAGAATACCTTTGTTATGTTTAGGGGAGTGGCTATTTGTAAGGGCCGACACACAAAGGGGTGTCAGGGTAACTTACAAATATTTAGTAAGTCAGTGAAAATTAAAGAACATAGTAGTTAGATTAAAAACATTTAACAAGATGCTCATGCCTCTCTTATGACTCTTGAGCTACTTCAGTCTTGAGTATAAGACGAGAAGGCCTGGAATGGAAAATCGATGTCTTGTTTCTTCAAGAGACATTCGATTCCACAATAGTATGCAATAGGGGCCGGGTTTCGTAAGAGGTTACCAGGGTAACCCAAGGATTGGGGGCCGGAACCTAGGAAGAAACACCAAGGTAACCATTGCATTGTTGTGATGACACTCCACCTAAAGTAACAGTTAACCTTGTGTTTGTGATACATTCAATCGTCAAAATCTGGAAGCAATGTAACCAATAGTTTGTTATGTACTAGTGTCTAGGGTTAGTAGATTAGGTCTAGGTAACTTTATTACTATCTCCTAGCACGGGGGGTGGACCTACGAGTACCACATGGTTGGGTGGAACGTGCACCTTACTCCGTTGGGTCCCCAGTTTTGTGATCATAGCATCTAGAGCTTCATGGATGGAGAGCTCGCACTTGGAAACTTATGAGTATTTCATCATTGTATATTGTAAATTTGTATTGTAAAACATCCCTCAATTGTTGTGAGGTGAACACTTGTAATTGTAATCATTATTGATCTACCTCATCAGATGGACGAGTATTGTATAACTTATCAAATGCAATGAATGAATCATGTTTGTACTTTATATTATTTTGAATGAAATTCAATGTTATGCAATGTTTATCTTTAATGTTTATGATATTAATTAATATGTGCAATGCGAAATACTTAAGTCACTTATGGAAAACTCAAAGTAGTGTAACGTCGCATAGCTTAATGAATGTATGCAATTAATTAACTTAATAATTAAACTTTAAAAAAAAAAATTATTACACCAATATACACAATTGCATCATTCTTAGGTTATTAAGACGTGGCATTACACTCTTCATCAAAAACAAGTTGAGTGATATTATAAAAACCAACTGATTTATCAAAACGTAAATCATTTGTGTCACATGAAACATCACAAACAAATGGTTTTGATTTCAAATATTTATTTTGCATCTTCAACCTAGATATCTCATCTTTTATAATTTAGTTCTCTCTTCTAACTTTTTCAACTTCTCTTCCAAACCATCATTCTTCTTTTGAACTACTTCAAACAACTTTAATCTATCTTCTAATTCAGCATTTTTGGTTTTGACATCCTCTAATTCGTTCGTAAGATTAATGTTCACACAAATATTCATATTTTTTCTTGTGAACTTCCTTAATATCTGTTATCAATTGAGAATTAAATTGTTTAACTTCTAGTAGTTATTCTTCTAAAACATCTTTTTTCCTTTTTAATTCTCTTACTAATTTCTCCTATTTTGTATACAATACACCTTTATGTTCCTTATTACTCCAAGTCATACAATACCAAAAATAACAAACCCCATAAAAACTTTAACTATTGTTCCCCTTATATCTCTTATTCCAAAAAAATAATAATAATAAAATGCAACAAAATATCGTAAAAGATTGTGGAAAACTCAAAACTTCTACCTTGAATTTGTTTATGCACTTTTTCGTGGTTGTTAAATAAAAGTTTCAGAAGACCATGCAAAATACAACTCATATGGTGCATTAAAATCTCACACATTACAAAAAATCTTCACTTTTATAGAATCCAATGCCAAAAATAAAACAAGGCAAATGGCAGGAGTAAAAATAGCATTAAAACCATTACTCCAACTCTCTTCTCCACTGTAAATTGCTGAATGAAACTGCACGTCGCATGATCATGCACAAATTTCACATCAGATATTAGTTGTTTCAACCTTTATTTAAAAAACCTAAACTTTAAAATAAGGACCAAGTGGGAGACTCAAAATGCAATCTTAGAATGTCATGTCTTCACACTCCATCAAATCTATTATCATGCACCTATTCATCCATATGTGACAATGAGGGTCGATGCTATGTGCAATCATGATTAGGATTCAATAGAGAATAGGAAAACATATTTCATTGTATATTCTTTGTTGAGAAAACTTTCAGATAAAGATTGAATGAATCTACAATAAAAGAAAAGACCAAAGCGATATGAATCACCTAAGTAGGGGAATTAATATTGACAGCATAAAAAAGGGTTTGATTTCAAAACTTCTATGACACCATTTCATTTCCTTCGTGCCAAACTTTTGAAGCCAAAACCAACAAATACTAAGGCAACAGATCCAGACATTTAATGCCCTCAGAATATCTTCACTCACTTTTTGATGTTGTCTCCTTGCAAAGCATACCATGCGTTGCCATGCCTTTAACACTCTTCGTCTCATTCACACCAGGTTCTATGCACAAATTTTAGTATCTGTCACTTCTCTAGAAAAGGAACACCGCCTTTGATGGTAATAATAGCAACGGTCTAAGTTAATAACTGTCACAACAGTTTCTTCCCTGCTTCAACGAATAATTCTATAGCGCAACAAAATTTAAATACTCTCAAATAAATCTTCCCTCATCACTATCTATAGAATATCATGCCAAGTACCTTCATGTTTTTCACATAAATTTCAATCTTGCCTCAACTTCAAGCCTTCTCATGCTGGTCTGCACTAGTTAAAGCCGAATTTCATCATTTCAAAGGCATAGATCAACGCCTTATATTAAACTATACAACATCAAGCGCCCAACATCTTCAAGTTATCTGTCCAATATATTTTCAATTGCAACAAATAATCTTTAAATGTCCAGCACAGGAACTGCTCTAATAGCAAATGATAGATTTATAATTTACAAAAAGATCAAAAACAACAAAAATTTACACCAAAAATTCTTCCTACTCTTTTATCATTGATATAGATGTATACTTGTATAAGTTCACATAAAACTAAATTCTTCCTACTCTTTTATCATTGATATAGATGTATACTTGTATAAATTGACATAAAACTAAATTCTTCCTACTCTTTCATCATTGATATAGATGTATACTTGTATAAGATGACATAAAACTGAATCATATAACTATTGTCCATGCATAACTATCTTTTTAACAGATTAACAAAAAAAGTTGATTATGACAATACTTATCCTACACGTTGAATCATGAAATCAAATAACTCTATCTAACATTTATAGAAAATGCAGTTGACTTTGAATTAGGGAAGTTTTATCTCTTTGTCTGCAAAAATAGTAGCACATGAAAACGTCTTACCTTTAACTTGATTCGTCCAACTAACAATCAGAGCTTGATCCTTGATTCGATCCTTGAAACCCTCAGGTAATTCCAGAGGCTTTCCTTCTACTATATCTGATCTGAGGACCCACAAGAACGGATACCTACAAGCATCTAACCCAAGAGCTAGCTCCTGCAATTGCCTGCCAGATTTTACAGTAATGCTACCCAAAGGAAACATATAACACAGACCGCTGTGGTTGGGCGTCTAGCCACTGAAGGCACGTTTTATCCTCTTCCCACATGCTATACATGGAATTCCTACCTTGTAAGAAATTTGGAAGAGACACAGGGCCAATTCCCAGAGCAGGGCATCCATTAACGCTGAGACCCATTTGTGCTTCTTTACCTCCTTCCAACTCCTCGAAAGTGTTGACTAGAATGTAGTCTGCTATGTTTTGGATGCGAGACTCGTAGAGACAGGCACTGTACAAGTTTCCATGGATGTATTTTTCCTGCAAGAAGGAGATGATGTCAGTTGACCTGATAGGTGGGATTTTCCAGGGAAGGCATGTGATGAGTTAGGTGGGATTTTCCAGGGAAGGCATGTGATGAGTTTCTCTTTAGATTTTGAGTCCTCCTCTGCAACATCAATGTTCATCATATTACAAGAGATTAATCATTCGATATGGAATTGTATTTCAAAGATTAGATGGAAAACAGAGCAACTGTAGTAAGTTTTCAATGTAATATATCAGAGAGCGATTGAAACAAGTAAAACAAGACACAAAAGGGCATAAGTGATACAGGAAAACAGAGCACCATAGGACAGTAGTGGCAGCTCTATGTACCATTATTATTATATGGTAAAGCTTTAGTTGATTCTTTCATCGCTTACAATGTTGATGGTTGAATGTCCAGTGCCACATTATAAATTCTGATGTCTTTCTCTGTTTCAAGGAGATAGGAAATTCACGGTGACATATGTAATGGAAAACTCCTGTAAATGTCGCTTATATCATTTTACTCCTAATGGATCACCACAGAAGAAAATACAAAGATAAATGGGATCTGCATCTTCAAAAGCAAATATGTACCATCTATTATATGCAGTAGGCTGCGTCCTTGGAGGGCATGGGACAGTTCCATTATGACATTGGGAACAGGAAGAAAGACCGAGTGAAGGAGTCTGCAACAAATTATTTAATGAAGCATGGGCTACGATATGGGCTGTTTCGTAGGCATTAAATGGAGAGGACAGGAGGAATGGCGGGAGCATGGCACCCTTGTCCATGTGCAGTGGAATTATGCAAGCCGTGTCTGGCAGTCTTTAAACTCCCGTGACCCCTCGTTTTACAGATTCAAGCTTGGCCTCTGGGAGAAAAACGGAGCGGAAGAAAGCAGAGGAAGGTGCGGGGGAGTGAGAAGAAGGAGACGCATGGGAGAAGGAAGGAAAAGACAACGCGCAGGGGGAAAAGAAAAGGCAGAGAGAATGCAAAGAAAAGGGCATGCGAAAGAGAAGGCTGAGGGACACGAGAAGAGATGGGGAAGAAGCCAGGATATGAGGAGATTAAAAGCACAGGCAACAACATAAGAAGAAAATGCGAAGGAAGGTCGTGCACAGATTTGGAGAAAGATCACAAAATGTGGTCTCATGGAATGCATAGATTACCTGATGAGTGTTAAGATGTGGGTAGAGAACCGTGTGGGTATGGAAAGATGATTCAGTATAGAATTTCATTACTTGATTTGAGCAGCTTCTGAGCAACCATGAAGAGACTCTTGAATTCATACAGCGGCATATATGGTATGAGCATGGATTCAGAGTGTAAGTCTTTCTGAACTCTCTTTTCTGAGATTAGAAACTTTATATATAATTATTTCTGTTGTAATCTTCTAAAGAAATCTAAGGTATGTGATCAATAGCTTTTACGTCATAGAAGCTTGACATTTAGAAATATGAGCAAATAAATATCTAAAATCTCTGAAGAGAGGAATATTGTATTGGGTTGAATTGGGTCTTAAAAAGCTGCTGTGAAGAGGGTGGATCTCATATATTATAATAAAAAATAAATTCCATGATTCATATAGGGCTGCTAAAGGGCTAACCTGTTTCTTTGGAAGCTTGTGTAAAATCTGATGCCATTTGTGAGTTCTACTTACAAAGGGGAGAGTACAACTTCATGATGACCAATAAAAAAACTTAAAATCTCCATATTATTGTGAGCAAGCCCATCCTCGAGTAGAGTAATGGCCTGCTTGATATCTTCATTCCTTAGGGGTACTTGAATGTCAAATGCACCACCTAAAGAGCCCTTTGGTGGATGCTTGTTGAAATTGGAAATGACTTGCACTACTTCCCTTTGTAGATGTGGATAAACTAGCACATAGGAAACCTACTTAGCCTAATCTTTCTGGTTTTAAAAATTGTTCTAGAAGGGTGTGGTCATAAACTTGACTGCCTTGGATGGATCCTGGATTGATGATGGAGACGATGGCATTTTCAATTTTCTTTTTTCAGATTAGAAAAACTTGGTGCAACTGAATGCTGAGATCATTGATATCATAGTTGCAAATATAACCAATAATGGAAATGTTTTCCATTTTGAGAATCTCTTTGTCATGCATGAAGAAAATGAGTGAATGTGAATTACGAACAGATAGGAGTCCATCAAAATGAAGCAATCTTATAGAGACATATGAACTATTTAATCATCGAAAAATTTAGACTATTTTCATAGCCATCTCTACTAGGAATTTGTAAATCCTAGTTACTTATAAGGTGAGGTGGAGATTTTCATAGCCATCTCTACTAGGAATTTGTAAATCCTAATTACCTATAAGGTGAGGTGGAGATTTGCTTAGGTAAGATAGTTGTTCAATATTATTTTCGTGTCCAATTGGTCACATCCAAATTTGGCTAGTTGAGCAACCTTTCTTTAACAATGTTGAATGATAACATTATTGATGCTCTCTAAGATACTCCATATAGTTTCAACTTTGTTCAAAATTTTGCAATTAGTGAGTTTGTGATTGCAACTTGAGTTGACACAGATGTGAGAGTCACCCTTGACATCGATATATATATTATTCCAATAGTATAAAAAATCTTATGTATATTAGGGATTTTCCCATGAAGAGGGAATGGTATTAAAGTCTTGATGTATAGAGAGAACATGGAAAATTGCAGGACTTAGAAATCTCAAAAAGTAGAACTAAATAAATGGTTACAAGTAGAGAAATTATTAAATGGTTCAAATATGTAAAATACAACAAAAATGGTGCCAAAGCCTACATTTGAAACTTAAGCCCTATTTTGAATAACTTATTTTGAATAAAATGACACTCTTAATTTTCTAATTGTGTTAGAATATAATGAAGAAAATAAAGTACCTAAACTAAAAGTTGCATAATAGTTTGATATTCTCTTCAAAAACTACTAGTGGTTACAGTAGAGAAATTATTAAATGGTTCAAATATGTAAAATACAACAAAAATGGTGCCAAAGCCTACATTTGAAACTTAAGCCCTATTTTGAATAAAATGACACTCTTAATTTTCTAATTGTGTTAGAATATAATGAAGAAAATAAAGTGCCTAAACTAAAAGGTGCATAATAGTTTGATATTCTCTACACTCTGATTATTTGTGTAGTCTGATTGTTATTCTCTATAGTTCTGATTGTAAGCAGTGAGATTGTAAATGACTTTCTTTCATTGTAGATTGTTTGTATAGTTTTTTTCCATCTTGATTTTTGAAAATGTTTGATCCATGAATTTGAAATCTTGAATTTTTATTGGATTAGAGGTGATAGGATGGATTAGTAGAAGCAATATTCAAATTTTGTGTATTAATTGTTTGAATTGATTCAAATGGTGAGCCTCATATGTGCATATTTATTTTATGGGTACTCAATATTTGGTGGTTGACTACTCAGCAATGAGAGATGGGATGAATATGAGAAATAGGAGTTTTTATTTGTGTCAAGTTTGAAACATATTAAATTATTGAAGATTAAAAATTGAACACTTTCATATTATCTATTAAGTAGCAAGTGTGTAGTGATTTGACAAATTTATTCATGTGATTAGACAAATATCTTATAAGATTGTACAAATTATAGTTTAAAATTTTATATTAATTATATTATATTTTAAAAAATAAGTATTTATTATGAATGACATTTTATTTTGTTTCATATAGGACATGCAATAATTCAAAATGTTTATTATTTTAATATTGACTGATAGGTACTTGCATTTATTTTAATATTTCAATGATTTATGTAAAGTAAATTTAAAATAATTAATGACATATTGTTGATTGAGTTGATATTTTAATACTCATTTGCATATGTTTTATTCAAACCTGCTTAATTTCTGAATCACTAAGGGAGAGGGGCCTATAGTGGGCCTCCCTAACTTTGTGCTTCTCAAAGTCCTATGTGAAAATTTCTAATCACTGCCAAATTTGTAGAATAGCTTATTTGGCAAGTCTCTTGCTTATAAAAATTGGTTTCAAGGCCACATCATCAAATATGATGTCACCTCAGCATGCTATTTGTCAAGGTGTCCAAAAAGGCCCAAAAAAAGGGTGAGACCGACAGTGGATCACTAAGTCATGTATTATTGGTGT
Organism: Sequoia sempervirens; assembly: GCA_007258455.2. Lineage (NCBI taxonomy): Eukaryota > Viridiplantae > Streptophyta > Pinopsida > Cupressales > Cupressaceae > Sequoia > Sequoia sempervirens. Next base: position 228,908,145 of record VDFB02256132.1, read on the forward strand.
GCTGATGTGGCATCACATGATTTGTCATTTGTGTACTTTGTGGATAAAAGTGTAAGTTTATTGGATATTAAGTATAAGTTTATTGGATATTAAGCCTACCTACTATGAGGCCCACTCAGACCTAATTTTATACCTACCATTAGACCCCTACCCACTATGGACCCTTTTCCCTTAAGTCAAAAGAACTTAAAAGAAGTGCATTTTAAAGCAGTCCGTATTATCCTACCTCTCTCACTGTCCCACAGACACCGCATTAATTTAAAAGAATGCATTTTAAAGCAGTCCGTATTATACTACCTCTCTCACTGTCCCACAGACACCGCATTATCCCTTCCACTGCTCACTCATAAATTATAAATAACACGGTTTTGGATTTCTATCTTCACTTTTATAAGAGTCGGTGATAATTATAAGTTCATTTTTACAAAATTATAATGCAGACACTTCACAGTTGGTACACTGCTCTTTATAATGTTTCTGAGGCCTCCATTAACCTGTCATAAATGTGATAGTTATACTCAACTAGTCCGTGCATAAGTGTGATACTTATACTCAACTTAGAAAAAATAAACCTTTAAATGAGACTACTCCGTGCATAAATGTGATACTTATACTCCGTGCATAAATGTAATACTTATACTCAACTACTCCGTGCATAATTGTGCTATTGTGATAGTATACACAACCATTTTATGCATAATTGCCCAGGTTTATAGTTTTGCAGAGTAACCGAAGAGGGCAAATAATGGATTCTTTGCATGCAGTAATTGTGTCATTTCCTGCACAAGGCCATGTCACTCCACTGATGAATCTTGCAGAGCTGCTGGCCATGAGAGGTTTTTCTATAACCTTTGTTACTACTGAATGGATGGACCAACAGCTTTTAAAAGCAGCATCCAAAGATGCAGCTGCTCGTGACCGTGAGGTTCAAGAAAGGGGCTTAAATTTTCGGTTTTTAAGCATCCCAGATGGCTTACCGCCTGAACATGGTCGAACGTCTGAGCTTGATGAGCTTTTACTTGCCATGCAATGTTTGGGCCCTGCTTTGGAAGCCCTGTTAACTGCAGCAGATAAGTCTGTTCCGCCAATCACCTGCATTGTTTCTGATTACTCTCTCTCCTGCACAGCAGAGGTAGCTAAAAATCTTGGGGTGCCCAGAGTTGTCTTCTGGTCTTGTTGTACTGCACATTCCATTATTCATATGAACGCCAACTTCCTTCTTTCTCAGGGCCATATTCCTGTCAGAGGTATTTATCCTACAAATTTTGTTTTTCTTTGCAGTACGAGCTTTGAAAAGTAATTGTCATTTGTTTAATATATATAGTAATTTTTTCTCTTGAATAATATGTTCTGCTGCATATAATCTGCTGTTTATTTTCGTACTTTTATCACTTATGAACCATTCTGAAATATAAACTTGTAAAAATATCACATCTTCTTCATTCTTAATGGTAGCTTTGATATCAATTGCTAAACTGGAGAGTTTTGAAGCGATTTGTTCTATATATTTTTTAGGGATCTAAAGATCTTTTAAGATAGTAAAATTTATGAACAGATAGTCTCTATATCACAGATGTGACTATATATATATATTTATGATTAGAAATTATGATGAAATAAAATTTATATATTCAACAAGTATAAGATGACCTGAATGATAAAAAATAGTTTTTGCATTTGCTATTTAACCTTTATTATATTCAGTTTTAGCAGGTCCATGGATTATTAACTTGGTTTGGACATTATCTCAGGGTTAGCTTATTCTGTCTTGATCATTATTTAAGTAGTCTAGATCGTGGATTCAACTTCTGATTTGTCTACAGTTAAGTTTTCATGCTTCACATTTGCTTTTTGATATGATACTTAGAGCTGCTACTAATGTCCTATGGTGCTCTGTTTTCCTGCACTTTTATGTCTTATTTTGCTTGTTTAATCGCTCTCTGATATATTACAATTAAAACTTACTACAATTGGCTCTGTTTTCCATCTAATCTTTGAAATACAATTCCATATCAAATGATTAATCTCTTGTAATATGATGAACATTGTTGTTGCAGAGGAGGACTTGAAATCTAAAGAGAAACTCATCACATGCCTTCCCGGGAAAATCCCACCTATCAGGCCAACTGACATCCACTCCTTCTTTAGGGAAAAATATATCCATGGAAACTTGTACAGTGCCTGTCTCTATGAGTCTCGCATCCAAAACATAGCAGACTATATTCTAGTCAACACTTTCGAGGAGTTGGAAGGAGGTAAAGAAGCACAAATGGGTCTCAGCGTTAATGGATGCCCTGCTCTGGCAATTGGCCCTGTGTCTCTTCCAAATTTCTTACAAGGTAGGAATTCCATGTACAGCATATGGGAAGAGGATAAAACGTGCTTTCAATGGCTAGACACCCAACCACAGGGGTCTGTGTTATATGTTTCCTTTGGTAGCATTGCTGTAAAATCTGAAAGGCAATTGCACGAGCTGGCTTTTGGACTAGAGGCTTGTGGGTATCCATTCTTGTGGGTCCTCAGATCAGATATAGTAGAAGGAAAACCTCTACAATTACCTGAGGGTTTCGAGGATCGAACCAAGGATCGAGCCCTGATTGTTAATTGGACAAATCAATTTAAGGTAAGGCGTTTTCCTGTACAGACAGAGATTAAAATTCCCTGATTCAAAGCCAAATGCATTTTCTATAAATATTGGATAGAGTTATTTGATCTCATGATTCAAAGGACTAAATTTTGAATGATAGGTTGCATTGTTCTCTGACTTTGTTGAGTCAACTGAGATTAAAATTCTGTAATTTATAAAAGTTATAGTGTGCAAATAGTTGAAAATGATGCCATCAGTGGGAAAAAGAGAGATTTGAAAAATGATGTAAGTTTTGAAAATTTTCAGAAATATAATTTTAAAAAAATATATAATCATAAAATATTTTTTTAAACTGAATCAATATATATATATATATATATAGGTAAAATTTAAAATTAGAAATCATTGATGGTTTCTAAAATCACGAAAGCATTTTATGGATTAAAAATAACATCAAAATTTTTAACTTATTTTTTTTTTATGAATGTAGGTGCTTTCTCACTCATCTATTGGAGGATTCCTTACACATAATGGGTGGAACTCTACTTTGGAAGCAATTAGCATGGGAATTCCTATGATTGGATGGCCTTATTTTGTAGACCAATTCCTAAATTGTCGATTTGCAAAAGACATTTGGAATGTTGGTTTGGACTTTGAGGGTGTTGATGTAGATGAATTTAAATTATTGACAAAAGATGTGGTTGAGAGTACAATTAGAAGTCTAATGGAAGGTTATATTGGAAAGAAGCTACAAGAAAATGTTGTGAGGCTAAAGGAGGCAGCAGCCAAGGCAGTGATAGAAGGAGGAACTTCATATACAAACTTGAACACCTTTGTAGAGGATATGCAAAAGATAGCCAAACCAAGGTCTAAGGAGTGTCTTAATTAGTGATATTTTATCTTGTAGAATTAATGATTTTTAATATTTAATTAAGTCATTGTTAGAGATATTGTTTATTATTACATTAAATTAGGGATCTTTTAAAATGACATTAATATAAATGTTTTATTATTTCTATGTTGGCATAATACTTAAAGTACATCAAGGTGCTTTTGTCTTTCTTATTGTGTTACTACTTTCACTTCTTCATTGTTCAAATTTATAGATCTATGCTTATTATTTCTTTATGGCTTCACTTCTCTCACTCATGATAAGGCTTAGCCCATTCATAGCCTCTTTATTAGACTTAACATTTGATTAGTTAGTATAATAGAATTTAATATTCTCATTTGATATTTATTTGATTAGTTGAATATAATGCTTTTAATATGGAGATTTCTAGAAGCATCTTTGTATTTCTTTAAAAGAGTTATAATGAAGATGTTTTGGATTTCTTTTGTAGAGAAAAATCTCTTGTTAGTTTAATGTTAGTGTGCACTCATATTAGTTGATATGAAAATTGAAGGATCACTGAATTTAGATCTAGACTTTTTGAAGGTTTGATCAACCTCTACTAGTTACCTCTCTTTTTGATTGTCATATATCTAGACTCCTTGAGGGTTTCTTGCTTTAACTCTTATTATATCTAAATTCTCTTTTTCTTAGGTATTGTATTGTGAAACTTTATATCTTGTTTGGGATCTTTTTGAGTGGCTTTTGAGGATTTTAATCATCACAAAAATAATCTTAATGTTTCCAACTCATCAATATCTTTGATTTAAAAAATAAACAGCAAAAGTAGAGTTATGGATCAAAAGTTATGCCCTTTAGAAGGTATTTTAATATTAAAAAAAATCTTGATAAGATTGATTTTTTCTTCTCACCATCTTGTAATGCATATTAAGCGATATACCTAGTGAGAAGAGACTTCTAAAGAAATGTGAATATGAGTATTCTCCAACGAGTTTTGTAAAATAAAAGAGAGCCAAAATCATGTCATGCAAGATCTAGTTGCAACTTTTTGATTGACACTCTAGTGCCCTCCAACCAATACCCATTGTTGAGAAGTTGTTGAGATGATTTAGCATTGTTGTTATTGATGTCAAAACTTGGATCCAGAAGGTTGAGCTTTGGATAATATACATAAATGATCTATCCTATCGTATGCTTTGATGTTGTGTAGTGTGGATGTTATCTTTGATCTAGGGATGTTATCTTTGATCTAGATATGGCAGTGCTTCTTTTTGGGACATCTGTGGAAGATAGTTAATGCACAATAATGAAGTATAATCCCTTGATGTTTGTTGTTGTGCTCAAAACTTACTCTGGGAATCTTTGCTATCTGGACATTCATGTAGCATGTTACGAGTTTTGGTATGTCAAATTGTGTTTCTCCGGTTGATACTGAAATTGATGATAATCAAGATTTGGGCTTGGTTGTGGCATTCCCATCGGCTCTAGAATATATTTCATGTAATTCAAAGTTTGATAATTATGTTATGTAATGAACCTATCTTATGGGTCCCTTAGTAACGCGGTACAAAGATCTTTATGTGTGACCTATCTTTTGGGTCTGTTGCTAGCATGCAAGGCCTTATTGAATATTTCAAGGTTGTTCTTCATGCAAACATGTTTTGTGGTGATCTAAATTCAAATTGTGTTTGGCCGACTCAGAAGACTATGAAGACATTGTGTCTGGCCAACCTAGGAGATTATGAAGGTATGGAATGGTATAAGTAAAAGTTGTTTTTGTTTGATGAAACAAGAAGTGTGGAGTATGGTGTGTGCGAGTAGATAAAAGGGTGTGAAGGAAGAAGTAATCTGATTTGCAGAGGTTGTGCGAGGAAGGTGTGCAGAAGATTCTTGACCGGATCTGCTGCAGATAGATCTTGTGCTCTTAACCAGAATTGAATTCATACATATGTAGATGCAACTTCTTCAGTTCACTTTTGTCAGTGAGACTATTTTGTAATTAGATGTATTAATCAGGCAATGAGCCCACCGGCAATGAGCCTTATCTGCAGTGAGCAACTTGGCAGTGAGCCCTTTTTAAAAATCACCTTAACCGGTGTTTTTATAATTGAGAATTAGCATTCTCCATGGTTTTTCCCTTCTTGGGTTTCCACATTTAAATTCTAATGTTCATTGTGCTTGGTGTTGTTGTGTGCATTCATGTTCATATCTATTTGATTATTTTCTGATTGATATAAGTCTGCTTCAGATTAATTAAAGAAAATAAAATTGTTTTATGATAATTGATTCACCCCCCCTCTCAATTATTCGGACTGTTCAACAGCCATGACACTCAAATCCCTCAATTTCAACTTCAAACAAATGATGGAATCTTGTATGGTGAAAAGATAGACTTTTGGCTTCACAATCTTGTGGCATATTTCAAGATATGACCTAATTTGACTAGCCCCTAAAGGGTACAAATTGTTGAGGTCCATCTATTACTTTAGTCTTAGATTGGTGGCAAAATTATCAAATAATTCTTGCAACAAGAGGACAAGAGATCATTGAGTGCTCAAATCTACAAGCTCTTAAGGAAAGATTTTATCTCTTTAGATATTTTTGGAACATGTTAGGTTTATGGCTACAACTCACACAAGCTTAAGATTAATTAGTCCAATGGCATATTGATGACTTTATCATGCTTCAAATCAAGTAAATAATATTTTACATACAAAAGAGGTTCTTGTTAATTTTTTTGGTCTATCTCCTTTCCTAGAGTAAAGAGTTGACTATGTTTGAAGTTGAATCTTTAGGTAGGGCTTTCAAGATGCAATAGCTATAGAAAGTTAGGGTTTAAAAAGGGAATGCAATAGGGTACCTTTAAAATCTCTAGTAACCCTAGTGTCCAATCATAACTTCTAAATAACTCACCCTCCTCTACCACTAGGGTATGTGCAAGATCATGAGGGGCCAAATCGTGGCGATGCAAAAAAAAATGTGACATGAGGAAGTGAAAAGCGCGGAAATCACGTTTGACTTTTTGGTTGGGTTGGTAAAAAGTACATTTTGCTATGGTAAAACTAAAGCAAAACGGATATCTGTTATTAACGGATATCCACTTTTAAAAAAGACGGAGATCTGATAATAACAAATATCTGATATCGAAAAAATTCATATTATCTCGAAACAGATATCCGATATCAATATTAGATATCTATTATTGTTTATATTTTAAATAATATAATATCGCTAATATAATATCAATTTGTCATATTAATATTAATATATAAAAATATATATTAATATGTATTTTTATATACTAATATATTAATATTAATATGTATTTTTATATACTAATGTATTAATATTAATATGTATTTTTATATATTAATATTAATATTTTTTTTATATATTAATATATAATATGTGATATATATTGATATACATCATATTTTTAAAAAATAAAGTGTTCTCTAGAAAGTGGGTATCCATTTGAAAAGCTATGGATAGCTCTCCAAAACGAATAGAACACTTTAATTTTTTAAAATATGATATATATTAATATATGATATAAATTTATATTAATATAAAAATAATACATATTTGTATATATAATATACAATATATTAATATTAATATAATATATATATATATATACTAACTTAGATATCTTAAATACATCTATCTAAAATACGTCGAGAGATATCAGTCTCGAGGCACCTATAGTTTAATTGTTTTTGAGATAGATAGGCGCCTCGAGACTGACATCTCTCGGCGTATTTTAGATAGATGTATTTAAGATATCTAAGCTAGTAGCATCCATAGTATCGTACGTAAAATATTACTTTAGCATGTTTTTAAATTGTGTTTGAAAAAAGTATTTTTATTCTTTGCAAATATTGAATGAGACATTTCACGTTAAATCAAAAAAATAATCTCCATGTTATATCAATAGAGTTTAATAGAAGAATGATACCCAATAATGTATACATTACATAAACTTATTATGCTTCCAAAGATTTGAGTCTTTCTTCCTCAACTCTCCTTTTGGTGAGTTGCTTCCCTGTTTTCATTTTTTCATAGCGATCGTATGAAAATGGTGGTGAGATTCTAAGTCCATCCAAGGATTTAACACGTGAAATAGCAACAAATGTTAATCTTTTTCTTTCTTTCGGTCCTATGTCAATTGTTGCCTTTGAAAGAGTCAATCCTTATGATTTGTAGATTGTTAGTGCCCAAGCTAATCATAATGGCAATTGACATGTGCGCCCCCTTTGTATTGGCGCAATTGGAACTATATTTGGAGATGTATCTTCAAATGGAATTCCCAAGTAATTATCAAATTGAACCATAACATATGTTGGTGGATCTGGTGTGGCACTTCCAGGTTTGTATATGATATTTTGAATGTATCTCAAGGCTCCATTTACAAGGCCTGCTTCTATCCATAGATTAGAGATTAACATGACTCTTGCATCCTTCACAATTAATAATTCAACATCTAATTCATCATTTTGACTTCCTTCTAGATTAGTACTACATTCTTTAGTTGCAATTCTACGGGCTACTAGTCTTCTTAGTGAATGCAATTTTTTCTTGTTATGGTGATATACATTATCATTTGTTGCAAATAAATGCATATTGTTATCAAACTCTTCCCAAACTATCTGATGTAATGAAACATTTGTCCTTGTCATTAATAATTTCCAGCCATCGATTGTTGGATGTGCATCTCTAATATTTGTGAGTAGTTGGCAAAATCTTTGGTGGTCCTCACCTTCACCTTCTTGTTTGAATACCTTATCCAAAGTAACAACTATCTTAAATTCTTCCCATAGTAATTTTGCATGTACATTACTATTTTAGCTATTTCTCTTACTTCTTGTGGAAAACTTATGGTATGTCCTTTATATTTATATTGACCTTCAGTTGCATGTGTGACTTGAAATATTGGATTTACATGCACTATGAACATTTCCTCAATTTGTGTTAAGTTTGCAAGTTCCGGTGGTTGTGAACTAGGATTCATATTATTTAATGTTGAAAATTGATGTTCATGTTTCTCTTGTCGACATCTATTACAAATCGGACCTTTAAGAGCTTGTACAACCTTCATTGTAGGGTAACTTTCTTGACAAAAATAACACATGATTGGCATTGCAAGTTTATCTAGACCATGTCAAAATATCATTTGTAAATCTTTCAAATCAATTTGCACATTTCTATTGTTATTGCATTTACCTAGATCTCTTTCATTTTGTCTTCTTTGTAGTCATCTTTGTCTTCTCAATTGAGAGGTTAACTCCTCTTGTGAATTATTATTTTCTACATGATTTTCATTTTCAACATTCATTGCATCTTAAACTCTATTATTTGGTATTTGTAACACACGATCTATTGTAATTGAATTCATTCCTTCAAATTTACCCTTTGTATTCCCACGAGATTGATAATTCCTTTCAACTAATTCACGATTGCGTACTTTATTTGTTGTCTTTCTATCTCATTAAATTGGTCTAAATGCTCATCTACTTATGATCTTCTTCTTAATATATATTGCTCCTCTTGAGATGTTCGTACACGATGTATTCTCATCTCATTTGCATGTTGTCTCATTTCTGCTTCAATCTCTTCAACTATCATATATGCCCTATGTTTAACACATCTTTCTCAATCATTTTAATTTCGATGATTTCTTACTTCTCTTTGTGCATTATTCATTTGTTCACGTTGTTGTCTCATGTAATTTCAAGCATATTCTCTTCGATGTTCTCTTCGTTGTTCTTCATTTTCAAAATTTAATCTTGGACGAGGCATCATAAACAATTATATAATAAATTTAGTCAAACAAAACTATACTCAAAAAATTAATACAAATTATCCTAACAATTATGTCACAAAAATAATATAAATTAAATGACAAATCTTATTTATTTATAATATATATTATATTATTTAACATATAAAAATATATATAATATATTATTTAAACCTCTTAATAAAACAATGAGTGTCTTTAAAAAACTATTCAAAAATAAAATATAAATTAAATAAGTATTATAAATATGAAAAAAATTATTATACACTAATTTTATAAAAAAAACATATCACAAAATTAATACATATTAATTGATAAATCTTATTTATTTATAATTAATAATTAATAATTTAATCCTCTTACTAAAAAATGTGTCTTTAAAAAAAAATTCAAAAATTAAATATATGCAAACCCTTTTCTAACAAACAATAATTTCATAATAAAATAGAAGTAACAAAATAAAAGTAAAATTTTATTTATGCATTAGAATTTAGAAAGTAAAATTTATTTTATTTATTTAGAAAATTTGTAAATGATAGAAAGTAAAAATTAAATGCATATACTTACTTGTATTGTTTTTCCTGATTATCACTTAATTTTTTTTTGAAATAATTGTTGCACCTTCTCTCAATTCGTAAAATTTAATAATTGTTGCACCTTTGTCAATTCTTATTGTTTTGGTGTATGCCTAATTATTTTTTCCATTATTCTTCCTCTCTCTATTTATATATATATTTGGGTGGCACGGTGTTTTTTTAAATTATATTTTGTCAGCTATTTATTGTTTCATATACCTATTCATTTTTATTAATTTAATATATGTCGGCATTTAATACATTTTAATATGTTTTTTGTTTTTTTTAACATGCTCACATTCCGCTATGTGCTCCCACTGTAGGCTACACCTCTCGGCGTAATTAATATATTAATATATTTTTTATATATAATATATAATATATTAATATATATTAATAAATTTTTATATATAATATATAATATATTAATATAATGTAATATAATATATTGATAAATGTAATATAATGTATATTAATAAATGCCATATTTTAAAAAGCTAATGTGCTCTCCAAAATGGATATCCATTTTCTAAAAACAAATATTCGTTTTGATATCAAATATATTTGATATCCATTGTTAAAGGAATTTCACCTCCTCCAATCGAATTCCCATCGATTCAAGTATGTTTAAACTCATTTTTTTAATTATTTAACGCAAATTTTTTAATTATTTTGATTGTTTGATATGATTTTTTAACAAAATATTAGGTTTTTTTTGTTGAAGTTTTAGGAATTATTTGAAAACAATGTTAATTTAGAAAATTTTAATCTACAAGGTTAAAATGGAACAAGGTTTAGCAAACCCTCCACCAAACCCTCTTTCAATTCAAGACTTAATTGAAATAAATATAACTAAATTGACAAACATAGCTGAGAGATACCGTACCCATGAGCATTTGCGAGCAGTGACCCCAAGTACAGAAGCCATAATCTCTCATGTTAGGGACATCACCTAGTAGCATGCTGCATTTCAAGATTGGAGAGATCAAAGAGGTTAGAATACACAAATGGTTTGTCATATGAGGATATCAAAAGATTAGAAATATCCAAAGCTAATTTAGCCCAACATTTTATTTATCGAAGAATAGGACAAAATGTTGCTTTACACAAACCTAAATTTTCCATAAAATGGTGCACCCATCCAAACATAGTTGCAAACTTTTGGAATCATTTGTGGGGGTAAGTGCACCAAGATGGTTCCCAAAAAGGGGGATTAAGTGACCACTTTTTTTTTTTTTGAAATCAGGAAATATTGACCTTGGACGTGAAATTGATGATAGTTACACTCAAATTTTTGAGATGGAATAAAAAAAGGATCGAAGTGCTCCAAGTCTACTTTCTAAACTACTAATTTATTTTGAAAATGGTTGAGATTAAGGGGTTCAAACGAGGGATGTACACAAATTGGTGTTGTTTTTGTTAGAAAAACATAACATAGCAACTCTTGTACAACCCTAATACGGTGAAATTTTTTTTAGTATTTTTAAAATCGCTATGGTCAGAAGTTAACTAACAGCATGTAGTTGATACACGATTTTTCTGATAATTTTTTAATGAATATTTTATTTTTTACTAATTTTCGAAGTGGACACTTCTTGAAAAACAAAATTTTGGTCATGCTACCCCTACAAATTTTGGAAACTAATTGAATTTAAAAATAAAATAAAATTGTAGAATGGAGTCTAGTTTCTAAAAATGTAATTTATTTGAAATTTCGATGAACGGTTAATTTATAACGAAAAAAACACCAAACACTACTTTTTGCCAAAAAAAATACATACAAACAAAAATAATTATGGATGAAAGGCTTAACATTTTTAGAAAGTTAAAAAAATTACATCGTTGGATAGCTAATAGAGAACCTAACATTGCCCAAATGTTCGATTTGTTTGATATTGAATCACGTGCAATCCTGATGGTGAACACGAATCTGATTATGTGAAATATTGTAGAATTTGCAAAAACATGTCTCTGGTCATTGGGAATGCCCTCCAAGCCTTTGGGTTGATATTCCAAGGAAAATACCAATCCCAAGGCTTTGGGATTCCCAAAGCAAGATATAACGTGCTCGCGTTATATCTCAGTTTTCACATGGTTTTTTTGGTTTGTGGGGAGCATGTCTAGCAAGACATAATGCGAGTGCGGTATAACGTGCTCACGTTATATCTTGATTTATGTTAAATGCTACTTTATTGAATGTATGTTTATATATTTGTATGTTTGTATGTACATGTATGCTTGTATGTCATGTATGTATGTATGTATGTATGTACATGTTTGTATGTATCAATGCATGTATATTGTATGTATGCCTATTTGTATGTAAGATTGTATCTACGCATGTACATGTATGCTTGTATGTATGTAGGATTGTATGTACATATGTATTATGCTTGTATGTATGTATTTATGCATGTCTTTAGAGGGAGGGAGAATTTTAAGAGAGAGAGAGAGAGAGAGATCTAGAGTTGTCTAGGTAGGGTGGGAGAGGGAGAGGAAGGGGGAGTGAGTCTGGAGAGAGGGAGAGGGGGTGGAAGTGAGTTTAAGAGAGAGGGAGTGGGAGAGAAGGGGTTGGAGTGAGAGGTACTTAGCTAGGTAGGGTGGGAAGGATAAAGGGAGTGAGAGAGAGAGGGGGTGGGAGAGAGAGAATTGAGAGAGAGGGGGGAGAGAGACAGAGAGACAGAGAGAAAGAGAGTTATGTAGGTAGGGTGACAAAGGGAGATACTTGAGAGTGTGAGGGGGGGTGAGAGGGAGAGACTTGAGAGATAGGTAGTGAGAGGGAGTGCGAGAGGGAAGGAGTGGGAGAGAGAGGGATTGTGAGTGAGAGACCTGGGAGAGGGAGAGGCTGTGGGAGGGATTGACCTAATAGAGGGAGAGAAAGAGGGGGTGGATTGAGAGGCACTTATATAGGTAGGGTGGGAGGAATAGATAGAGGGGAGAGAGAGAGAGAGAGAGAGAGAGTTACCTAGGTAGGTTGCCAGAGGGAGAGACCTGAGAGAGAGAGGGGGTGGGAGGAGAGACATGAGAGAGGGAGAGAGAGGGAGTGGGAGAGAGTGGGAGGGAGATAGAGAGAGATAGATAGAGGGAGCGAGAGAGGGCGGTAGGGATTGATTAAACGAGAGGTACATAGAAAGAGGGAGAGGGTAGATAGAGACAATTATAGAGGGTAGGAGAGAGGGAGGGAGGGAGAGGTGATATGTATATATAGATAGAAAGCGATAGGGGTTGAGGGTATAGGGCTGAGGGATTAGGGTGGAGGACCTATAGGGTTGATGGTTTCTAGGGTATTAGGGTTTAAGGGTTGAGGGTTGAGGGATTAGGGTCGATGGTAGAAAGTATTGGGTTGAGGGTATAGAGTAGAAGGTTTAAGGGTTTAGGGTTAAGGGTTAAGGGTTTAGGGTATAGGTTTGAAGGTATATGGTTGAAGGATTAGGTTGATGGTCCAATGTAAAGGGTAGAGGGTATAGGGGTTGAGGGTTGAGGGTTTAATGTATAGGGTAGAGGGTAGAGGGTAGAGGATAAATAGTTTAAGGGTTTAGGGTTTAAGGGTTGAGGGTTGAGGGTAGAGGATTGAGGGTATAGGGTATATGGTCAAGGGATTAGGGTTGAGGGTCCAATGTATAAGGTAGAGGGTATAGGGGTTGAAGGATTATGGTTTAAGGGTTGAGGGATTGAGGGTTGAGGGTTTAGGGATTAGGGTAGGGAGTTTTCTTGGATTTAAGGGAGTAAGGGTTGAGGGATTAGTGTTGAGGGTAGAGGGTTTAAGGGTTTAGGGTTTAAGGGTTGAGGGTTGAGGGTTTAGGGTTGAGTGTTTAAGGGTTTAGGGTTTAGGGTTGATGGATTAGCGTGGAGAGTGAGGGATAGATGGATAGAGAGGAGAGAAGAGGGGGGAGTGACATAGATATATGAGGGTTGAGCATCCAATATATAGGGTAGAGGGTTGAGAATAGAGTGTATAGGGTTGACGACCTGTAGGGAGGGATTAGGGTATTGGGTTAAGGGTATAGGGTTGAGGGATTAGGGTTGAGGGTACATATGGTTGAAGGATTGGGGTTGAGATTCCAATGTATAAGGTAGAGGGTATCAGGGTTGAGGGTTTAGAGTTTGAGGGATTAAGGGTTGAAGGTTGAGAATTGAGGGTTGGGTGTTTAATGTATAGGGTAGAGAGTTTAAGGGTTGATGGTTGAGGGTTTAAGGTTGAGGGTATAGGGTTGGGGGATTAGGGTTGAGGGTCCAATGTATAGGGTAGAGGGTATAGGGGTTGAGGGATAAGGGTTTAAGGGTTGAGGGAAGGGTCAAGAGGGTTGAGGGATTAGGGTAGAGAGTTTACTAAGTGGGTTTAAGGGTTTTAGGGTTGAGGGATTAGGGTTGAGGATTGAGGGTAAAGGGTAGAGGGTTTAAGGGTTGAGGGTTTAGGGTTGAGTGTTTAAGGGTTTATAGGGTAGAGGGTAGAGGATAAAGGGTTTAAGGGTTGAGGGTTTAAGGTTGAGGGTAGAAAATTGAGGGTATAGGGTTGGGGGATTAGGGTTGAGGGTCCAATATATAGGGTAGAGGGTATAGGGGTTGAGGGATTAGGGTTTAAGGGTTGAAGGATTAAGGGTCAAGAGGGTTGAGGGATTAGGGTAGAGAGTTTACTAAGTGGGTTTAAGAGTTTAAGGGTTGAGGGATTAGGGTGGAGGGTTGAGGGTAGAGGATTGAGGGTAGAGGGTTTAAGGGTTTAGGGTTTAGGGTTGAGTGTTTAAAGGTTTATAGGGTAGAGGGTTTGAGGGTTGAGGGTTTAAGGTTGAGGGTAGAGGATTGAGGGTATAGGGTTGGGGGATTAGGGTTGAGGGTCCAATATATAGGGTAGAGGGTATAAGGGTTTAGGGATTAGGGTTTAAGGGTTGAGGAATTAAGGGTCAAAAGGATTGAGGGATTAGGGTAGAGAGTTTACTAAGTGGGCTTAAAGGTTTAAGGGTTGAGGGTTTAAGGATTGAGTGTATAGGGTTGGGGGATTAGGGTTGAGGGTCCAATGTAAAGGGTAGAGAGTATAGAGGTTGAGGGTTTAGGGTTTAAGGATTGAGGCTTGAGGCTTGAGAATTGAGGGTTGAGATTTAATGTATAAGGTAGAGGGTAGAGGGTTTAAGGATTTAGGGTTTAAGGGTAGAGGGTAGAGGGATTAAGTGTTTAGGGTTTAAGGGTTGAGGGTTTAGGGTTTATAAGTGGGAGAGAGATAGGAGTGAGTGAATGAGAGAGGTAGTTGAGAGAGGGAGAGGGGGTAGGAGGGAGAGACTAGAGAGAGAGAGGGAGTGGGAGAAAGATAGAGGGTAGAGGATAGAGGGTATAAGGGTTAAGGGTTAAGGGTAGAGGGGAGAGATGGAATGAGTGAGTGATAGAGAGAGAGGGAGTTGAGAGAGGGAGAGGGGGTAGGGGGTAGGGGAGAGAGAGAGAGAGGGTAGAGGATAGAGGGTATAAGGGTTAAGGGTAGAGGGTAGAGGGGAGAAAGATAGATTTAGGGTTTAAGGGTTGGGGGTATTGATGAGTGTCGTTGCATTCCTCATCATTTAATTATAAATATCAATCCAGGGCAGTGTCCATGGCAATATGCAGGAGGGAGAAGAAATTATTTGCATGACATGTTTTTTCTACAAATTGTTGGAAAGAAATTGTTGAAATCAAATCTATCTTAAAAAACTTGTAAAGAAAAATATTGGAAATGTAAAGAACTAGAAATGAAAAGATTGCTGAAAAATAAACTAAGAAATGAAAACTACAGACAACTACACTATTGATGAAAAATAAACTAAATTTTATTATTCTATAAAACTCTTCCTCATTTGATTCCTTGATTACAATGAATTTATAGAATTTCTATCTTCAACTAATCTAAAAGATAAGCCTTAATTGTTGTGCAACAACATGCTAGAAGATAAAAACATGTGTTGAGGGAAAAAGATAAATCTCTCTTTCATCTTGATGAGTCAATCTTCTTTGGTCGTCCAAAACAAATATGTCTATTTTGCAACCCCCAAACAAGCTCCAAAAAAATATTTGACTACTGAAAAAGTCATGTATTTCCTTTGTGCATTATTAAAACTCATAAAACAACTTTCAGATGCTTGCAAAAAGGTTCAAACTACCCAAAATTGTCTCCTAGATATGCTCCATTTGTTTGCACAACCCAACAACCTGCTTTAATGTTTGTAATTTCCCCCTAAATGCTTTCAATTATTGTCCTTTAACTGCTCAACCTCTTCATACTTAGTTCCAAAAAATTTGGAACATAGAAGCAAACGAATGAGCAAATTCCAAAAATTTTGAAATATCACAACAAATTTTCGGAGCATCGGACTAGTGAAATTTTCTCTCAAACCACAAACTGGGTTTCTGTGAAATTTAATGGGTTTTTTTTCCTTCTTGTCTCCTAATTTTTGTCCAAAAATATCAAGAACCCAGATCATAATTTTTAAGATATGATTAAATATTTGACTGTTGCAATTGAAAATATTTTACTTTCCTCATCATACCTAGTCTTGATAAACTTCATAATTAAACAAAATATATGTTTTTATTTGGCTAATAGATGAAACATTTTTTTGTCTCATTATCTCCCCCACACCTAAAATGTTGTAGGTCCTCTTGCAACTTATAGTGAACTTCTAGAGCCAATCTTTTCACTTTTATTACAATTGTTTTGCAGATTTGTTGGGAGGTGCACTAGAAATGCTTCTAAAGATGTTCTGAATTATTCTGAAAATATTCTGGGGATTTTATTGTTATATTGCAGAAAAGAAACCTACTCTGTCGTACTCTACTTATTAATGTAGAAATAGGTTACATATAACCATTAACTGGTTGTGGAAAATAACATCTCTTTCTCAAATGATGGATCCATGCATTCAATTTTTTAAAAGAAGAATAAAACCATGAAAAGAAGATGGCTAAATATTTGAACTCTGATGCTCCTCCTTCATTTAAAATGACAATCTTCTCCATAATTTCCAATTCTAGTAGATACATGGGCTGATGATAAATATTTTGCAATCCTTCCTCACATTTTGTTGCATGCATGACTAGATGCAACTCCTTGTCCTTCAAATATCTGATTGAGCAACCCTCCTTGGACTTTGAAGGTGTCCAAACAATAATATTTTGCTTGTTGGGGTTTGAAGTCATAGTCCTCTGGTTGAGGAGATTGCACAAGAGCTGTCACATTTTCATGCAAAAACCTCTTCTTTTGGATCTGTTGTTTGGGTGAGGGGGTTTCTAAAATAATAAAACAAAAAATTTCAAAAATAAAAAACCTAAAAAGCTTGTCAAACTAATTTTTCTTCTAATATGTTGTCACCAGATCAACAACTCCCTAATGACACATTTCCCTGACAATAATGTCAAAAATGATGAGTGTCGTTGCATTCCTCATCATTTAATTATAAATATCAATCAAAGGTGGTGTCCATGACAATATGCAAGAGGGAGAAGAAATCATTTGCATTACATGTTTTTTCTACAAATTGCTGGAAATAAATTGTATAAAAGAAATTGTTGGAATCAAATCTAATCTAAGAGATTGAAAATGAAAATGTTCGAATCAAATATATCTTAAGAAACTTGTAAAGAAAAATACTAGAAATGTAAAGAACTAGAAATGGAAATATTACTGAAAAATAAACTAAGAAATAAAAACTACAGACAACTACACTACTACTGCAAAATAATCTAAACTTTATTATTCTATAAAACTCTTCCCCATTTGATTGTTTTATTACAATAAATTTATATAATTTCTATCTTCAACTAATCTAAAAGATGAGTCTTAATTGTTGTGCAACAACATGCTAGAAGATATGAACATATGTTGAGGGAAAAAGATAAATATCCCCTTCATCTTGTTGAGTCAATCTTCTTTGGTCGTCCAAAAATAAATATGTTTATTTTGCAACCCCTAAACAAGCTCCAAAAAGACATTTGACTGTTGAAAAAGTCATATATTTCCCTTGTGTATCATTAAAACTCATAAAACAACTCTAAATGCTTGCAAAAATGTTCAAACTACCCAAAATTGTTTCCTAGATATGCTTCATTTGTTTGCACAACCCAACAACCTGCCTTAATGTTTGTAACTGCCCCCTATATGCTTTCAACTATTGTCCTTTAACTACTCAACCTCTTCATACTTAGTTCTGAAAATTTTAGAGCATAGAAGCAAACGAATGAACAAATTCCAGAAATTTCGGAGCATCGCAGCAAATTTTTGAAACATCGGACTAGTAAAGTTTTCTCTCAAACCATGAACTGAGTTTCTGTGAAATTTAATGGGTTTTTTCACCATTTTGTCTCCTAATTTCTATCTAAAAATATCAAGAACCCAGATCACAATTTTCAATATATGATAAAATATTTGACTACTACAACTAAAAATCTCTTACTTTCCTCATCATATCCAATCTTGATAAACTTCATAATTAAGCAAAATATATTTTTTTATTTGGCTAATAGATGAGAAATTTTTTTGTCTCATCAGGTATAAGGGTTAAGGGTAGAGGGTAGAGGTAAGAGAGATAGAAGTGAGTGAATGAGAGAGAGGGAGTTGAGAGAGGGAGAGGGGGTAGGAGGGAGAGAGAGAGAGAGAGAGAGAGAGAGAGGGAGGGAGGAAGTGACAGAGAGATAAAGGGTAGAGAATAGAGGGTATAAGGGTTAAGGGTAGAGGGGAGAGGGGAGAGAGAGAGGAGTGAGTGAGAGGGATTTGAGAGAGGGAGAGGGGGTAGGAGGGAGAGATGAGAGAGAGAGAG
>VDFB02256132.1:228926830-228987554 GCA_007258455.2 Sequoia sempervirens
CTTCAAATACCTTTGTTCATCAATTTCAAACCACACAAGCACATTTTCAAGCATGAAGAAATGCGGAGCAAAATACAAAACACTTCCCAAACACCTTGTACAACCTTTATGCAAATTTTCTCAAAAGCACTTGGAAACCAAGTGACCCTGTTGCATCTGCAACACCTACTCAATACCATACACATATTCTCAACACATCCATACCAGAGGTTGACATCAATGACAACACTAATGACAATATAGTGCAACAATCTCCCCCTTTGTCACTGATGGCAACATCTATTGAAAAACCATCAACGACAAAAGCAACTTTGTATCTCTAAAACTCAAGTAGCTCTCCCCCTTGAACATTTCTTTCCCTATGATTTTTAGAATTCTTTCTCTCTCCCTCTTTTCCTTCTTTTTAGACTTCTCTCTCTCCCCCCTTTGACATCAATAGAAAAGGGAAACACCTACACACTTCACTTCAGGCACAAAATGTGCTCCCCCTAACTGCACCAGCCAAAGACACCACTACCTACTCCCCCTAAGAAGTAGCCTTCATCAGTCCATAACAAAGAATATATCTTGAATTTCTCCCCTAGACAAATGCAAAATCTCATGCATCTAGTTGAAAGAAGGAGGGGTGATAACCCCTAGTTTATGTCTGAGATAATCAAATGTATCTTTTGGAAGAGCCTTTGTGAAAATGTTTTTTGTTTGATCCTTTGTAGGCACATACTCCAACTTCACTTCCTTCTCAACAACTTTCTCCCTTAGAAAGTGATATCGGATAGAGATATGATTTGTTCTTGAATGCATAACCGAAATTTTTGAAATATTGATAACACTTGTATTATCTCACAAGATAGGATAAGGTTCATCGTATGATATTCTAATATCCTTTAATGTCTGCTTCATCCATAGCACCTATGTATAAAAAGATGCTACAAAAATATATTCTGTCTCTATAGTAGATAATGGCATTGAATCCTACTTCTTACTTATCCAAGAAACTAGCTTGTTTTGAAGGAAGAAAGTATGTCCATTTGTACTTTTGTCATCCGCACAACCTACACAATCTGCATCTGTATAAGCACTCAAAGAGAAGTTAGTATCCTTAGAATACCATAGACCATAGTCTGGAGTTCCCTTCAAATATTTGAATACCCTTTTGACTGCTACCACATGTGGCTCTCTAGGATCTTCTTGAAATATTTCCACAAGGCATACTACATGCATAATATTAGGTCTAGTTATAGTTAGATATAGTAATCCACCAATCATGGATATATACTTAGTCTAATCTATCTTAGGAGATTCATCATTTGCTTAACTTACAACCAGTAAGCATGCGAGTACATATTGGTTTAGAATTCTCCATCCCAAACTTCTTTAACATTTCCTTTACATATTTTGATTGTGAAATGAATAACCTTTTTTCTAATTGACTAATTTGTAGCCCAAGGAATAAAGTTATCTCCCCAAGCATTGACATTTCAAACTCATTTTGCATCTCCTCTGTAAACTTCTTACACATGGTCTCATTTCCTCTAAAGATTATATCATCAACATACACAACCACAATTAGGATTTGATCTTTCTCAACTTTGAAGTAAAGGTTGATGTCTCTAGTACCCTTTTTGAATCCTTGTTGCAGTAAGTATTTGTCAAATATTAAATACCAAGTTCTAGGAGCCTGATTGAGCCCATATAATGCCTTCTTCAACCTACAGACCATATCAGGATCTTCTAACAATTGAAAACCTTCTGGTTATTCAATGATCACTTCTTCTAACTCACCATTCAAAAATGCAAACTTTACATCCATTTGATATACCTTGAAATCTTTATGTGCTTCAAAAGCTAAAAACATCCTAATAGCCTCCATTCTTGCTACTGGAGAAAAAGTATCTTCAAAATCTATTCCTTCTACTTGTGAGTAGCATTTGCACACAAGTCTAGCCTTGCTTTTGATAACTTCTCCATCCTCATTCAACTTGTTCCTGAAAACCCATTTAGTTCCTATCACATTCTTGTTTGTTGGTCTTGGGACTAGTTCCCATGTCTAATTCTTATCAATCTATCTCAATTCTTCTTCCATAGCATTGATCCAATTCTCATCCCTACATGCTTTAATAACTGTTTTAGGTTCTATATTAGAAAGTAGATAAAAATTTACCTATTCCTCTATCATAACAACTTTTCTTCTTGTTGGCACACCTTTTCTCTTGTCTCAAATTATTTGATCCTCAAAATGATGAATGATTTTTCTGCACTTAGGATTCTTAGGGTTCTTTTCTAGAGCTTCTTCCTCTTCCACTAGCATCTCTTTTTCTTCTTCTTCTTATTCTTCTTCTTCTCTACAAAGGGGTTCATTAGGTTCATACCCTTCTATCAACACGGAGCTCTGGTGTGATTCTTCATCCACTTTGACACTTGCACTTTCAAGTATCTTCTTTAGTCTCGTGTTGTAGCACATGTATGCTTTGCTCTTTGTAGAGTATCCAAGGAAGATTCCTTCATTTGATCTTGCATCAAAATTTCCTAAATTTTCTTCATCCCTCATGATATAAAATTTACTTTCAAACACTCTAAGATATTTCATAGTATGAGTTTTTCCATACCATAGCTCATAGGGG
The DNA here is from genome assembly GCA_007258455.2 of Sequoia sempervirens. NCBI lineage: Eukaryota > Viridiplantae > Streptophyta > Pinopsida > Cupressales > Cupressaceae > Sequoia > Sequoia sempervirens. Next base: position 228,929,452 of record VDFB02256132.1, read on the forward strand.
GGTCTTTGAGATGTTCACTCTTTCTTTTCCTTTGCTGAGAATGTAAACTGTGGCATGAATAACTTCTCTCTAATAGACATCCAGTAGATTTTCTTCCTTCAACATGGTTCTTGTTGCCTCTTGAAATGTCATATTTTTCCTCTCCACAACCCCATTTTTCTGTGGAGTCATAGGTGTTGGTAAATGTATTTTTACCCCATGATCTACAAAAAAATTGTTAAACTCATTTGAGGTGAATTGACCACCTCTATCAGACCTTAAGCACTTGATTTTCAAATCCTTTTCATTCTCCACCATATATTTAAATTCTTTAAACTTATCCAGAGCTTCTAATTTTTCTTTGAGAAAGGTCACCTAAGTCATTTTAGAGTAATCATCTATTAACAACATAAAATACCTATCACCTTGAGGGCATCTTGTTCTAGTAGGTACGCATAGGTTTGTATGTACCAACTCTAAAGGTTGTGCAATAGAATGTTCCTTAGTTTTGAAACTATTCCTTGTTTGTTTTCCAAACTAACACCCTTTGCAAATTGCATTGATAGGCTTTGTAATCCTTGGAAAATCTCTCACATCATGAGTAGAGTTGATCTTCACTAGGCTATCAAAATTGATATAACCCATTCTTTTGTGCCACAACCAATTTTCATTGATTTGAGTCATAAATCACTTACCGCTAGCACTTTTGAGTTAATAAAAAATTCCTTTTGTCTTTGTTCCTACCGCAACCAAGATTTCAGATCTTCCTTTTCTGATTTCACAACCATTATCCTAAAACAATAGATTGTATCCTTTGCTACACATTTTTCCTACACTAAGAAGATTATGTCAGAGACCCTTGACATAAATAACAACATTTGTCTTATGCTTGCCATCAAAACTAATTGAACCTTTTCCATAGATCTTGGCAGATGTCTCATCACCAAACCTAACACAAACACCATCATATTTATTAAGCTTAACAAAATTACTCTTATCACCTATCATATGATTTGAATATTTGTTGTTAATTATTTAGTAGTTTCTCTCCTCTCTTGCATGAAAGGAAGTCAACATAGTTCCTTCAATACCGTGACCTATTTTTGGAGCAATTTCCTTCACACATATTTTAGGGTTAGTAGAATTAGCTCCAATATTCAAAGCCATGAATAAGCATTCATCACTTTCATTATCCAGTTGGTTTGATTCCTCATCATCACTATCTTCTTTAACAAAATAACTCTTCTTGAAGGATTTACCTTTATGATCTTTATGTTTGTCATTTGAAACTTTATCTGGACATTTTGAAGCATAGTGACCTATCTTTCCACAATTGAAACACTTGAAAGGTAACTTACCTCTATATCTTTTTGTGCCCTTTTTTAATATTCTTACAAAATTTACTTCCAATTCATCAAAATCATCTAGATCATATTCATCATTCCTCTCTTTCTTAATGACTTTAAAAGTTGTTTCTTTACTTGGATCATCTTTGTCAAAATCTCTTAATTTAAAAGTAGTTAAAGCACCAAACAATTGATCTATAGTGTATTGATCCAAATTCTAAGATTCCTCAATAGTAGAAAGTTTAGCACTATAAGATTTAGGAAGAGTTCCCAATACCTTTTCACAACTTCATTTTCCTCTAGCTTTCCACCAAGACCATTGATGGAGTTAAAAATTTCATCCAACCTGTGCATTTAGTTTGCAATATCTTCATTCTTTGACATCCTTAGGGTTTCAAACTTGGCCTTGAAATTTTGCATCTTCACTTGCTTGACCTTATCATCTCCTTCATAAATGCTCTTCAACTTCTCCTAGACCTATTTGGCAGTTTTGCAACTTATTACCTTCACAAGTTTTGAATTTGAAAGCCCACTTAAAATAACATTCCTCACTTTTCCATTGTTCTCATATTCCTTGATCTCATCTTCACTTGTCGGAGTAGTATTAGGCACAGTACATCCATTTTTGACTGATTTCCATACGCCAAACCCTAATGCAGTGAGAAAGGCTTCCATCCTAGCTTTCTATAAGGCATAATTTGTTCCATCGAACATAGGAGATTTGACACCATTCCTATGCACCATCTGGATCTACCTCAAGGGGTTAAGATTCTTCCAAATAACCTCTGATCTAATACTAATTGTTAGAAACATAGGATAACTAAGAGGGGGGGTGAATCAGTTTTGCATTAAAACCTTAAAACCCTTTTTAAACATTAGCATGAATGTAAACAAATGAAAGAATAACACATCCACAAACATTCACAATAGAACACCAGATATTTACATGGAAACCCTACAAGGGAAAAACCACGGTGAGGATTAACTCACTATATGAAAACCAAAACTAATTACAAGAGGCTCACTGCCTAGGGCTCACTACCCAAAGGACTCACTGTCTAGAAAGAAAAAAGGCTCACTGCCTAGGAAGATCACTTCTTCCAGATTACAAAGAAATAGTTACAAGGAGGTTCACTACCTCATAACAACTTGAGAAACCAATACAATATCTCTTTACCGTCTGCAACCTTTGGCTTACTGCCTCCAACAACTTTTGGCACACTAAAATGTAGACACCTTCTACTCACTGCTTCCAGTAGTCTTAGGCATTCATTCTCACATTCATATCTCAACACATGATCACACATACATCATTCCACACCACACTCATCATCAACATCTTTACCTTGCGTATATACCTTCCACAAGCTCGAATAACTTTCACTAGGCCGAATTCAATGAAATGTATACACCTCAAATGTGCAACCACCAAATAGGTCAGGACCAAACACCTCCGTAGTGGAAATAAGTGAGGGCGAACCACATCAAGGGTTAACCAAGACCCAAATCTACACTAACATGCTACACCACACTTCCACAAAGCACAAAGCATATTCACAAATAATGTTACACACACTAGGTTGACCAAACCAAACATTAATGCTATCAAGTAACCAAATTTACATTTCACCAAGGCCGAAAAATATTGTGGACCATGTAGCAACATTACACAACACCCTAGAATATTCCAACATCATTAGAATATTCAAAACCACTGGCACAAACACATGAAATTGAGAAAACTATCTCCCTGTGTAACTAGTTGAACTGCAACTAAAAAAACTCAAGATCTAAGCTTGCGAAACAACTAAACACTAAAAAAACCAAAGGAATGTAGGTACAGGAAATCTTAACACATTCCCAAATCTGCAAGATAAGAAACTTCAGCACTAAGAAATGCGGAGCAATTTCATTTCTCCCAGATGACCCTCTTCACAAGCTAGAGACAGTCCAACACACTATAAAACATATCTTCTACTGTCACACGATCCAAAACCTAAAACTCTGAATATAACACCTTTGAAGACCTTTGATCATCACTTTCAAATTGCACAAGCAAATCTTCAAGCATGAAGAACTGCAAAGCAAAATACAGAACACTTCCTAAACACCTTGTAAAACCTTATGCAATTTTTCTCAAAAGCACTTGTAAACCAAGTGACCCTACTACATCTACAACACCTACTCAACACCATACACATCTTCTCAACACATCCATACCAAAGGTTGACATCAATAACATCACTAATGACAACATAGTGCAACATGTGTACCCTATGTTTGGACCTTAGCTCTCCTTTTTCTAGTTATAGTTTCATTGATACTATGTATCTTCTTTGATTTTGGATATTTCAAAATTATTGCTATTTCTTCTTAGAAATTTTGCAATTATCTCCACAAATGATTGCAGTGAAGCTAAGAAGAAATATATCATTACCTTCACAATTATAGATTTATTTTCCTTATTTACAATTGGATACATTTGTGCAATGGTAAGGAACATTCCTAGTGTGAATAATAATCTAAAGAGTACTTTTTCATCCAATAATTCTTCTTTTTCCTCTAATTTTTACTTTTGTTTATCTTTCTCTTAATTCTCTTCTCCCTATTTTTCTCTTGCTTTGTATTTTCTTGTTTCCCTATTGTAGCAGCTTTTCCTTGAGGAGATTACTTTAAATTATTTTGAGTTGGTTCCTTTGTACTCACTTTTCTTTATCTATTTCTATATCAACTTGTATTGAATATATTGTCTTTTTTGTTGCCACAATGTATTTTATTTTTTCCTCTTCCTTCTTTTTGGGGTGGTATGTCTCACCTTTCTTCTTTTCAATAGTTATCTATAGGAGGTCTTATGTACTTTCTCCCTCTAGTGATTTAGGTTCCCCAATTTGTGTTTACTAATATGGAATCTACAAATTTCTCCTTGTGGTCATTTGTGGATACCACTTTTCTAGTTCTTCTTGCCCCAAAAATTTGTGTGTTTGGGAGTGCCTTAATTCAAACCTTGGAGAATCTAATTTTAGGCACTCAAATTGCCACACTTGTGATGTCCCTACTTCTAGAGAGGTTGGTGAATCTAATTTTTTTACTTCTAGTGGGCGAGATTCTTTGATATTCCCCCACTTCTTGTGCAAAATATCTTTGTTCTTTTTTAGGTTCTTTATAGCCTTCTATTTATGTTGTTTATCCATTAATTATTGGTATGTACCAAAAATTTAAGTATTAGGATCTTTAGGAAGAGCCAATAATTATAATGTATTAGTGTGTACCAAATCATCATTAATTTCAAAAGGTACTTGTGGTATCCAAGTTACCCTTGGCTCCACCACCTCCATAAAAATGTAATCCTTATCCACCACAAAAGTTATATCTTACACATGCATATATCCTTACCCCATCATAGGAAATTTGATCCCTTTCTTGAATATATTTTTGGAAAGATTTGAGAAACCCAATATACCTCATTGTATGAAGTTCCATCCTTGAAGTGATTGATGTGAGGGTTTATTTATTTTATAGTTATGAAATATTGTTGCCATAATTTTTTAGGAATCTTCAAAGTAATTCATGAAATAAAATGCTAACATGTGATAAGAGTGTTATACTAGAATTGGTAGTGATAAAATCCCCTTATTGTTCTCTATTAGTTGCTCTCAAAGAACCTCACATAAGTCAAAATATTTACTTTATACCACAATCTCATATGCGACCAAGATGGCTACTCTTGTGGTAGATTCTTCTCTATTTATATAGTATACTTTATGAGTGATTTTTATGGTTGCATATATCACCACTTGGTTTATATATTATTTGAGATCGATAAGCCCCTCCCATCTAGTATTGCTCACATAATTTTCTTAACCTCCTAGTTTCTCACCTTCTTCTTCAAGAGTAATTCACTACTATTCAATAATAATGTGAATTACATGAATTACATATTTTGTAATGTGGTAAGGTCATCGTGGATGTGACTTAGGATTATGTAAACCTAAACACGTTCTAATATGAAGCTAGGAAAATATTTCCATATTTTCAAGTTGAAGTTGGGGATTTGTTGATACCAGAGTAGGTATTCATTGATATTTGTCTTTAGAAGTGTTTTGCTAATGGTTTTGAAAGTTGTGTGGTCCATCTCCATCAAGGAAGTATGAATATACTTCCACACATATTTTGAGTGGATCACATCCATGGGCATGTTAGAAAATGATCCTTATGGATCCATCTACGTTGCTTTGAAAGGGTAATTCTTGTACTTTGGCCAAGGTTTTTTTAATCTACCATTAAGATGTTATCATTTATTCAACTACCTTTGCTTCCTCTTTTTTACAACTTGATCCTTTCTTTGCATTATTATCTTCTTTTATTTCAAAAAAAAATATCTTCTCAATTTTGTTAAGGGAATTTTTTGAATACATCAAATTTATAGATTTTTAGCAAGGTTTATGTATTTATTGTGATTATGTATCCATTATTTTTATGTCATTCTTTTCATTGGGGCATTATTTATGCAATATAATTTTATGTCTATAATATAATATTTTATATAATATGTTGTTTTTTCTTGTACAATTTCTTCCTTATATCTTTTCATAGTAATCCTTTAATCACACACCATTAAAATAACTGTCTAATAGTTAAATTTGTAGTGTGTAATTTAATAGCTCTAGACTTTTGGTTATTTCTATAATTTTATATGGTCCCAACCATCAAATTTTTAGTTTTCCATATTTTTAAATGTTTTGTAATACACAAGATCTATATCCCCTATTTAGAAAAAAAATCATAATTTTCTATCATGTCATGCTTTTTGTCGCTTCTTTTCTAAACTCTAAATGTAGGTTGCTAACAATTATTTTTGTCTAATTTTTTTAGGTGATTTGATTTCTCTTGTTAATATTATTCTTCATTCAACCTTAATTTATTGGTGATGAGCATTTGTTAGGCCTCATACTTTAATCAATTAATTATTATTTCGACTAGGGTGGTGTCCAGGGATATTTACGAAAGGTTTCCATATCCTTATTATATGTTTAAAGAAAATGATTTTGATAAAAAGAGATACTAACATTAGAATTTTTTTTATTCTATGGAATCATGGGATGATGAAGACAAAATAAAATAAGGAGATTTAAAGGAAGAACATACCAAAGATTGTGAAGAAGAGGATCTTGAGAAGGAACTCCATTTTTCGTATCATAAGATCAAAAAGCTCAAGAAGAGAAATTTAAGGCTAAAGTCACGACTTCAAGAGGATAGTGAAACTAAAGTGGAATCATCTCAAAGTCTTAAAGATTCAAAAAATATGATCATGGATCTAAAGATTCAAATTGAGCAAGCCAAACACATTGAAAAGTTGTAAGAGATCAACTAAAGATAAAGGAATTGGAGTGTGAGAGATTGGAGCTTGAAATTATTTCCTTGAGGAAGGAGTTTGAGAAATCAAATGATCAATTAAATTGTAGCATGAATTTTGAAAAGAGCACAAGAATTATAGAGGACATTATCAACTCTCAAAGATGACCTTTCATTAAGATTGATCTTGGCTTTGAAGAAAATCAAAACACTACCAAAGAAGGCTCAAGTTCTAAGGCTATAGAGTTACCAAAGAAAAAAAATAAGGAGAAGCCCGAAGGATATGAAAATGTTCTTAAGAGCTCCAATAATGGTGACAGTTCCAAGAAGAAAGAAAATAATATCACTTCAAAAATCAGTATTCCTCACAAAGGAAACAATGCAAATTTTTGAAGACCGTAGATCCTTAAAGACAAGCACAAATGAATAGGCTTTAACATTTATTTTATGGTTATTATTTCTTTTGTAAGTTTGGTCATAAGACAACGAATTGTAGAGTTATGCAAGGAAGGACTTCAATTTATTAAAGAGGGAATATAATTCATTTTCTCCTCAAATGGATTACAACATTATGTGTTACAAGTGTAATTTATTTGGTCATACAACACATTCTTGTAGAAGTAATTTTGTGGAAACTCCAAAATAAAACAAGGAGGATATTCATGACAGGCTAAAGGAGGAATCTATAAAAGTTTGGAAGAAGAGGTAGAAGCATGAAATGATAGAGAAATCCATGCTAGTACAAGCAACCTTCCATGTGCAAAATGGAGGAAATTAGTGGTATATTGATAGTGGGAACTCAAGCCACATGATCTAGGATAAAAGAGAGTTACTCACTTTGAAGGAAATAAATAGAGGCACTATGACATTTAGAGATAATGCCATGGTAAGAATAATAGGAAAAGACACTCTTAGTTTTGACAATGGAAAGACAAGGATTGAAAATGTATTATATGTTGAAGGATTGAAGCATAATATCCTAAGTGTTGTCAATTGTGTGATCAAAGGCACACTCTCACATTTCATCCTAGTGGTTGTGAAATCAGAAATATAATAACAATGAAAATTGTTGTAGATGCTAGTAGAAATATAAACAATCTCTATATCCATAGTGAAGTCAAAGGAGAAAAATTTGCTACATGGCACAAGAAGATGAGAGCTGGTTATGACACAAAAGGATTAGATATTTGAACTTTGAAAACATTGTGAAGATTAGCAATAAGCTAGCTGTAAGGGGCATGCCAATGATAGTAAATCCCTCTAATACTATATACAAACAATGCCAATTTGGAATGAAAACAAGGTCGAGTTTCAAATTAAATAAGTACTCTACATCAAAGTCATTGGAATTTATACATATTGATTTGTGTGGGCCAATAAGTGTAACAAAGCTAAGGTAGTAGAACAACTTCCTACACTACTCTTGAGAGGAGGATAATGCAAAAAATTACAAATCTTTAAGAGTTACAAAAACTTAAACAAAAATAAACATAAATATCATGCACACCACAACACAGTGATTTACGCGGGGAAAACCTTTTCAAGAGAAAAACCCCACACTCCAAAAGATGCCCAATATAGTATTTGAAGAAATCACAAAGATTGCAATATAATTGCAAAGTAAGCTTGTCATAGGAGTATCACCAACTAGAGGTTTAGAGGCAACACAACCGCTATCAGACTCTCAAAATACATCACACTACTCAGCTGTAATACAATGCCCTCATAAAATAGGGTTTCCTTCTAGGGCAAGTCAAGCCAAAAAAATATCAACTGCCATATTTGAGACCTAATGATGAATGGTCCAAATTTATAATAATAAAATATACATAAAATATGGGTTTTGAGGTTGCTGCTCCCGAACCCCCACCGGGGTGCATGACCCCTGCACCCCTCATTGAGGGGATGAGCCCCCTGGACCCCTGTAAAGGGTACCCCTTCTACACCCCTCAGCACTGATGTATCAACAATACCTTATGTAATTGCAAGGTTGACACACATATTCCCAATAGTAAGGACAAAAAGCTTACAAGGTGAGAGTTATTTCATGCTATTAATTGATGATTATTTTAGGATGACTTGGATTACCTTTCTAAAAGAAAAATTGGAATATCTTGAGAGGTTTAAGACATTTAAAGCCTTGGTAGAGAATAACACTGGGTTAAGAATCAAATTCCTAAGATTTGATAGAGGAGGGGAATTCACCTCAAATGAATTTGAAGAATTTTGTTAACAATATGGAATAAGAATGTTTGGACTAAACTGTGGATTGATATTGAAGATAAATTATCATTGTAATTCTATCTAATTGGTAAATGTATTTGGATCAATCATTGGGAATTTCGTAGTGGTTTCCTTAGTTTATTCCTAAGTGTCAATCTAGGGATAGTAAACTTGTGAAAGGTGTTGTGGCAGTATACCTAAGGGTCGAAACTAGTGAATTAAGTGGGGATGGATGCAACTAACACTTTGGAAAAGATTTAATCTGGCTTCTAGTTTCTATTGCGATAGGAAGTTACAAAGTGACAAGAAGTTCGCAGTGCAACAGGAGGTTCACAGTACAATGGAGATTTCCCAGTGCAATAGGAAGTTCACAGAACAAAGCATAACAAAATAACTTGTAAAACCAGTGCATGTAATTGAACGATAAGTAAACTACTGAAAACCTTTTATTCTTCAAGTAACAATTGCATCCAATAGTGAACTGGTCACATCAATTATAGAACTATAATTTAATAGTGTTGGGTGAAAATTATGTAATCAGCTTTCGATAGATTACACAACTTGGACTTCAGCCATAGCTATGTGAGATATGAATCTCTCCTCTCGGAAAGGGGAGGCGCCCTTCTTACTGCTAAGAGAAACAATAGTAAATCACACAAGTAATTACAAAATGTACACAAAATTCACGGAGTGGGGGGGGTGTGTTACATTCATCCTTCTCTCTTTTTTCAGAGAAGATGTTTACAATGCTTCACTTGTTGGAAGTTCCGAATTCTTGATAACCTGAAACGAACAACTAGCAGTAATGCCAATATCTCTATCTCGTCAAAGCGAAGCGTAGAGATACCAGAAGTAATTAACAACAAACAAATAAATTAAAAAGGGAAAGCTCACGAAGGCACAAAGTCGTTCCGTAGCTTTATCAGTGTTGGATCTGTGTAAGCGTACCTTTTGCTATGTTAGAAGCACAAAGTCTTCTTAGACGCAACAATTCTTCGAACAGCATGAACGATTACAAGCACAAAGTCTTGTAGATCATCCAACAAAAGTATCAATGAGCACGAATGATTACAAGCACAAAGTCTTGTAGATCTTTCGACAAAGTATCCAAGAGTATGAGTAATTACAAGCACAAAGTCTTGTAGATTATTCAACAAGAACATGCAAGAGCATGAATGATTACAAGCACAAAGTCTTATAGATCATTCAACCAATGATAAACAGAAATAACAATGCAATCTAAATAATAGATGTAACACAAAGTTTACATAAACTATTTAGAGTCTTTCAGATTCTTCGAACTAATCACTACCAAATCAGATTAACTCACAAAAGTATCGAATCCAACGCAAAGTTTGGCTTGCAATCCTTTTCTTTATTAATCGAATCTCATTCACAAAGTATGAACACAAAGTTTCACAAATTTGCTTACAAAGGGGCAGCACTTCGTTGCAAAAGGCTAAAAGATAATTTACAATGAAAATCCCTCACATTATATAGAAAGAGGGATGAGAAAAATTAGGAAAGAGATTGAGAAAATTAAGGAAAGTTAGGTGAGTGATTTTAGGAGATCTCACCTAACTTTGACCAAAGTCAAAGTGTAATTTGTTTTGAAAATATTACATCTTTGGACTTGGTGTAACTACAATTTACAAAATGACATTCGAAAATGTCGAGAAATATTTACAAGATGCATAATGGGATGCACCGGAAATGTCTAACACTGGAGAATAGGGGGCTGCTTTATGTTTCCTTGCATTGGGCACGAAAGTCTTCAAATTTCCTCCTAGTCTCCTGCACGAACTTCTCATCTGGACCAACGGTGTAATCCACAATGGTGTGAATTCTTGTGATCGATCTCATGGCAGATGAGTGAACCTTTTTGCACCTGTCAAGATGCGTCTTCAGGTTGTCCAATGTGAGCCTTGTATCACAAATGATGTTCAGCGAAGCTTCTGAGAAGTCTGAACTGTCAATCAAATTCGTGATGGCTTCCTTGAAGATCAAGGATATTTATGTGGCCGGTAGGAAGATACAATTGTCTTCAAGAAGTTGACCAGGCAACTCTCTGATACTTTTGTCAAGAATGTTGCAATGCCCGTCGACATCTTCCTGTATTTGGTGAAGATCTTCAATGAGAGATTGAACCACTTGAATCATGTGTTTCAGTGATTCTTTTACCTCTACAAACTTTTCTTTGTCAGGAATTACCCCAACCTCCACCAATTTGCTGAGCTTTACCTGTTTCATTTCCGACCATGACAACAGGCATTTTTCCATGTCTCTGCGCTCCTAGGAAAGTACGCTCTTTTCTTTATCAAGCTATGTGGTGAGCTTGGCCAACATGGTAGTTTTCTCGTCCGCAGCCAAAATTATCTGAGATCCGTGCTCGATGATCTTTTCAACAAAATCATATAACACCCTGCCTTTGGAGGCGAATTTCTCAGCTTTCTTGACAGCTGGGTCTTCAATATTTACCACTGGCGGGTTGTGCATTACTTGAGAACCGAAAGTCTCTTACAACAGTGGCATAATGCTCGCTCCTTTTGTGTACATGTTACGAGTTTGTTCAACTTATCCAGCCTTCCTGCCAAGATATCCAAAGTGATCTGGCGCATCGGCTTTTGCACTTTCGTTGGTAACCTTGCTAAGCCGGACCTTTGTTACTGTAGTCCTCCATATTGACATCACCTTCTGATTCGCAGGCGCTACTTTCAGCATACTTGTGGCCGCACTATCAACACCCAGCCTCGAGTATACCTTTTGCCTTCTTCTTCCCTTTGGCCTTTGAAGAAAGATCTCCTCTAGGTCGAAATCCTCCGAGAAATCATTTGCTTCTTGGCTTCGACACTTGAGATATTAGCCAAGGAGGAAGAAATGAAGTGTGAACTTCTGGATTTACTGTCAATTCGGTCGCCATTGCCACTTCTGAAGTTATTGTCACATCTGAACTCACCATTGGTATCGTGACAATTGGAGAAGTATTTGTCATCGTTGCTCCTGTAGTTGACACATTTAGCTGATCACGCATCGACTCATTCATGAAACGATTGAATTCGTTTTCAGAAGTGATATCATACATGGGCGAAGACAAGCTAGGAATGGACGATGGAGGGCTTGATAGTATATCAACCGTATGGATGCTTGTCACTGAAGGAGTATCAAGCTGGGTTGATGCTGCAGGGATAGGAGATATCTCAGCTGCAGGAATGCTTGTGGTAGGAATAGGTGACGAAGGAACAGGAGGTGGAGGAGTTCTTGAATCAGGAGGGGTATGAGGAACGTTTGAAGTCACGGGCGATGATGTTCTGTGGATTTCCTCAACTACATTCTCGGAGGAGAAGTAGTTCTTTCTCGATCATGCCCGGGTTCCTGTTGATCACCCTCTTGTCTCTCTGAATCTGGATCACCTTCAAAGTCACCTTCAGATCCTTCTTCAGAATCTTCATCAGACTCTTGTCCGCTTTTAGAAACCTCTTTGGCATAGGAGTCTGCTTCTGCTGAATCTTCATCTTCAGCGGATTGGTCACTTGTAGTTCCTTCTTCATCAGAATCTATCTCCTCCGAGATAGCTTTTTACCCTTAGAGCGAGATGGATGAGATTCCGTCATTTCTGTCTCTTGGACAGCCTGGGTATCTTTCTTACCAACAGTGAACTTGATCCTTGGACCTCTTCGCGAAGAAGTGGGAACGGCCGCTGATTTGTTTTTGTCGCGGAGTTCTTGCTGTTGGCATGCTTCTGCTTCGGACTCTTCTCCTTCTGAGTTTGTCCTGAAACTTTTCATTGCATGACCATGTTTATGTAACCATTCTTCTGTGTTGGCTAGGATTGGTCTCAGCCTTTCTTGCCTAGACCATTGTATTGCAGGAAACGGCCTTTTAGCAATGCCTTGCTCATCATAGACAGCGTTCATGATATCACCTGGATCCTCAAAATCCTTTGGTAGATCAGCAATACCAAGATCTCTAATTTGTTGAACTGTCAATCTGCAATAGTCCATTTTGCGAATGGCTTCTTCATCTCTGCAATCTGCCCAGATGTCTTCAAAACGGTACCTGTGTTGGTGACCTTTTTGCAACTTTTTTCTGACATCTCGGTAGTCAAAATCAAACCTATACCTGTAGGTTTTGATAGTCATGATCTGCATTTCAGCATAGACAGACTTAGCCTTTTGTGCAGTTTTGATAGTATATCGGCCGATGGTCAGCGGGAACTTGAACCCACGCTTGTGGTTGCTTCTTCGTTCTTTCTGCACTGACATCAGCTGTCTGCATGTTTCCATGAGAATCCACTTATCCGAAGGATAACGTGGTAGCATGTAGGGACAACCGGTGTAGCATCCTACTCTCAAGTAAGTAAATGTTGGGAATTGGAGAAAAATACATCCAACTTTACTTACCACCTTATAAGCCTCATCAGATACTCTTCTTCTTTCCAAGTTGGATCAAAGTTGAAGAGTAAAGGTGCAAAGAAAGCATCAGTGACCCGTCTGAAATGATGAAAGCTCTCCTTTAGCTCCAATTGGTAGAAATATCTGTACACAGGCACCATCATCCGATTCCCTTTTGTAGATAGACCTGGGAATTGTCTCATCACAGCCGTCGTACACCAGGTAAGAAGTCATGTAGAACTTCAATGTATTGATCAACTGTTTATCTCCGAGTTTACCCCAAATATGCACCTTCTGCCTTCTTATGATCCTGATGTATTCATACATCCAGTCGTGAAAGGTGGATGATTCCGGCAAACCCTTCACTCTGCTCAGAAACGTGATCATATCCTTGACGTCATCTTTGAAGTCACTTCTCAGGAGTCCTTTCGGCCATCTAGAAACAGACGATCTAGGCTTTTTGAGCCATTGAGTGTTTATCAACTGTTTAGCTTTATTGGGATCAGCATCGAAGATTTCCTGTGCTTTTGATATAGAGATGTCAATATATTTGTCCATATGAGGGACCTTGAAGACAATATCAAAGAAGTCGGGGTCGAGTCTCAGAATCTCGTGCCCGGAAGAGTCAATCACGCTTCTGCTTTCTCGGATGTAATGAGATGCAACTTGAAGAACAAACTCAGTATTGTGCGCAGCCGTAGGGAACATCGCCACCAAGTGGAGATTGCTGTGTACGATTGCTCTCATTGAATCAGGAAGAGGCTTCGTCTCAGTTAGCTTCGCGAAGTCAACCAAGTCTTGATGACCAACTTCTGTATCTTTTATTTCTTCAACTTTTGAAAGCACCATAGTGGGCGGATAAACGCCTTGATATTTGTACTTCATCTTGCTTTTTGCTTTCGAAGAAGAAGGAGGCTGAGTAGCAGTCATCAAAAGGAACTGGAACTCTGATCACTCTTGATTTGACGATCTCTGAAAGTAGACTGCAATCCGTTTAGCCAGAACAAACACCAATTGTTAGAAAACATGGGTAAGCGCGAAATGAGCACAAGGATGAGAATTCATGAAGCGGATGGCGAGGCACGCAAAACGATGCACAAATGCGGAAAAAAGAGGCTCTGGAGTGCACTGGTCAAAAATGAAGTTTATTTGGGAAGAATTGGAAAAAGCCTGAAAAAAGTGTAAGGGCGCTAAAATTCAGCGCCCTTACATTTTGGGAAAATTGTTTTTGGTGTAAGGGCGCTAAATTTTAGCGCCCTTACACTTTCCAGTGTTAGGCAATTTTTGACATCTTTAGAATGTCACGGCGCTAAAATTTAGCGCTTTTGCAAATTTTGGCAATTTTGAAAATGTAGATGCAAGAAGGAATGGCGAAGGCGCTTGAGCTTAGCAAATGCAATGTTTATAACAATGAAAGCTTTTGAAATTGTCTCCATCCTATTACATACGCATTCAAAGGTCAAAGGAATTCTCTTTCACAATGATGGATCTTTTCAATGTTTACCAAAACGAATGAAGAGCTTCTGAGATAAAGATATTTCAACACAAACACGTCGGGTAGATATAAGTTCTCAAGGGACATTGCGCACAGAGGAGAATGGGGAAAGAAACGCGTATGAAGAATAGGGATGGGTGTTGAAAAGAAAAGCATGAATGAAGAACACTACGCGTTTAGGAAAACAAAGAAAAGAATGTGTTGGGATACAAAGGCTTGCCATTATTCTTGCGATGAAAGCAAACAATGAATGGAAAACGTGAAGGGGAAAACGCGGAGGAAGAGAATGCGTGGGGTTAGAAGGGAGAAGAATGCGAAGGGAAAGAACAAAACACAAATGGAATGAAAGACGTGAATGTAAGAAACAAAAACGTGTATGTTAACAATGGACATATACAAATGAAAAGACGAAGCCAAATGAAAAACCTACCAGAGCAAAACGCGAAGCTTGCTGAAGAGGCAAATGGCGAAAATCTTCAAAATGCGAATTTGCAGTTTGAAAGGAACTCGCACAGCAAGAGGAGAGAAAAAGGAAATCAAATATAAACAACTAAAATGGCGAATTCATTCACTTAATTGAAAATGAAACTAAAAACCTAACTCAAGTCGAGCAATAAATTTAGGCACGAAAAGTGGCACGATTGACGAAAAACGCGAAAACGTGAGGAAACGTGCCAGAAACATGAAAAAAGTTAAGTGTTGAAGAAAAATGTAATGGTGCTAAATTTTAGCGCCCTTACATTTTTTTGGAATTTCATTGCATGCAGGGGCGCTAAATTTTAGCGCCCTTGCATTTCCAGACTTAGTCAATTTTGCTTCAAGGCAGGAGCGCACTTTTTTAGTGCCACTGCATTTTTCGCGATCTGCAAAGTATGAACAGTGAAACGTCGTGAAAGATCTCGTTTCGAAGGTCTTTGCGAGGCGAACAAGGGGGAACGCTCGAATTGACTATTCGAGACTTGGGAACGCATTTCGAGGTGGCTCAAAAATCACCTCGTTATGCGTACTTGAACTTCACGAATCCTAAGAAACGGACAAGTTTCGTAGGGGGGTTATCCGTGGAACGAGCGCTGCTAGATTCCGTGATAACAAATAGTCAACTAACCACATTAATCGAGTATCAAAACTTTCCAAACTTAAAGGGAATTAAAATCACAGACTGTTCACACCTTACAAAAATGGAAAACAAATCGCACATCATATAAATTCTAACTGATTCAAACATAAAATGATCTCATCGAGCGTCCCAAGAGTGGGTCTGACCTCTGGTTCACAAGGCAAGTGAGAAGAAATCAATTACTCTGGCTCAATATCACGACAATCCAATTCAATTCAAACCATTTGTAGAACCAAAGTATATGTCTATTCTCTATTATCTATATGTCCTCTATAGTTTGAACCATAACATATTTATACATGCAACTTCTTACTATTATGGCCTATGGCTAGCACACCGAATACTACAAACTAAGATTAAAAGTAGTTACGGTTTTTTTTGGCCAATGGCCAACAAACCAAATATTAATAGCCTTTGGTTTGGTTGTAGACCACAAACCCAAAACAATATCAAAAAAATTTCAAGATGTAATGCAGAAATAGAAGTGAACAGTTCTAGAGCATATTCGGTCCATCCTTCGCCTCTCCTCGTGTCTTGTACTCCTTAAGGGTTATCATCCACATGGTTGGTTCCTTCATCATGATCAGTTTCTATTGCAAATCAATCCGATTAGACCATTATCTAAACAATTTTGAATTTTGAATGCATTCTTCTATTCTTTAAAACATATTAAATATTCCTTCATTTTCATAATAACTAATGGCATGAAAACCTAGGGAAGGGAAGTAAAATGAAGCAAAAAGGGCATAAGAATTGGACATGTTTTTCACCCATCAAAGAAGACAATATTCAGCCACAAGAACTCCATAGTAAAATGAAGTTGTTGCTCAAAGGAAAATTAAAACAATTCAAGGAATGAAAAAAGCCATGTTAAAATAAATCTAAGCTTACTAACACTTTTTAGAGAGAAGCGGTGCATACGATAGTTTACGTTCTAAACCGAACATAAATTAGGGTGAACAATAGAAAAAAATCATACAAACTTTGGAAGGGAAGGCCTACATTAGTAAAGTATTTTAAAGTGATTGTGAGCAAATATTATATTAGGCGAGCTGATGAAGACTTGGGAAAATTTTATTCTAGGTGTGATGAGGGTATCTTTCTTGCATACTCTATGAGAAGCAAGGCCTATAGATGCTATTAAAAAATATTGCACAAAATTGTTGAAAGTGAAAATGTGCAAGTTGGTGAAGAAAGACATCAAAATGAAATAGCACAAGAATTTGATTATAAAAAAAAGATAGTGTTAAAGAAGAAGAAGTAGAGGAGGAAGTTAAAAATGGATAAGTTGAACATAAAAACCTAAAGATGCCATCAAGAGCACCACCCAAGACACCATCTAGATTTGTTCAAAAGAATCATGCAAAAAATCTAGTAATTGGTGATAGAGATACAAAAATTCAGATAAGGAGAGTAGCCAGTACATTTGAACATGTGAACTTGTCATTGCTTGCCAAAGTGGAACCCAAGAGTTTTGAAGAAGTCTAAGAAGACAAATGCTAGGTAAAATCCATGGAAGAAGGGTTACATCAAATAGAGAAAAATAAAAATTGGGCACTTGTCACAAGTCCTAAGGACAAGAATGTCATCAGTCTTAAATGGGTTTTCAAGAATAAGTTGAATGAGGATGGCCACGTTGTTAAGAACAAAGAAAGGCTTATTTGCAAGGGTTGTGTTGAAGTTGAGGGGATTGATTTCAAAGAGACATTTGCCCCTTTTTCTAATCTTGAGGCTACAATGATATTTTTAACCCTTGCTAGTTTCAATTTTTTTAAAGTTTACCAAATGGATATGAAGTCAACTTTCTTAAATGGAAACTTGGAAGAAGAAGTGTATATTGAACAACTTGACGAGTTCATTCTATCAAAAGATCAGGATTATGTTTACAAGCTAAAGAAGATGTTTTATGGATTGAAACAAGCCCTCAGGGCTTGATACTCAAGATTAGACAAGTATCTACAACAACAAGGTTTTAGAAGAGGCATTGCAGATGGTAATCTCTATATCAAGAATGAAGGGGATGACCTATTTATTTTTGTGGTCTATGTGGATGATATCATATTTGGAGGTAGCAATGGTAAAATATGTCAAGATTTTTCCACGAACATGCAAAAGGAGTTTGAGATGTCAATGCTTGGTGGGTTGTCTTTCTTCCTTGGGTTGCAAATTTCCCAATAAAATAAGGGGAATATTCATTTAAAAAACCAAGTATATTAAGGAGATGAAGAAGTTCAAGATGGAGGACTGCAATCTAGTGAGCACTCCCATGGTTATAGGATACAAATTAAGTAAGGATGCTGAATCTACTAAGACGAACCAAACTATATATTAATCTATGATTGAAATTTTATTATGTGACATCGATAAGACCTGATACTATGCAAGTAGTTGGTTTGGTGGCATAGTATTAGGTAGTTCCTTACCAAAGGAAACTCATGTGCAAGTAATAAAGATAATATTCAAATATCTAAAGGGCACTATGGGTTGTGGTATCCAAGAGGTAAATATTTCACCCTCACAACATATATGGACATGGATTGGGTTGAAAATATTGATAAATGAAAAAGCATAAGTGGAGGTGTATTCTTTCTTGGAAATAATCTTGTATCATGAATAAGGAAGAAACAAACATTAGTTTCATTATCCATAGTAGAAATGGAGTATATTGCAACAATTTTTTGTTGCACTAAGGTCCTTTGGATGAAGCATACCTTGAAGGACATTAAGTTTGAGTATGATCATCCCATTTCCATATTTTGTGATAATACAAGTGCAATCAACATCTAGAAGATTCTGGTTATGCACTCCGGGATGAAGCATATTCAGATCAAATATCATTTATTAAGAGAAAGTGGTTGATCAACAAGTGAAGTTGGAGAATGTTGATATAAAAGAAAAAATTACGGATATTTTCATGAAGCCACTTCCAAAAGAGACTTTTGAGTACCTGAGAGAGAAATTGGGAGTGATTTCACTCTCATCTAGTCACTAAATGCTTCAAACGAAGCATGTGTTTAGGGGGAGCTATTCATTACATTATCTTTCAACCATGAGATTCCTTTTCCATTGATGTCAAAAGGGGGAGAAGTAGAGTATGGGGGAGCATGTCAGTCAGGGGGAGAAGCATAGTCCTATGGCATTTCAAGATTATTTCTTAACAGGGTTGCTATCAATGACAAATGGAGAGATTGTTGGAAAAATGTTATCATTGATGTCAAAATGCTTGTAAATAGTGAGGAGCAAATTGCAAAATATTAATTTATTGTACACATGGGCTGACCCATGTCCAACACCCCGTTGAAGAAATATTTGTAAAAATAAAAATGTATGGAAAATTAAATAGGGACGACCCCCCTCTAGGTGTTGCCCCAAGTTGGGGATATTTAAGTAAAATATAAATTAATTTTATTTTTGAAAGAGGGACAACCCCCCTAGACAGGTTCACCCAACCTTGGGAAATAAAATAAAATAAATATTTTTTTTTTTGCTAGTGGGTTAACTCCTCTTGGAGTCGACTCCCTTGGGTGAAGAGATATTTTGGAAGGTATAAATAGAAGGTTGTGAGAGAGTTAAAATCAATTAATTTTAATGGATATTATTCACATGAAAAGCAAAAATAAAAAAAAGATATTTGATTAGATTTATGAGAAGTTTTTAGCATCAATTTTGTGAAAAGAAAATTATAATGAAAGCAAAATCATGGCATGTCTATGAGTAGAAATATTGAAGACTATATTGTAGATTTATGAGTGGTTGTATTGCAAATTTGTGAACAATAATTAAGGGCATATCTAAGAGGAAGTTGCAAATAAATTATCATATTATTCATTAAGAGGTTGTAGCCTTCTAATTGAGGTGATTGAGAGGTTGGTGCCTCTTATTAGAAGAGATAGACATCTCTTGCTAGGTTGGTGATTAGTGGTGGGGATTGGAGTCTCCAGTGGGTTGGTGCCTATGAAATTTTTAAGAAGATTTATACAAACAATATTTTGCCATGTTTTTCTCTCGTAAGGGTTTCCACGTAAAATTGTGCGTTCTTCCTATGTTCTTAATTGCTAGATCTTGCATGTAGTTATTGCTATGAATAATTAAGTTTTGAGGTAATATTGATGTGCTTGATTAAGTTGAGAAAATACAAGTATGATATATATTGATTGATCCCCCTCTCAATATAAGTGCGTGTTTCAGCAGAGAGAGATAAAGAGAAATAGGGAGGTAGATATGGATACACAGATATAGAGGGAGAGAGGGGGAATAGAAAGAAATAGAAATAGGGTGATATAGGAGACAACAAGATACATATAGAGAGGTAGAGAGAGATAAAGAGGGAGACAAAAATATAAACATAAAGATGGGGAAAGAGAGGGGGTATATATATATAGACACACACTAGTGCACACTTAATCTTATGTGAATTTGCTTTTTTCTTCATAGGGCTTTGCAATTGTATCATCTTTATTATTATCAAATAACACATTAGATTATGGAACTTATGTGAAAATATCAACCAACGTACCATTTCAACCATCTCTTAAAATTCTGATTAAAAAATATTGTTCTTCAAATCTTTTTTTCTCTTGTAACAAACTTCAAAAATATTTTTAAATGAATTGATTCTTCTTATTGTTTTTGATATAAAAAGCAGCAAAAACAAGGGTGATGTCCCTTCAATACAAGGTAGCCACGCCCATCCAAAGCAAGCACATTAACAACACAGTGACAATAGAGTAAACCAAGCCATCACCCATAACAAGTCATATCAAAAACTCCAAAACAACACTAACAACTAAGTAATTAAAAGAGTCCATAATGCAGGCATGATTCGAAGTAGTCGAGTCCATGGACCGCCAAGGGTCAAACCAGTTATAAAATAACATAAACATAATAACAGTGATAGATAACATATCAAAAAACTTAAATAACCCAAAGCCTAAAACTAATCTTCCATGCATGGTTTGTCCTGAATAGCAGTCGCCCAATCCGCTGTGAGAAACTTAAGCAGTTCCTTAAAGCTAGCGTCCTCCTCGCCATTGTCCACGACTTGTCCTTCTGCAACAAATATAAGTTAGTAGTCGACTTGTGCATGACCTTTAGGGCAAAGTGTGACACTTCCTGAACCTTCTTCTCCAACCTCTCAATTCTCCCTTTCAGATTGTCAACTTCAACTCAAGCCTACTCCTTTTTATCATAATATTCAGTCAAGGGGGCCTTTCCCTTCGCTGTGTTAGAGGCCCGGGGCTTGATTTCCTTCACAATTATACTGGCAGGGCCCTTCTTCAAAATTTTAGACACATGGGAGGCACTGCTCGCCGAGGCAGACTTAACCTCCTCACCGACCACCTGTTCCTCTTGACTTTTGCTGTCACTCCCATTACCACTATCTGAATCAGAAACCTCTTTAAGACTTCCCACCTTGTCCTGCTTATAGACCAGTTTATTAGATCTGCGAGGGGTATTTGCTTCCTTAGTGATTTCAACATCAGAATCAATTTGGTGGAGGCAAAATTTTGTTTTCTTAGAAGCTTTGGCCTTAGGTCTCGAGGCGGGAGCAAAACGTTTTTTATCCTTAGCCTTCCCACCTGAACTCGTTGTGGGGAAGTGTCATGGGGAAGGGCTTTCAAAGCAGGAATTTTTAAGCATTTTTTCTTGCTTGGGCCCGACACATCCATAATGCTGGTAGAAGGGGGCTCAGAGGAAACCACGGTTTCAACAAGAGTAAGCGGGCAAGGGACTTCTTGCATAGTGATAGGCCAAACAGGGCAAAGGGCCATGTGAAAATGATAGAGCTTAGACATAAGGCCTTGGTGCAGGATAGTGTAATTTTTTCCAGAAGTCACAACTTCATTAAAATCCGCAATAGTGCTATCCAGAGAGTGAAACAAAAAAAATAGAATGGAAATATACTGGTGATTCCTAAGGTGGTTAAGGAAGTTAAAATGGTAATAGTAGTAGACCCCATACCTTCCTTCCAGCGTGAAGTACTTCATAATCACCATACAAATTCTATCCCATGGTTCTGGAAGTGCCTCCTGGTCATAGCCACCCCACAGCTTAACATGCTTCTCCACTCCCTAGAAGAATTGGTTAAGACTTATCTGGTCTGGCACTTTCGTCGTTTTCTTCCAGGTTCGTCCACTATTCAGAAGCCTCGTAGCTCTTACTATAACCTCCTGAAAAAATTCAAAAGAAATGTTGCCGATGGTAACCCTACCATCCTTCCAGAAGGTGACAAACTTATGTGACAGGCCCTCGTCATGCCCAATCATGGCCTCCATATACTGGGCAATGCCGCCCTCCTTGCAAATGTGCCAGATGGTGGCATTTGCTTTCCACTCGTCACACTTGTCTGGCTCCACGCGCACTCTGTCCCCACCCATAGAGCCCACCCAAAAGTCGTAGACCACCTTGACAAAAAAGAGAAAACTAGGGCACAAGAGATGACAACCAATTTTAGAAACATCCACAGGGAAAAGGCTGGTGAGAAGTGAAATGAGGTCGAAAAAGAAGGCAATAAATGCCACAACTCACATCCCACGCAAAGGAAGCAATTCCCTCGTGCAAATCGTCCAAAGCACGTAAGGGCATAATATCGGCGTAGGACTTAGCCAACTCAAAAAATCTAACAAAATCCACTAAATTATGAGGTTTGACACAAAAATTTAGGGGGTTCAAAAAATGATGACCTCGTCCGCCACTAATGGTAGAAAGGCACACCTTGTCATCAACCCAAAAAAGGCCGTACATGCCAAAGGACGATCTCATGAAATCCATAACCTCACACAATGGCCAATTATTCAAAAACATGCTCCTGCCAACAAAACTAACCAAAGTTAGTAGGAGCCAGGCTAAAATATTATTTACGGCCCTCTTATTGTTGTTATAGACAAGATATTATTTAATATAAATGTATGTAATTAAGATAATCATGTTTGAAGGATATTGCTATCTAAACTCAATTTTTAGGTTATACATGCTTATCTCACTCATATGAATTTCAAGATTAGTGCTTGTATGCTACTTTTGTTTTATCATTATAGACAAGATACTATTTAAAATAAATCATTTGTTGTTTGCATTTTTGCTCTCCTCATATACACTTCCTACAATTCAAATAAGGATTTGTACATCTCACAATGTACCTACATTTCTTGTGAAAGCAAATATGCTGTCAAATTTTTCTTCAATCAATTTATACTTGTAAATGGTTGCTTTCCCTCTATGCTAAAAAATTATGAATTTTATTTATGAAATTCTATATTTAATGTTTCAAACAATGTGTGAAAACCATCAAACATATTTTTTTTACAAATATTTCTAAGAAGAAAATAATAAATTTCACTACTTAATTAAAAAATTCCTCTTACATAATCTTAATTTGTAACTATATTAATTCTATGATCACAAATATATTTTTATTTTTTATATAACTTTTTATCTGATTTATAGATTTAAGAAGCATTTCAAATTGAAAGTATCCAGTTCAAAATTATAAAAATATCAATAATTTAGTATTATATTTATATGTGACATTTATGTTTATTAAAAGAATTCAATTTGAAATCACCACTTATAGTTATCTATAAAGACATAAATTATAAACAATACACCACTTTATTGACTTCATACATTATCCTACTAAATACTCAAAAATTATATCTCTAACAAATAATTAACATATCCATTAAAGAGCAAGGTGCGATTGCTACTTACACACTGTTCAGTATTGCACTTCTAAGTGCTGCAAAAATGTTGATAGCCCAATTGCGGACTAGTTCACACCATCTTAGGTGTGAAACGGGTAGGTGGGAGGTTCCTAAAGAAGAGTGGGAAAATAGAATATGCCGCTTTTGTAACGAAGGTATGGTGGAGACAGAATGGCACTTTATCATAGAATGCTCAGCTTATAAAGACATCCGGGCCAGCTATAGGGATGCGGTGCAGGTTGACAATTTAAATACCTTGTTTGAAGATTCAAGACTCAACAAAATTGCAAACTTCATCATCAAAATTCACTCTCGAAGGGCTGATCTCGAACGGCACCTCCATTATGTCTAGGGCTGTGCTGTGTGTTGTTCCGGTGCTGATCTTGGGTCCCATAGGCTTCTTTGGCCTCGTGGACGTCATTAAAATATTTCATTTCATTTCATTTCATTTCATAATGACTCGAGTGCGAGGTGACTTGTCTAGATTGAACTTTATGAAGCTCCCATTTCCGATTTATCGGAAACAAAGTTAAAAAGTACGCTTTCGAGTTCCAACCTCTCGAAAGTCCCATTGAAGCGCCTTTCCAGCTGTTATTCAAACACCGCTGACACAACACAATCGGAATTAGTTGGAGACACATTATGCAATTTTCCACGAATCTTTCTTTTGCAGTGTAACAGAGGGCAATTCCCTGAATCTCTTTTTCACAGGTAAACTATTTGTCGCTTCGCTGCCTTTCGCCATCTCTAAAATGCAAATTCCTGTAATATATATGCCTGTCCTGCATTCAGTTAAGAGCTTTGCCGCTTGTAATTGCAGGCGATCTTTTATCATAATTTTGAAGTTATCTTTAAAGAACATACATATCGTGAGATTTTTTCCCCCTTCCCAATCAGAACATAATTTGGATAAAATCTTATACGGGTCTGGTCTCTGTATGATGCACTGGTTAATTTAAAAAAAAAAACCGCCTTTCCGTTAATTCAAAACTCTTTGCCTCTTGTAATTATAGTTTATTTTTTAAATATGCAGGATCGAACTTCACATTGTTTAGACATGCCTTTCGTGGCGTGTTTCTTTTTCCTGACTTAATAAGAACTTAGCTTGGTCAAGTTTGTGTGCGAGGTGTTTCTGTGGAATGCATTCTTATATTAATGAATTAACTTACCCTGCAATTAATTCAAACACCTTGCCTCTTGTAATTACATTTAAGTTTTTAACATAACTGGGATCTTGCACTTTGTTGTACCCATACTAAATTTTCCGTATTGTAACATGTTTCAAGCTAACCCTTGTCTTTTCAATAAACACGAGTAATGTATCAGGGTTGTGGTCCTCTTTGTGGTTTCTGTCTTCTCTTGTATATATCTTCGTAGGATTGACAATTGGAGTTATGAACGAACCAGTGAAGAAGAGGTTAAAGTATTAATGCATGAAAACAACAAACCAATATCATGGCAACAGAACCAAACACTGAAATGCTTGAAGGTTAAGGACCGTGATTCCCTTATCAGGGCTGCACTTGTGAATGGAAAATATCAGCAAAATCTTTGGTTGTAATATAACGTGCACCCTTCTACGAAGAAAACCGGATTTACTTAATAAAGTGCGTCCTTCTATGAGAAAAAAAGGGATTTGCACTATGAAGTGCGCACTGTGTAAGGCAAAAGGAGGTATACTTTTCAAAGAACAAGTTTTCACTATGAAGTGCGCACTTTTTGATGAAGATTGAATTTGATTTTCAAAATCCTTAAAAATTGTGAATAGGCATGCGCGTCAAGGAGAATTGTAAGTTTTGAAAGTGTTTTTTAATGTACTATCAAGCACGCACCTGATATGGTGGCCGCTACTTTGGGGGTTTTAAAAACTGATTTTCTATATTAGGTGTGCCTCTCTCGAAAGCAACCAGCTTTTGACCTTTTAAGAGCGGATTTCCATTGTGAAGAGTGCACCCCGTATAGGCTGATAGAATTTTAGAAATTGCATGGTTCGAAACTATTAATAGGGGCGGCCTTGGTATAGGCCGACCGTGTGTTGAAAGGAAGAATATAAAACTTCATTGTGCAGCGCGCCCCTTTGTGAAGGCTGACCAGATTCATGTTTATCAAAGCAACCTTTGTCTATGGTGAATTGATCTAACAAAGAGATTTCTTCAATCAAGAGAGGGCAAAGATTGACTTGCAGCATAGTAAACTCTTCCTAAACTGAAAATTGACAAAAAGATCTTTAGGGGCAGTGAAAGGAAAGTGCAGATTTCAGAGCTGCTGATAGCACCTTGTTTGAGCACCAAACAATCTGTGAAGGCAAGTAAAAGCAAACAACAACAAATGCCCAAGAAGTTGAGGACGCTAGAATGGTTCAATCAATGTTTCAAACCCATATTCCAGGCGACCACAATCAGCATGATTAAATGACTCAACTCTTTTGAAACAGACCGGCATTTCAAAGGAAACCAGCATTAATGAAAGAAAGTGAGTTTCAACCGCTGCCCCCAATCAAACAAAAAAAACCATTCTTAAATCATGGAGCCAGGAATATGCAATCATCATTTCTTATTCATAGGTCAGGAAACCAAAAT
This sequence comes from Sequoia sempervirens, assembly GCA_007258455.2. Classification (NCBI taxonomy): domain Eukaryota; kingdom Viridiplantae; phylum Streptophyta; class Pinopsida; order Cupressales; family Cupressaceae; genus Sequoia; species Sequoia sempervirens. Next base: position 228,955,637 of record VDFB02256132.1, read on the forward strand.
ATCAACACTATACGTTGCAAAACAAGAGAAAACACCATCCACGAATTTACTCGACAGGGGCAGAATTGTTTGGTCCCAAAGTTTTGTAGACTCCGCAACAACACTGATTCCCAAACAAGCTGGCAGCTATCAAATGACTGATGCAAGTGCTGGAAGGAAACAGGACAATTACCAACAACCAAGGACATCGCCTGCAGGAAGATACTCCAATCAAATTGAACCCTTATGCGCAGTTCATTCCTTCCTCGTTGCCTAAGAATCATTAACCAAACACAGATCGCCCAGCAACAAAGCACGGTTTCCTCTGTTTCCCCCAACCAATCCTACTCCTGTACAAGAGTGTTACTCTTCTCACAAATTATCTGCCTCTGGCAAAAACAAAATCAAACTCTCTTGGTTCGAGTCTTTTCTCCCATAACCGTCTTTTTCCTTCAGGTAGCCACTTACACCCAAAAACAAGGGGCGATCCTTGTAACTGTCTTTTTTTTTCATTCCATCCAAAAGCAAAGAAAGCTTGATGGAGATCAAGAGACTAGTTCGCTGCCCTCCAAAATGTTGCCACTTGTCAACGAGATTCAAGGAAACCGACACAAAATAGAAATCAAACAACAGAAAACCAAAATTTTAAATCAGAAAAAAAAAACAACGATGCCCCTGCGTCAGCTGCTAGCAGAAGGTGTACCTCCTTCGTCGTCCTTGAAAACAATCAAGAGAAGTGAAGAGAGCACTAGAGAAAAAGAAAAGGAAAAGGCAATTTGTAATATAGAGATATTCCAAAGATGGGAAAGTTAAGGTTGATTGCCAAGAAGACTACTGGTACATTTACACCGATTCAACACCAACCATCGGTTATGCATACTATTCCTTTATTTCCAACTCCCAACTCTCCAGTTTCTTCTTCTAGATATCCTCTTTGTCACTCGTCGGGCCAGCTTCTCTTGACATTCCCATGGATGTTGCATTGATATCTATTGAACCAGAATCTCAGATTTCATCTCCTGTTCAGCCTATTACTTCTTCACCAGCACTCTCAGTAATTGAAATTTCATCTCCTGTTAGAGAGCTTAGAGTGAACAGGAGAGAGGGAAATATGCTCCAAAATGGGTAAAGCCAGTAGTTACCTTGGAAAAAGAAACCTCAACCATGCCACTCTTGTTACACTTGTTGATTATTTAGAAGAAAAGAAGCCTAAGTGGGAATCCAGGATGAAGAAAACCAGAGGGGCAATTCTAGTATGTAGACAACTATTCCTACGGATGACGGGATTATACAGAATATTGAGTTTGCTAATTTCTAGGTAGTTAGAACAAATTTGGGGGATTGTACACGCCATGGCAATGTTAACATGCTAGAGGTTGTATTAGGGAATATCAAAGAAAGGGTCCTTATAGATGTTGAAGACGAAGCAGCCTTGAAGGCTGAAATCAAACGACTTTGAGGGTTTATAACATGTCTTTTACAACCTTCTTCCAATCCTACAGTGTTTGTACCTCAGATTTTAGAGTCTACCAATGATCACAAGTGGTTACATTAGCTAGTCACATGTGGAAAGAATGTGAAAAAATTGTTATTGGCCAGCAAGGTACTAAGATGTTAATGATTAGAAGATATTTGCTAGCAGGGTACTACGATACTAGGTCAATTGTACACTTTAGTATCCAAAATGAAGGGAGTTATATGGGGGATTATAGATATGAAGAAAGTGTGTCATGTCCCCATAACCTGATGAGGACCCATTTTAATAAGAGCGGCAAATAGTGTTTCTAAACACTTTTGAATTTAAATATTTAAAATAAAAATATTAAATAATAATATAAATTTTAATTATTGCCAAATAACATTTAAATTTTAATTATTTCTGGCCGACTTCCTTATTGGCGTTTAATATTTGTTTCTGCTAGGTCGACATCCTTGTTGTGGCGGGTCGATTAGTATATATGATCATTTGCTTCCCTGTTTCCAAGCGTGGAATAAGATCACAAATTTGGGGCCACGTAGCGTGTCTTTGCCTGGGGGACATAGTCATTGCCAGTGGAACTGTGATTGCATTCTTCATATCTCTCGAGGAACACATCTTCGCCATCTGTCTTGAGACCCACATCCGTCACATCCAGATCGGAGTGCTAGAGTTGAAGCGATAGTTCAACGATTAGGCCGAGCTGAAGGCTCTAGCCACCTATTCTATAAGTGCCTACTAGGGATCCATATCGTCATTGCATTCAATGGATATTTAGCAGCACCACGCTTTGAGGCAAGTCGACTCCATCACAGACTGCCATTGCTAGTGTGAGAGGATCATCCACCATAGAGCAGCGACGAACATCTTAGAAGAGATGTGATTAGAAGAATCGCATTTTCCAGGATCAACAAGCCTGTGTGTATGGCTGGGTATCTTGTATTATGATGCTAATGTTTGTATGATAGTTATTGCTTCTCACAGAAGAGTTAGTGTTGAATGATTTACAATTTCCAGTGTTAGCTACAGACAGTGATAAATCTTGTTGGATTGTTACATTAATCCCAGTAAGAAGTATCGCACATCATTATATTCCTCTAATCTGACAGTTGATTAAGAATTCACAATAAATTCTGAGATTGCTTGTGCATAGTAATTGTTGAATGTGTGTGTAAATTGACTGAGCATCTTACAATGGTATTAGAGCCACGAGACCTACTAGCTCGTGGGTGATCTATTGATGCAATTAAGCCAAAGAGATATAAGGGAAATCGAGTGAGAGAAGAAGAGGCTAGAGGTAGCTACTTAGAGCAACGATAGGGGAATAGGAGGCAGAGGTAAGAAGAAGATGGACGAGCAGAACAATGAATTCAAAGCTTTCATAGAGAAACAAGATCAAATGAATCAGACACTGATGGCGATGCAAATGATGCAATAAATCCGGACCCAATAATGTTGATGGAGGCAATTTGGAACAATCAGGAGGGAGAGATCACAACAGGATGTCGAAAGGATCAACTTATAGACCATCTCAACCCATGTTCTTGCCAAGGATAGAGGCACCCCATGAAGAAGAAGATCAACTTAGCTTTAGTAGCATTGTACAGGAATACATGAAACTGGATGCTGAAGCTGAAGCAACAATTCCCTTTGATTAGTTCCACAGTGCTAAAAAAGATGGGAGACAACGTCTGCAACGAGGGAATAAAGATCTCCAACACAAAGTCAGTAAGCTTTCACTCCCGACATTTGATGGCTCAAGAAAGGTGACTACACATGCATGGGTACAAAAATTGGACACATATTTTTCTCTCAGCCCCACGACCGTAGATGAAGCTATCAAATTTGCCATTTTGCATTTGGAAGGGTTAGCTCACGAATGGTGGCACCATGGTATTGTGACTCAGGGGTTTGGACTCGTGACTACATATGTAGACTTCACACAAAAACTAATGGAAAGATTCGATAGGAGGGATCTAGAAGTGTACTTCCAAGAATTGACAAGGTCGAAGCAGCTGGGTACCATGGATGAGTATGTTTCAAAATTCCAAAGGCTAGTGGTCATGGTTCCGGATGTTTCAAATAAAAGGCTTATGTTCTTTTTCATCAAAGGTCTATTAGATTCTTTCCAAGGTTTGGTAAGGGCTTTGGAGCTAACAACATTGGAAGAGGCTATTCGAAGGGCTTTGAACCTTGAGGACTCTACGAAGAACAAGCCTATGATCAAGAATGTGTCAACGGGACAACTAAAGAAGCCACTGCACGAGATTGCTCCTCAATCGACGAAACTACCACCGCAATCTCCCGAGATGTCCAGAAACGAGCTTCGGAGAAGGGGATTGTGCTATCATTGTAAGGGACCTTTCGTGGATGGTCACAGGTGTAGGGGCAAAGGACAAATCGACTATATTGAGGTCACCTCCGACGATGATGTTGAAGAAGGGGATGGTAAATTCTTCTTTGATGAGGGGGTGCAAGTTGAGGCATTGGTCGGAGGACATTCGGGAGGCACCCTCGCATCACTTTTAGGAGCACCGAGGTATCATTCTCTTCACATTAGAGGGGACCTATACGGACAAAGGGTAACAATATTAATCGATAGTGGAGCCACCCATAATTTCATCGATGAAGGGCTAGTAGCTAAATTGAGTCTAAGAGCGAAAGATTTTGAAGGATTTGATGTGACAGTCGCAGATGGATACACTATTCCATGCAACCGTCGGATCCGACAAATGGAGTTGACTATAGGAGGACACAAGATGCGAGATGATTTCTACATAGTTGGCATTGGTGAGACAGAGGTGGTCTTGGGAGTTCAATGGCTGCACTCGCTCAGGGAGTACACAACAAATTACCAGACTCTGGAGTTGAAGTTCAAAGTGGATGGGAAAGAGGTCATTTTGCGAGGATTGCCCAAGACGGGTCCCAAGAACGTGCCGACCCAGGCTACAGAGAAAACAAAGGTAGGAACGAAGACATGCAAAAATCCAAATCTGAAGTTGCTTGAGGGCAAGCAACATCTGAGCGGGGTGGACTGTCATGTCCCCATCACCTGATGAGGACCCATTTTAATAAAAGCGGCAAATAGTGTTTCTAAACACTTCTGAATTTAAATATTTAAAATAAAAATATTAAATAATAATATAAATTTTAATTATTGCCAAATAACATTTAAATTTTAATTATTTCTGGCCGACTTCCTTATTGGCGTTTAATATTTGTTTTTGCTGGGCCGACATCCTTGTTGTGGCAGGTCGATTAGTATATATGATTGTTTGCTTCCCTGTTTTTGAGCATGGAATAAGATCACAGATTTGGGGGTGCGTAGCGTGTCTTTGCTTGGGGGATGAAGTCATTGCCAGTGGAACTGTGATTACATTCTTCATATCTCTCGAGGAACACATCTTCGCCATCTGTCTTGAGACCCACATTTGTTGCATCTAGATTGGAGTGCCAGAGTTGAAGCGATAGTTAAGCGATTAGGCTGAGCTGAAGGTTCTCGCTGCCTATTCTATAAGCGCCTACTGGGGATCCATATCGTCATTGCATTGAACGGATATTCAGCAACACCACTCTTTGAGGCAAGTCGACTCCATCATAGACTGGCATTGCTAGTGTGAGAGGATCGTCCACCACAGAGCAATGACAGACATCTTAGAAGGGACGCGACTAGAAGAATCGTATTTTCCAGGATCAACAATCCCATGTGTATGGTCGGGTATCTTGTATTGTGATGCTAATGTTTGTATGACAGTTATTGCTTCTCATAGAAGAGTTACTGTTGAATGATTTACAATTTCCAGTGTGTTGTGACCTTTTCACACATCGCCCCATTGCAAATGGGGACCCCCAATAGTTTGCTAGTTTTTAGGGTTTTGTCTCTGCGCAACGGTTTCATGAGGTCACTTCTTTCAGAGTTTCAAGTCAGTCTTTTTGAGAGTCATCCGAGCCAAGTCAATAATCCATGCCTGAATCAGTGCCTAAACGTCACAAAAGTGCTCAGAAGGCCCAAGAGACGAGGATCGCCTGTGCTTTTGGGCCAATTTTGACACTTCCTATTTTTTAGGGAATCTGCTTTTTTGCTTTTTCATTTTTTCATTTTTGGCATTTTTGGACCAAACGGGGTTCCCTATTTTTTAGGGATTTTGCTTTTTCTATTTTTAGAAACTTCTATTTTTAGAAAGTCAACCCTGGTCAGCGAGTCAACTTTCCATCCTTAGAACCAAAAATCAACCAAAAAATCAAAAATTCATTGAAAAATCAAAGTGAAAATCGAAAAATAAAGTAAAAAATCAGGAAAAGCATGGAAAAGCAAGCAAAAATCTGAGAAAATCAACCAAAAGGCATGAAGGAGCGATGGGAAAATCAGTCAAAAATCATGAGAAAAATCGCCAAAAATCAGCCCAAAGGCATGAAATCTGTGATAAATTTTGCCTAAGTCTGAAATAAAATTTGCCATCAAGAGGAGAATATCAAGACATTAAAGAGGTTGGCCCTAAAATTGAGGGACATGGCATGAAGGTGCTGAAGTCCGCCCTTGCCATAAAGGAAAGATGGCAAGCCTTCTTCAAAGTCCGCCATGCCTTGGAGAAAAATGGCAAAGACTCTTCAAAGTCCGCCCAACAATGAGGAAAGATGGCAAAGACCTTTCAAAGTCGGCCCAAGCCTTAAAGAAGAATTGGCAAGACATGTGTGAAGTCCGCCCTAGAAATGAGGGACGTCCAAGACCCTTGAAAGTCCGCCCTTGACTTGGCATGACACTTCCAAAGTCTGCCATGCCTTGAGAGAAGAATTGGCAAGACACTTCTAAAGTCCGCCCAGCCTTGGCAAGGCACTTGTGATTGCCTAGGCATGAGAAGGAAGAAAATTAAGAATTTTTGCTAAGTGTTTGATGCCTTGGAGAGAAAAAGCGAATTTTGGCTAAGTATTTTAATGAAAGGCAAATGTCAAGGAGAGTGTGAAGTCCGCCATACCTTGATGGAAGGTGGAAAGAACTTTAGAAAGTCCGCCTAGGCCATGGCAAGGAGAGTATGAAGTCCGCCTAGCATAAGAAGGAAAGGAAGGATTAAAAAATTCGCCTAAGTATGAATGCCTAGGGAAAAATTGGTGAATTTGACTAAGTGCACAGAGGAAAATGTACATGGCAAGGAGGCAAGAAAGTCCGCCCTTGGCTAAAAGAGGTTAAAATTTGTTTAAGTATCATGGAATTTTGCCTAAGGAAGACATCCAAACATATACTTTGCCTAGAGAAATTTGTCCAAGCAAGGAAAAAAATTGATTTCGGCATGAGAAAATATGCCCGGCACAATTCGAAGTCCGCCATGGCAGAAGAAAATGAGGATCTGGCGTAACATTTATTGACAAGATGGCTAAAATTTTAACTTGGCTAGACGAAAATTGAAATAAATTTGGAAAATAAACATTTTGCCAAAGAAAAGGGGAGAAAAATTAAAATAGCCATGGGTCCAAAAACGAACGGGTTGGAAATAAATTAAATATTTTAATATTTTAATAATTTATTTCCAATACAAAACGCCTTGGACAAAATAAAAAGATTTGCTAGAGATGTATCGGAAGAAAATAAATTGCGCCGGACAAAGATAAAATCCATGGGAAAAATTAAATTCGCCATGAATTAAAACTTGGAAAATTCGAATTTAATTGGACATTTAATATTTTTTTTCAAAATTTCGAAAATTAAAGATAATCATCTAGCAAAAAATCGAATTTTGAAAATCAAAGAGATTTGCCTGGATAAGCTCGCCATGGAATCTTTTCGAAAAAAAATGGAAACTTGCCTGTTTGAAGAAGAGAAAACAAATCGAAATTGAGAGAGAAAGAGGCAGTTGCTAAAAAAAATTGAATTCTTCAGCATTATAATGAGTTTCAGCAACTCATTTTTCACAGACACAGCTGAAGAGAAGCTAATGTCTCGAAATTGTAAGACGATCAATTCTACTGCAGGCAAGATCAATTTTTTTTAGGAAGGAATAATTTTATGCTGAGGAAGTAATTTTTCGAAAAAGTGAAGGATTTATTTGCTGAAAGTCGAACTTCTCAGCAAGACAGGCACACTTTGTCACTTGATTTTTGATTAAATTCTCGAAGTTTGAATCTGATTTGCAGCCAGAAGTTCTTTCCTGAGGTTTGGAGTTCAATTGGATAAATTCATCGTTCTCCTTCTGTCTTTTTCCTTCTGGCTAAGTTCTGGCTAAATTTCAATTAAATTCATTCACTTTCAGCTTGCTTTTTTCGCAGAAGTTTAATTATTTAATGAGCTGAAAGTAAAATATTCGAACACAAGGCACGAGAATGAATTATTTTAAAAAGTCTTCGTATTAATGTTAGTATTTTTACTGCAGGTTAACGACCACAGTAGGAGAGTCATCGAAGAAGGTGCCAATGAAGTTCACCAGCAAGGGGGTACAGCGAGAGTCAAAGATAAATTCAAAATGGAAAAATGTTGCAGACACTGATTTGGGACATGTTGACTTCGTAGAGTTCAAGAAAAGAGTATATGGACATGAGGGGCTTCCGATACCAATTGCCAGACGAATGGTGAGGAATGGAATTTTTCAAGCAGTTGGATTTCCACCTACAATAGACTGTGCTGAGTTAATGGTAGAATGTGCCATCCACTACAATGCTCAGAAAAGACAAATCATTGCACCTGACGAAAGGGTTCTGGCTCACCTTGGCGAGGTGGCAATTCAAGAGACATTTGACATCCTAGCACATTCCCGTACCATCTACAAAACCAAGGAGGAAGCCAAGGGATTGTATGACAGCCAGTCTGAGTTATGCGCCACAAATGTTAATAAGGCATGGCTAGAGAAGCCTAGACCATCCACGAAGAATATGCCTAAGAAGCCATGCCAGACAGACTTTAAAGAAGATTATGGGGACATCATTTTGATGTTGAACAGGATAGCCGACAATCCACAAGGCGTGTACTTCGAGACATGGATGTATTATTTTATAGACGAAGTCACTACCGGCGTGAAGATGTTCAACTGGTCTCGAATGATAAGCAACAATCTTCACGAGCAGTTGACCAATTTGGAAAAGGCTAAGTCTTTTCACATGAGCTTGTACATTGTCTATTTGTTGGCCAGGACATATAAATACTCAGGACTAGTTTGCAAAGGCAAAGTTGGCAATGGAGAAAATGAACTCAAGCCTTATGATTGCTACCCGCAACTTCAGCTAAGGGAGAAATCTCATTTCAGGCGGGTGCACGATGCTTTCTTAATGTATATCACAAGAACACTTCAGGGAGGAATGCATCAAAGGCTGAGTCACGAGGCAAAGAGCTTGATTAGTAGGTATGGATCCTGGTTTATCCAGTTTCCAAAATTTACATATGTCAGGATCCAGGGATTCACTGGAAATCCTTACAAGTTGCCTATCTATCCAACAAATCGAATGATTTTGCTTGAAGTCCTGAGGTAGCTGGAAGAATACCAGAGCATCCAGAGGCCAAGTAAGAAGGCGGCTATTACATTCCCATTCTTTATTGGGAATATGTTAAGAGTCCTGTCCGTCAGCGCAAGCAGCCGAGGGCGCCAAGCTAGAAATCCAGTGGTACCCGTTCACAGCCTATAAGTCTAGGGCCAATTTTGACCCGCATCATCATATTCGGACGGTGGATGGAAGAAGATACAAACACATAGTGGAATTGGAGGACTTCTGGGCAAACGCTGCTGATGAGTATGAAGTCAGGAGAAGATTGTGTTCTAGAGTGCCAGTGGACTTTATGAGGGCAACCGAACTTTGTCGGGTGCCCGATCAATTGCAGGACGATGGAAATTATGTCCAGCCATGCTTCGAGAAAAGTTGACCTCTTCCTTCCGTGAAGTGGTCGGAGCCTGAGCACTTAGATTTGGCAACATTGATGAGACCAGTGATTAAGTACTCTCGGTGGTGGGTTGACCATCAGGTCCAGGAGTTGAGACAAAAAGAATAATGCTCACGTATGATTTACTGAGCGAGACGGAGTCATACTCCTCCAATGCTAGCGCATCCCATCATGATGATTTAGTTGAGATTGGCGAGAAGAGGAAAGAAGTAGTTGCAAGCATAGAACCTGCTCCAAAACGACAGAGGATAGAATCATCTCGCTTCGCGGCGTCTCGGAATATTGATGAGCTGGTGGCCACTGTAGACGAATCCTTGGCTGAAATGATGAGACCGTCTGCAGTTCAGGAAGAGAACAATGAGCCTATCCAATTGGATATCGATGAGCCCTCATCTCCTATGGGCACATAAATACTAGGTTCAGATAATGAGATGGAAGTCCAAAATGATGACTTCGAAGAGGGAATGATTTCCGCCCTCAGAGGAGTCTTGGATATTCCAAATGAAGGGAACATTCAGGAGGAAGATGGTATCGAGCAGCCTACCATTTCGGATTGGCTGATAGAGAGGATGAAGATTCAGGCACCAGTCGAGACCCAAGAAGAAGATGATACTGCGGATTTCTTGGCAAGGTTGGAACAGGTTGCTACTAAGAAACCTGCCAAGAAATTTTCCACCATTCAGAGGGATGAAGCCGGCAGCCGTTCCATACATATCGCAGTACCGACAGTGGATAAAGCACAGGATGAGATCACTCCCCAGGAGTACGCCATAACCACTATAGATCTTGGCCCAACAACAAAAGGCCAGGAAGTGGAAGAATTGGATAATTCCGTCTCAACCGTCAAGGCGAGATTGGAAAAAGAAGTGGCGAAAAAGAAGGAACACAAAAGGGAGGTCGAACGCCTGAAGGAGTATATACGACATCTAACCCAACCACTCAATCAGGGTGATGCAGTAGCTCCTCCTCTTCTCAATTCCTCGCAAGAGATGGCCAAGGATGTGGAGCAAGGGATGGTCACGGCCAAGGAGGCCCAGGAATGGATGGTAAGCAAGGGCACAGAAGAAGCCTCGTTCATGGAGAAATTGGCGCTTGCTTACGAACAAACTTCTTCTTTTCTTTCTAGATTGGTTGACATGGTGGAAACTTGGGATAACCTCCTAGATATTCAGAAGAGGCTAATTCTATGCCTCAAGGTCCTGAAGGGTGTTCCAAGGGAAGAATTGGTCGAAGGAAAGGTGATTGCTGCAGGAGCAGCTTATGATTTTCACCATTGGTTTTGGGCAGTGACTATACGGAGCGAAGTTCTAGAGAAGGCAAAGGCGGATGGACTTAGAGTTGAGGAGCAAGTTAAAGAAATCCGAGAGAAGATTTCTATGATAGTTGCAAACGTGTTTGACCAAGAGATTGTCCGGGAAAACGACATGCAACTAGACAGGTTGAAGCATAAGGTTCAGGAAGTTTTCTTCTCTGCTACTGGACCAATTCTGAGACAGGATTTCACAAGAGTGGCAAATCTCTTGGCCATCCAGAATGATTTTGTGAGACAGCAGGCGGATTGGGAGAGCACCTTCGCCAAATGTGCTGAGGATTTGGACGGGCTTGAATTCAGGATAAGCATGCTGCCGCCAGTCACGATGGAGGAGGTTGTCACGGTCGTGTCCAGATTCATCGAGCACAATGCTGCCCAAGAAGATAGGGACGCCTTCCCTTGAAGATAGCTCCAACTGCCACTTCATTGCTTGTTACTGCTTGTTTGCTGGTTGTCAACTGATGTTATTTTGGGCAACCCTAATTAGGGTTGGGTTGTATTAATCTTGGCCATTGATGTTGTTTTAATCTTGGCCTTTCATTTGATTTTGAAAACTCTATTTAAACTGGTGATCTCTCACTTTCATTTGTGTGGAGACAGTGTATGAAATTGTTGCATTGAGACTATTTCCGATAATAAAAGCTCTTATGCATGATTTGCTTTGAATCACTTTTATTGTCAAGTAGTGAGCAAGGTTGCATAACTTCTTCTACCATAGATTAGAATTAGAATTAAATTAAGTAGCATTTGCTTTGAATATTGGTTAAGTGAATGTGAGATTGATCGTATAGATTAAATGGTGAAATATTGCTCATACTTTCTTCGGATGGATGATTTGCATTCGATGCGTAAAGTTAGCCTGAGCTTGTGATTGTGGACACCTAACTTCGGTCTCATTCGAGGCTTGAAAATTATAATCACACCCTTTGAAGATTGCACCCACTTTGCGAGTTGTCCCAGGGAGGCGAAACAAAGCGTGGTTATTCCTTTCACCGAATCTTTACTGTCTCTTAAATTCCTAGGCGTAGAATAGATCTTCTAAACCCATATCTTTTTGCCCTTTTTTTAAGATCCAAACTGAAAGTCCTAATCGAAGAAGCCTTTAATGATAAATCCGTCTAAGTCCTGAACTTGTGAAGAATTCTTTAACGTAAGTCCCTTTGTGTATTACCAGCATATCACAACGCTCATTGAGCTTATCCACATGTCAAGACCTGACGAAAGAAACTTTGGAGTCGCCATATGATCTTCTCGCAATCTTAGCATACGCGGTGACTTTGTTCAAGAGAGGATAGAGTGTCTTTGGACATTTTATTTTGTGTGTTCGGTGGATGATAAAACGTACACCAACACAGTGTTAGCTATAGACAGTGATAAATCTTGTCGGATTGTTACATTAATCCCAGTAAGAAGTATCACACATCATTATATTCCTCTAATCTGATAGTTGATTAATAATTCACAATAAATTATGAGATTGCTTGTGCATAGTAATTGTTGAATGTGTGTGTAAATTGACTGAGCATCTTACAAAGTGTATGATGGAGACAATGAAAAAATAGTGGAAAAATGTCATATGGGACGATAACCTGAAATTGACTAAGGCACAAGAAGAGCAGATATTTACATAGAAAGGACAATGTTGTTTTTTGATGAGAATCCTAAACAAAACTTCTACTTTGATTAAGCAAAATAACAAATTAGCTCAAGCGGAAGGGTTTGTTTTTGAGTTCATAATTGCTATTCTATGTAAATATATTGATGAAGGAGGTGGTACATTTGATTTAGATGATGTACGAAGCGTGAGTTTTAGCAATTGATTATAGAGAAATTTGTAAAAGTTGAACATGCATGAATTAGCAAAAATTACTGTTTCATTTTTAGAAAGGAGAAGAGAAATTGATAATACTATTGATTTCTGAGGCTAGATTCATCCTTTAGACATAGATCGTTTTTGGATTTAATGGTGGTACCAGGTGAATTTAGAGTTGATTTTTTCCTTCAGAACATCGAGAAAGTTGCTTCGATGCCAAGGAATTCCAATGGGGCTATTGAGTAGCTAATTTTATAAGTCTATAATTTTAGCTTGATGTGCTTTTTGAGGAGTCTCTATTTTTCGAGGTTTATTTTTGGACCTCTTATGATGCAAAAGATGTGAGTTCTAGATCCTTTTACAAATATTCCACTCATATGAGTAGCAACATGAGACTAATACAAGCATTTTGAGAAAACACACTAGAAATCACCTAATACAAGCTCTTGCGATCACATATTACAGACTAATACAAGATCCTTATGAGAAATCACACTAGAAATCACCTATGGAATACCAAGAGTCACAACTTTATAATTCCACATTAGATGTCCCTATGGGGATTTGAAATTGGGTCTCCATAAGGAGAATCCAATGCTATAACCAATTAAGCTCAACCCCTTGGACAGTTTTGGATCCTTTTAGAAAAACTATTGTTAGTTTGTAGTAATCTTGATTAGGATTATAATTGAAGATTGCCCGAGTTTAGATTTAGTATTATTATATTATATTTTGTTATAAAACTTGCATTGTATGCAATCAAGCTATTCTTAGGGTAGAAGTTGTAGTTAGGTTTTTGATTTATTTTTCACGAATTTTTTGTAAACCTTTGAATAATTGGCATTTTGCATTTTGATTTCCAATAGTAACATTCATGTGTACTTGTTGATATTGTTGTTCACCAAGTTCTAGCATTTTGAGTTTCATTGTCTTATGTGTTAGGTAAATCTAATAATTAATGCAAGATTTGTATTGCAAATTTTATTTGAAGTATGTAGCTTTGTATGCAATGCATCATATTTAATTCATAATCCTTTGTGTTTTTGTTTACTTCAAGCAACTCTAGTTTTAATTTAAATTTTTATTCTCTATGTTTGACAGAGAATTGAAAGCATTCATAGTTGTGTTAGATAATTTCTGCAGCAGGTGGTTATAAAATAGAAGATCTCTTGTCTAGCGCAAAAGTGCTGAATTGCCTTGTGCTTGAGCTTGAGAACAAAAAGATAGGTTTTTAATTTTAATTTTGTTTGTATTGCATATTTATGACCTTAATAGGTTCTAGGTTTTATAAAATGAAAATGTAAGGAAACTTATCATTTCCTCACTCTTTTGAAAAGAGAGCTTCCCCTCAGAATTCAAAGGGAAATTTTATTGCACATGTTATTTCATTTTGTGTCATACTAAAAGGTTTGAATTAAAATGCTAATGCACTCGACATTTTTAACGTACCTTTCTTGTAATTTGGTTTTCCCTTTATTAGCACATACTATGGAAGAAACCTTATTAGTCATATTTTTGCCAAGTGTATTTGCCTCAAGTTGCATTGATTTGAACCTTGACTTGCAAGTTAAAAGCCTTGTCAACTCATCTATTCATGCACTTGTAAATAGTTTTGATTGTTTGCGAGTTTCATTTTGATTAAAGTTGAAATCACAATTTACCTACTATTTAAGCTTGTTTGGTGTATTGGTAAATCAATTGACAAAATTTCTCTCATTTTGTTGGGTTGTTCGTACTCGCTTGATTTCATTTTGTAGTATTGCTTGAGATTAAACTTTCTTCCTATTTTTTTATATATTAAGTTCTCTTTAGAGTGTTAGTGTTTTGTAGCGGCGGGAGATATTTTCTCCTAAATAAAATTATCACAAGGCAGGTCGGCCTTTGTTTCATAAATAAAATTTATATTATTTTAGGTCGGCCCTAGAAAGGAGGTCGCCTAGCTTGGTATTTAAAGAGGAAAGAGTCCTCTCATTTGATCATCAATTTCATTCAATTCCAATTCTCACCTTCCAGTAGCAGTTCGCCTTCTAAGCAGCAGATCCGATTTCTAAAGAAGTGTTATCATTTAGTGCATTCAAGATTCAATACTAGGAGAAGTGTCATTTCTTATTGTATGAGACTCGGCCTATTCTAAGGCCTGATTCTGTGTATAAATCTGCACTTATTCTTCTGATTTATAAGAGAATATTATTTGCTGGGTTTTTCTCTCTTGAGTAGGAGGGTTTTCCCAGGGTAATCATTGTGTTCATTGTTTTATGTGTTGTATTTTGTGCTTGTTTACATTTCTGATATGAAAATTAACATGGTATCAGAGCAGGTTTAAGAAAAGATCTGATCAGATATGTTTAAAGTAGTCAAGTCCATTCTTCATTTAGGGCAGACTCTCAAAGAAAAGAAGATGGTGAACGGTGTTAAGGTAGAAGATAGGCTTGATGGAGCATCACACTTCAACTCTTGGAAATTCAGAGTCCTCATTGCCTTAGAAGAGAATGATCTTCTAGACTTCGTGGAAAATGATGTGCTCGAGCCATCCGATGATATAGAGAAAATTCAATGGAAGAAAAATGGCATGAAGGCTAGGAAGATCATGATAGATTCTGTGAAGGATCACCTAGTTCCGATTATCTCTAAGATGAAGACAACTAAAGAGATGTTTGAGGCTCTAAAAGGATTGTATGAGATCAGCAATACCAGCAGAGCCCTTGCTTTGAGACAATAGCTCCATCATGTTAAAATGGCTAAGGGAGATTCAGTCATTTCCTTCTTCATGAAGATTTCTGAATTGAGAGATCAGTTATGCACTATTGGAGACATAGTTGAAGATAGAGATTTGGTTATGTTGGCACTGAATGGTCTTCCTCAATCTTGGGAGCCTTTTATCCAAAACATCATTGGGAGATCTAAGTTGCCCAAGTTTGATCGTCTTCGAGCTGATTGTATTCAAGAAGAATCCAGATTGGCAACAAGAGGAAATGGGCGAAACTCTCATAATGAAGAAAGTCATGTTCTTGCTGCACATGCTTCTAGAAGAAAAGGAAGAGAAGGGAAAAGAGGCACCTTCAAGAGGAACAAAGACAAAAAATCAGATTCTATTCCAGAACCGAAGAAGAAGAAGGATCTCTCTCACATTCAATGTTACAGGTGTGACAAATATGGTCACTTTGCTCGAGATTGCAAATCAAAATCAAAGCAACATGCTTCTACTGCAGATATTGATGATGTGTCACCTCAAAAGGAATCTAGAGACAACTCAGAGGGATTTCTATCCATCTCCGCTCTTTCAAGCAATGTTCGAATTGACAGTGACACTTGGTTGATAGATAGTGGTGCTTCATGTCACATTATAGGATACAGAGAGCATCTTACAGACTTAGTAGAGAAAGAGACTAACTTGCAAGTGATAATCGGAGATGATGCTTGTTATTCCGTAAAAGGAGCTGGGGCCACTTCTCTTCAGCTAGATTCAGGTATCACTCTTCATTTGAGTGATGTCCTGTTCGTTCCAGGAATCGAAAGAAATCTTGTCTCCATTTCAGCCTTGGAGGACAAAGGGTATAAGGTTGCTTTTTTTGAAGGGAAAGTTCTTGCATGGCCCAAGAACTCTAGCATAAAATCAGCTTGGGTGATTGGCGTTCGTCAGGAGAGCCTATACAGATTATCAATTTGACCAGTTCAGGAATTATTGCACGACTCTATCAGTTTGAGTGAGCTATGGCATAGGAGACTTGCTCACTTACATTTCAGAGCTCTTCCATCTATGGAGAAGATGGTATTGGCCTTCCTAAGCTTGGTCTAGAGCACAATGGCATTTGCGGAGGATGTGCACTTGGTAAGAACATCAAGAGTCCCTTCCATAGTAGTGATAGTAGATCAAAGGGAATTTTAGAGCTTGTTCATTCTGATTTATGTGGACCAATGTCTGTGGCATCCTTGAGTGGATTTTGGTACTATGTGATTTTCATTGATGATTATTCTTGAAAGACTTGGATTTACTTCTTGAAATCTAAGGAGTTTGAGGAAGTCCTTGATAGATTCAGAGAATTCAAGGCTCAAGTTGAAAACATGTCTGGGAAAAGAATTAAGGTTCTGAGATCGGATAATGGAGGAGAATACACTTCTGGAGGATTTCGTAATTTTTGCATTGAGGCAGGGATCAAGAGGGAGTTTTGTGTTCCGTACAATCCTCAACAAAATGGTGTTGCCGAAAGGAATAACAGATCTATAGTAGAGGCAGCCAAGGCTATGATTCATGATCAGAGTTTATAGAGTTTCCTGTGGGCAGAAGCTTCCAGAACCGCAATATATGTTCAGAACAGAAGCCCTCATCGAATATTGGGAAACATGACTCCTAAGGAGGCCTTCATAGTTGTGAAACTTGAGTTATTCACTTAAGAATATTTGGTTGTCCTATTTACATTCATGTGCCCAAGGATAAAAGATCAAAGCTAGAACCTTCAGGCAAGAAGGGTATATTCGTGGGATACAACGAGTCTTCAAAGGCCTACAGAGTTTATATTCCAGGGCATAAATAGTTTGAGATCAGCAGGGATGTCTCCTTCAAAGAGGAAGTAGCCTTCAAAAGATCTAAAAGGTCCTACATGGAGATAGACAGTGAAGAGTAGGAGACTTCATAGGATATGGACATATCTCTTGATCATACTCGACATTCAGAGGGAGTCCAACGAATTGACCGAGACTATTGATCTAGTTGGTCCTATAGAACCAACTGATGGGCCTAGAGACATTGCCATAGGTCGAAAGAGGCCTCTATGGGCTCGACAAACTATGCAAGAAGCAAAAAAATATGCAGCTCCTCGAGGCACCTTTGGGGAAAGCAAGAGACCTCAGAAGGTTCCAGGTTATGTGGCATTGATGAGTCACATCATTGATTCTGAACCTTCCATTTTGAGGAAGCATCCAACTGGTAGGTATGGAGAGATGCAATGACAAAAGAGTATCAATCTATCATTAAAAATGATATATGGGATGTTGTTCTGAGACCTGAAGGGAAATCAATAGTGTCTTCCAAATGGCTTTACAAAATCAAGCATGCAGCTGATGGATTGAGAAACTCAAGGTAAGATTTGTGGCAAGAGGTTTCTCTCAGAAGGAGGGAATAGATTATGAGGAGACATTTGCTCCTGTGGCTCGATACACTTCTATCAGAACACAGAACAATTATTGCTATTACCTCCGCTAAAGGCTGGAAGTTACATCAAATGGACGTAAAGACTGCATTTCTTAATGGTGTGATTGAAGAAGAAGTGTACATCGAGCAGCCAGATGGTTTTGTGATTCATGGGAAGGAGTCTCATGTATGCAGATTGAAGAAGGCCTTGTACGGTCTTAAACAAGCACCTCGTGCATGGTATGAAAGGATTGATAGATATTTGATGAGCTTGGGATTCTCCAAGAATGATGCAAATTCCAACCTTTACTTCAAGATAGTTGATGGTGAGGCTTTGATATTGGTTCTTTATGTTGATGATTTATTTCTCACTGGAGCAGAGAAGCTCATTGTCAAATGCAAGAAAGAGTTAGCCTCCGAGTTTGAGATGAAGGATCTCGGTCTTATGCATTACTTCCTGGAACTTTAAGTGTGGCAAAGACCTAATGAAATTATTCTAAGTCAAGGAAAATACACTATAGATATATTGAGGAGATTTGGGATGATGGACTGCAAGTCCATGTCTACACCTATGGAGACAAATTTGAAGAAGTTGAGTGACTCAGCAGTCAATTCAGATTTGGTAGATCCCACCATGTATAGATAATTGATTGGATCATTGATGTATCTAGTCAACACCAGACTAGACATTTGTTATGCAGTGAGTGCTCTCAGTCAATTCATGTGTGAGCCAAGACAAATACATCTAGTTGCAACAAAGCATATACTGAGATACTTGTGTGGTACTGTGGGATATGGTTTGAGATATACTTCCAGTGAAGATCTGAAATTACAAGGCTATTCTGATTCTGATTGGGCCGGGAGTGTAACTGATAGGAAGAGCACCTCTGGATGCTGCTTCAGTTTGGGTCTGCCATGATTTCTTGGTGTAGCAAGAAGCAGACATCTGTGGCACTAAGCACTGCAGAGGCTGAATATATTGCAGCATGTGTAGCAGCTCGTGAAGCAGTATGGCTTCGAAAGCTCCTTGCAGGATTGTTCGGTTAGACATTAGAGCCAACTGTGATTCATTGTGACAATCAAAGCTGTGTAAAGCTCTCAGTGAATCCAATATTTCATGATAGGACAAAGCATGTGGAGATCAAGTATCATTACATCAGAGACATGGTGCTGAGGAAAGCAATCCAACTCAAGTACATCTGTACTGATGATTAGACGATTGATATCCTCACCAAGCCTCTTTCCAGAGTGAAGTTTGCACATTTCCGAGACAAGCTTGGGGTGGTGGAGAATGTTGCCCTTGCCGAGAGGGAGACTCAGCATCAGTGAGCTTTGTTATAATGCATATTTCTCTGAGACGGAGAAATATGAGGTGAAAGCCCTTGTACATCTCTGAGGCTGAGATGTGTTGCTTTCCACAAATGGGAGTAGCCATTGTGGACGTCATGTTGAGAGACTCCATGACGAATCCTTGTACATCTCTGAGACTAAGATGTGTTTTCCACAAATGGGTGTAGCCATTGTGGACATCATGTTGGGAGACTCCATGATGAACTTTTGCACATCTCTGAGACTGAGATGTGTTTTTTCCACAAATGGGTGTAGCCATTGTGGGTGTCATGTTGAGAGACTCCATGATGAGGATATTTGAAAATACCTCCCTAGCTAAGAGGGAGTGTTAGTGTTTTGTAGCGGCAGGAGATATTTTCTCCTAAATAAAATTATCACAAGGTAGGTCAGCCTTTGTTTCATACATAAAATTTATATTATTCTAGGTCGGCCCTAGAAAGGAGGTCACCTAGCTTGGTATTTAAAGAGGAAAGAGTTCTCTCATTTGATCATCAATTTCATTCAATTCCAATTCGCACCTTCCAGCAACAGTTCGTTTTCTAATCAGCAGATCCGATTTTTGAAGAAGTCTTATCATTTAGTGCATTCAAGATTCAATACTAGGAGAAGTGTCATTTCTTATTGTATGAGGCTCGGCCTATTCTAAGGCCTGATTCTGTGTGTAAATTCTGCACTTATTCTTCTAATTTATAAGAGAATATTATTTGTTGGGTTTTAAACCCTCGAGTAGGAGAGTTTTCCGAGGGTAATCACTGTGTTCATTGTTTTATGTGTTGTATTTTCTGCTTGTTTACATTTCTGATCTAAAAACTAACATAGAGAACTTCAATCTTTTGTTGGTTATAAATTGATGGATTGGACCCCCACCCTTCATTTAAATTAGAAAAACAACAAAAACGAGCTATTGTGAATGGGTGAAAGCTCAATAAAATTATTAGCTTTAAGTTTTAACAACCCCAAACTGCTACATTGAAAAGTAGGAGAAACAAAACAAAAACATTTTGTCGAGCATAAAGACCAATCATTGTGGATTAACCTTTCTTGACATATGAGTGGAGTATCATTTTCATTTGATTCACACTCTTCTTCTAAGTTAGTGGTTTAAGTTTGAGGGTTTGGTTCGTCGATTCGATCAAAAATATTTTTGGGGTTGGGTTTGTCCATACAAAAACATATAAAAATAAAAAATATATGCATATTACAATAGTAATTAAGTTCAAAATACCACACATAGCATCATATATTGTATAATAAACAAAACCATCATAAAAATAGAAAAAACATCAGAATGTCAATTAGTCAAACTCAAATGTCATGATATATATTATATATTAAAATCAACTACATTGCTACATTTCTCCTTGTAGGTAAGCATCGGGGAAGATTTTCCAATTGGATGATGATATTATAGATGAACACTTGTAGGAAAACTTGGACACTTGGACTTGGAGAGTACATGGAAAATCAAATGAATTCAATGGGAGTTTGTGGGCAATACCCCCAATGAGATCGAGGGGCAGCGTCCTCAATGTGCTCCTTGTTGTGATACAGGGTGGGGTTGAGGGGCAGAGCCCTCGCCAACAAGCCCAAATTAAGACCTCCAAAACCACACAAACCTTCATGGTGTACATCATTTTGCATTCACAATAAGACCCAAATTAAGACCTTCAAAACCACACAAACCTTCATGGCAGACATCATTTTAGAGTTAGGGGGTGAATTGGACTTCTTTTAACAAAGTCAAAAAAAATGTTGAAATGTCCAAAGATGCCTCGGGTTCACTCGGGTTCGGTAGGGCTGGACCCACACCGAACCCCACAGTCTATGGGTTGGACCTTGTTTGAACCCATAGGGGACTGAACCCAAGTCAGATCGGACTGGGACTTGGGGCTTACCTACAACGAACTGGTAACATAGCTCTTATTTAAAGAAGATTTTTTTTTAAGAACCATGGTCCAAATCTCATTTCTCGACTCTAGTAGGTCTTCAAAAGAAGATCTTGCGTTTATTGCTGAGGCTACCAAAGAAGGCAGCTCTTCACTAGAGGGTGGATGACCATGTTGAGAAAGAGAATTTAAAAGGATTTTGAGTAACCTATAGTTAACACGTGCCTTAGAAGTGGGTAAAGGGAATTTGGAAGGACTTGAGGAAGAGTTGGAGAGAGTAGTGGGCTTGATTTCCATTGAAGGAGTATCCAAAGAACCCCTAGTAGGAGAAGGAGCCTCAAATTTTTTTTGCAAAGAAACTAGAGTCTAAGAGTAGAAATATTAGTGGCAATATATTGGTGACTCACATTCACCCCATGTTGCTAGGTAACTTGCCTTTAGGGCAATTCTTTTTTGCAGGCTGAGAAGCTTTTGGGTATGGACCAACCATATGACCAATTGCAAATCAAGATCTACATTAGAATGCATGTCTTCATAATGTAATTGTTGCATCCACGCTCTATCACCCACCTTGAGAACAATTTGTTCTAGAAATTTTTTGTTGAGGTCTTATATCACTATAATCTTGGCAAATGCGAATTGAGAGCCAAGAAGGGAAGAACTAGGAATTGCAAGAATTTTCCCTAGGGAATTACCAAGTAGAAATGAAAAAAGGGCTCAACTATTGTATTAAGATCGAGAAAATGCACCCGAATCAAACTCACAAAAGAGACTATGAGAAGGTTAAAATTTGGGAATTAAGGTTTAAGACATAGTTGCTTTTATTAAAATAATATTGTTATCTTTAGTTTAATGGTCAAATAAGATATTAGAATAGACTTTAGGTATATTCTTTTATTCTTTTAGTTATGCTTTAAGTTAGCTTTCAGTTAGGATTGGTTAAAGCTTTCAGTTAGGCCTTCAGTTAGCTTTTATGAGTCTATTGATATCTTCACTATTAATAGCTCATTGTAGTTCTATATAAGAATGCGTTTGCTTCTTATTGAAATCAATCAATTATCTTGGCAATAATTCTATGTGTGTTCATAATTATTTTAGCTTTGTCCCAAGTCCATGAATCACCCTAGAGTAATTTATCCTTTTCACTAATATTATCATAGAGCACTAGGAATGAACCATGGGCAAATGAAAGGATTGCTCTAGAGGAGAGTTTCCTAAGTTTTGGAAATCCAATCTCGAAGAGCATTCGAAGTTGGCTAAAAATTGTTAAAATGACAAATTCAAGCATATTCTTTTAGCCCCACCTCGATCTCAAAGATATTAGTCCCTAAATCCATAACCTTCAATGGTTCATGTTGTGGCACAATGTTGGAATGAACTCCTTGTCATTAGCTATAATCTTTTAATATGAGTGGGCAACAAATGATTGGGAAGGGAATTAAGAGTTTAATGTGGAGATGCACCCAATGAGAGAAGCCTTAGAATTCAAGCTTGACTTTGAATTGTGTGGAGAATGCTTCACAATTTTAGGATGAACTCAAGAATCCAAAATACAATGCTTATGCTCAAGAGAATTCATAGAGAGCCTACCTAGAAAGGACCCAAGTCTTCATGTCTTCCAAAACTAGTGGAATGAAGGTAGAGGAAAAAACTTTGCTATTGTTGTCTACATTGATAGATACTTTGAACAATGGTATCTTCATTGCTTTGCTTGAATTGGGAGGTTGAGGAAGTGTATCAATAATAACAGAATCTTGCGAATCTCCAACACATGTAGGAGTTTCATTGGTGTGATCAAAGTAGGAGATATCCTATCAAGTAGCATGGTTCTTTTGTGTAGGAGTTGAAGAAGTGAGAAGTATTTGAAGCCATTCTCTCAGAAAATACCCCAAGTGAGAAGTGTTCAAAGCCATTCTCTTTTAAAATACCCTAAGGAGCCGCAAAAAACTTAAATTTATTTCCTATAGATTTGAAAAATTGTAGAATGTTGAAAATTTTAAGAAATAAATACCCCAGGGAAAAACATACTAAGTGGAGCTGCAATTGTGGTCAGAGATGGTGTTTGTCTCTTGTCCATTTCCCATGACATTAGGGCATATATGTTAGATTTTTTTATCAATATTTTAGATTATTTTAAGCTTGCTACACTAAATCAAAATAAAAAATTCAAAAAAGATCTTGCTACTATACCATGGCTTTAGAAACCTGTATAGGATGCAAAATTTGGCTGAAGAAAAGGTTAAGTAAATTAATGTTTGCACCCATGTGTTTTTGTGGGGAGATGTGATGTGTTTTTGCTGTGATTTTTGGCACATTTAGTTTGTGTGTTTGTAAGAAAGATGAACTTATGTTAATAACTATAAATGACAAAAAGTAGGTCAGTGAAATTTAAAAACTGAATTCAATTTTAATAGAGAAATACAAAAGACCCTGATTATGAAAAGTAACAAGTACCATTCACTAACAAAATTTAAACAGAATAAACAGTAAACCTAAAATGGTCAAACTCTGAACCATAACAAGTCTACTATAAGTATAAATAGCCTTGTGAAGGAAGAATTCCTCAAGGAAGCATGGAGATGATGAAGATGAAATAAAAAAATCAGACTGGAGACAAATAATGTGATGTGTTTAGCAAGGCTTAGGCCAAATGAATCAATGACGTCATCATCTTCATCGCCAAAGGGGAAATGCAACATCTAATAATGCTCATAGCAGAATATCTAAGGTTGATTGGGCCAATCTAGACGATCCTAGGAGGAAGTTGGGTACTCTGTAGAAACCCTTGTTCTCACTAACTTCTGACTCTGTTTGATTTTTGCTTGTTTTTGATCGTTTTTGGTTTTTTTTGTATTTTTGTGCATAAAGAGGTAAATGCGATTTTGAAAGAAATGATTCAAAAATCTAAATAAATTCAAAGAGGTGCGAATTGAAGCAAATAACCAATGAAATAGATAACCAGTAGGTTTATTATTCATTCCAGATCATTACAATGATGGATGTAGAAACCCTAGTTTCCCCCTGTTTCTGAATCGGATGTTTTTTTGTTTGTTTTTGCGTTTTTGACTGTTTTTAGGTTTTTGAGCAATAATGAAGTAATGCGATTTTGCTAAGATTGAATAATAAATTCAAATAAAATCATATAGTTGCTAACATGAAGCAAATAGCTAATGAGTAGGTAACCAGTACGTTTATTGTGCTTTCCAAAACATTACAATACTGGATCTTTAACATGCATAAGAAAATTACAATAGATTTGCAATATTTAGAAGAACCTGATTTCAGCCGCCCTAGAGAAGAATGAGATCTGTACGGCTATCTGAGGTATATTCTCCCTCTGTCAGAAGTTGTCAAAAGACTCCAGATGCATAGGCGCCCTCAACTGTGAAGATGAATGATCAAAAGGAAAGGCGATCTTCTTAATGTGAAAAGTACGGCCTTTTAATGGTACGGCCTGTCAGCAGTATTGCTGTATACAGCAGCAATTAATACAAATGTACGGCCCTCCTAAACCCCTCCAGAATATCAATGAAAATAGGCGCCTTAATGAATGTATGCTTTCCAGATGAAACCCTGAACAAAACCTCTGAATAAAGAATGATCTGTGAAGTTCTATGATCTCTCTTGGATGAAGAAATCCCTTGCCTGGCAATAAATCAGATGTTATTTCACACCCTCTGAATCGCTCTCACTAGAGATGGCTCGTTCCCCAATGCATTCGAGACTGAAACCCTAGGCTTCTGTGCTCTGCTCAAACTTGATCAATTTTCAATCATCAATAATCCATAATGGCTCGAATCCCAATGAAAAATGCCTTATACCCTCAAAAGTGCGAATTCCTCAATAATAGGGATTATTAAATAATTCTACTTCTTATTCTTTTAATATTTCAATAGTCTCTGGCATAATTTTTAATCATAAATTTAATTGTCAAATGGCCCCTTTTAATGTTGGGCGACCCCTCAGCCAAAATCACTTAAGTTATAATATAATATTATAACTTTATATTATAAATGCTCCAGTAATTAATATTTAATTAAATCAATTAAATATTAATCTCTTTCAATATTAACCCGATGCTCGAGCCGTCTGAAGCTGTCAACTGAGGAAGTGATTCTGAATGCTATCAATCCATACTGCTAAAAATAGCAGGGGTCCCACGCTGAGTGCTGAATACTGCTAAAAATAGCAACTCAGGCTAGAAGTGTCCGAACGAGCCCGAACGAAAGCCAACTGATCAAATACTGACAAATCTGAAGCTGAGCCAACTCCATCAAGACCCTCTATCCAAACTATCAGCCTACGAGGGTCGCATAATAGGCTAATCCTGTGCTCCGAGAGATGTCAACTAGAAGGGGACATGACAATGGATCTTTGACATGCAAGTAAAAAAGCAAGTGGATTTGTAATATTCAAAAACCTGGTTGCAGCCGCTTTTGAGAGACATTAAATCAGTACGGCTATCCAGATGAAGACTTCTCCCTTCGCCAGATGATATCAAATGCTTCCAGATGCATAGGCGCCCCCTGCTGTGAAGTCAGACTGCAAGGAAGGAAGGCGATTTGCTCCAGAGGAAAAGTACGGCCTGTACTTGAAAGGTACGGCCTGCTGCGACAAGTACGGATCTGGTAACAGCAATAAAGAGATCTATACGGCCGTTGGAAGATGTGTCTCAAGTTGCAAAATGGACGCCTAGCATAAAGAACTCTTCCTGAGTGAACTCCAGATCAAAACCCTAAATGATGCAATAACTATGAAGCTCTGTGACAACCTCTGAATGAAGTTATCTCTCTGACTGGCAATAAATCAGCTGATATTTCACAGCCTCTCAACTGCACACACTGAAGATGGCACGTTCTCCAATGCAAGTTGAAAACTGGAACCCTTGGCTCTGTTCTCAGAAGGAAGACTTAGCAAAAATTCAATTTCAAACATGATGGCTCGAATTCCAATGAAAAAACCCTTATATTCTTCAAAAGCTCGACTTTTCACAATTAGGTATCATTTAAATAATTCGAACTTTTCCCTTTTAATATTTCAATAATTTCAAACTTCATTTTTAATTATAAATTATAATTAAAAATGGCCCCTTCAATGATGGTCGACCCCTTGAGTCAAAACACTTAAGTTATAATATTAAAATATTATAACTTTATAATATAAGCTCCGCATAATTAATATTTTAATTAATCAATTAAAATATTAATATCTCCCTCAAAATATATCCAATTCACGAACCGTCTGAAGCTGGCGAATGAGTGAATGATTCTGCACATGACCAAACCATACTGCTAAAAATAGCAGGGGTGCCTCGCTGAGTGCCAAATACTGCTAAAAATAGCAACTCAGGCAAATGGTGTCCGAATGAGCCCGAACTGTTGGCGTAACAACTAACACCTCTGGAGTACAAGTTGTTATGAACAGCCTATGCACACTACGCAATGAGTGCTCTTCGAATTATGGAGGGGAAGCTCCCTCGATGTACTTTGACAAATATACTTTGCAAAGGAAAATAAGCTAAAACTACTTCCTGTCTTTTTGTTTCAGCTGCTAGAGGCACAAGACTTTCTTGAAAGAACTTCTACGTTGCAGCTGAGTTTTCTCTGGTTTCGCAAATCAACTAAACTACAACTTATATCTATCCAATCTCCTCAGGAAAACAGAGCAAGAGGAAACGGAGCAAGGTTTGACTATCTGACGATAAGCGGGTTTAGACTCTCTACTTGAAGGCAAGGTGGGCACAACTATCATCTCAATCTAAACCAACTTATTGGGCACAACAGTTTTAAGAATTTACCAAGGCGATCTTATGGAACCCTAGGTGGTGTAACACTCGATCGAATCAGCAAAGCCTTCACAAAACAGCCTTTATCTTTATAATCTCACGAAACCCTAGGTGGTATAACCTTCAATTATATTGATAAAGATTCACAAAAACAGATTTATTGCTGCAACTTCTCGAAACCCTAGGTGGTATAACGATCGATCACAACAGTAAATTAACACAAAACAGCCTTATCACTTTAATCTTTTGGAACCCTAGGTGGTATAACAATTGATTTCAATGACAAAGATGTTCAAACAGATATATCTAATCTATGGAAAGAATTCAGCATCACAATCTTTCGAAACCCTAGGTGGTATAACAATCAATTGCAATAGTGAAGACACATGAACAAATACGAAAAAGAGTAATATTGAGGGCAAGGTGGGCACAGCATATATTCCTCTCTCAAGCAAAAGTTATTTACAAATGAGCGTAAGCTCTTATTTATATACATCAAGGTGTAGGGAACCCTAAAATCACCTTGTGTTATCTATAGTTCCTGCAATGCATGCAAGCAATGCGCCCAACCCTAATTAAGCAAACTATACAGTTAACTGGGCAACTACCCTCAGTTTAACTGAAACATCTAATCTAAAAATGGACAATTGTGCGAGCATGCACGTCCTTATTAAAACAAGTTAACTGGAAGACTATCATCAGTTAACGAAAACCCTAAATACAACTCCAAGTGAACAAGGCGATTCTCAGAATAGGTATGCATGTGATGACAACCCCGAGTTAACTGAAAAGGGTAACATCCAGTTTAACTCGTGTGTGTGAAGTCTATTCTGAGAAGTGGGAACTGAAGTTCACTATGTGTGATCTCGAGCAATCAACCCCTCAATGAGATTGTTGACTGTGTCACTGTCCGGAGCGATGAGACTCTGACGAAGGATACTATGTCGATGCAGCATGTCCTCACCAGCTGTGATCTGAGACTGAAGTTCCCTTCTGCTCCTCGTTGCTTCATCGAAAAGTGTTGACATGACTGTAAGCTGAGTAATCTTACAGCCAACTGTCTCCCCACTGAAAATGATATGA
The DNA here is from genome assembly GCA_007258455.2 of Sequoia sempervirens. NCBI lineage: Eukaryota > Viridiplantae > Streptophyta > Pinopsida > Cupressales > Cupressaceae > Sequoia > Sequoia sempervirens. The sequence goes on from VDFB02256132.1 coordinate 228,983,308, forward strand.
ATGAGTGCCTGGAGTTCTGACTGAACATCTGTAAGCTCCACGTAGGCACCACCCTCAATCTGATAACGGCACGGTAAGCGAGATACAAGAGTCCTCACAAACCGGAGTGCACTAGTGACGTGCTCTCTACTCTCAGCCAACTCTGATGCTAAACTGTCTTCTATCTTTGCTCTGAAAACCAACTGTGTCTTCCAAGAGTAGATAGCCTCTCTGTCCTCTGCATCCGTGGCTGTGTCGTAAGCCAAACTTAGGTGAGCAATCAAAATTTCATCCCTGGGTTTGTTAATAGCCATATCCCGTTCCTCATCCTGAAGACGAATACGGAGCTCTCGTGCATTGTACCGCAACTGATATAACTCTGTGAGCATGGTACGGCCTCTAGCAACGAAGTCCTCCTCCCATGCCTCAAACGCTTGCCATATGCAACTAAATGATTGAGCTGACTTTGCTCTGCTGGTGGCTCAAGCATCGGTGGGAGTGTGTTAATGGCTTCTGGTCTGTGCACAAGACTAGAAATGTACTGACGAAGCTGTCTGATTTCAGCCTTGAGGGCTGCTTTATCCTCTCCGTCCTTTAGTATTCTGTCCTTGGCACTATCTGTAGCAACTTGAAGAAGATCAACCTGAGTCTGGCGTGTGCTGCGACCAAGGTTGACTGTGATAACTTCAAAATCCTGAGACTCTAAATCAGCCAAGCTCTTCCCCTGCGGAGGTACAGCAGTCTCGATAACAACCTCCATATCAGTGTTTCTCTCTACGTGAACCATGTTCTTAACTCTCTTATCTGGCGCATCTTGATAAATGTCGTCGAAATCGGAATGATTGAGAACATAAGATGGCTGCCTCCTCTTCCTTCCTAGCTGAGTCTCGATCCAAGATGAATCTCTGCTAATGCTACTAGAAGGGTCTGCACTAACGACAGGAGGTACTGATGAGAGTGAGTATGTAGAAGACCCACTGCGAGGTGGAGAATCCAAGTCCAATTCAATGTGAATTGGGACCGGTGACGGCTCTGAAACTAATGTAGGAGCTTGAGGCTGAACCTCAGGTACTGGCGGGCTCTGAGCTGATCTCTGAACTGGCTCTGTGATAAGCGACTGTCTGTCAGGCTCTGAATGTGAAACAGTGGCAAGCGCCTTGCCCTTTGAATTATTTGGCGCTTGTACTTTCTTAGGAGGGTTACTCCTCTTCTTCTTGTTAGGTTTTGACGAAGAAGGTAGCGTAGGATTCACCACTACTGGCGGCTCTGCTCTGGGCATGCTTACTCTTCTTGTCTTCTTGCTGTCGAGGTAAAGTATACTGTTCTGGATGACTCTACTAGACCTCTCCTTGACCGTTGCATATTCTTTGGCGTACCAATCTACTGCAACGGTTGTGTCGACTGTTCTCTGGCGGAAGAACCTCTCCCTCATCATCTGATAACCTCCCACATCCTCTGACAAGAAAACGAAATCTGTGAGAGAGAGAAGCGGCCGTAACTTCGTCTGCGAACCTCGAAGTCATCTGAGCAATTTGCCCGGTAATCCTCCATAGAAGGCTCGTGATATGTGCCTCCAGCGAGGCGAGCTGTATAATGACCTGAAAGGTCATAAGCACGTGCTTCGACAAGGTACTTAAGATGATATCTCTCAAGTTCCTGTCCTGCGATCTTTGCATCAATTGCCGACTTGCACCAATACATTCCAAACTGAAAAGGAAAGTTGAGTGATGGTCTGTGCCTGCGGCGTAGAAGACGATGAACATCATGCATCTACCTAAGGAATTCCTGAAAGATTGTTTATCCGAAGGATAACGTGGAAGCATAGCTGGATTTCTGTGAAGCCATATACTCGGATGTAGGTGTATGTTGGGAGCTGTATAAACCAATCCGCCCATCCATCCATCGCTGCCCTAGCAACTGCCGAGATACGAACATGCAATCCCGGTCCAAGTTTCTCACTGTGTAAGTCAAGAAAGCCTCGTGAACACGCTTGAAATGACGTTCACTCTGGTGAACTCAAGCTGATCATATCTTGATAAACCTTACGAGCGGTAGGGATGCTACGGTGTTAAGTCAGGCCGACCGATAGCGATCAAGTCGCGAGATATGAACACATGTGAAACTCATGAGCAACTAAAGCCGGTAATCTGTTGTGGAGAATGTCGATGAAGGATGCCCGGTCATAATGCTCGCCCAGAAATGATCGCGACCAATAATGTAATACATCCAAGGCTGGAAAACATTTGCATGTGCTTGACCTGAGACACGATTCAAGAGTGTGATTAGAATCGCGTACTCATCCTTATATTCACCACGACCCACATTGTTTGGCAATCTGTTCTTTGCTTGTTTTAACCATCTTTCTGCCATCTTCTTCTGACATTTGTCCACATCAGCATCGAACGCTTGTGCACACTGCTCCATAGAAACAACTAGGCTGTTTGGATTTTGAGGAATGCCAAAACTCCTCTCGATATCCACGGGTTTGAGACTGCAAATGACCCGACCGTCGACTGACGCTATCTCACGAGTAGTCGGATTGTAATGCTTAATGCAAGCCATCACAAACTCAACACAGTGAACGGAGATAGGTATGGAGCGGCCTCTAGTAAACCCGAGTTTGCTCAATATACGAATGATCCCGAACCTCACGATTTTTAAGCGGGTCTGATGCCTCGGCAATACTTTGTGAAGATCTGTCTCAAAACCTACTTGAAATCATGAGTAAGGACGGTTTTGGTCCACGTATTCAAAGGTAGTGAAGCTGCATTTTGAAAAACTTCGCTGTTACGTGAACTTCGGCTATGTTGACAAGATTTACGGAATCTAAAAATAGCACGCTAGAGTTAAAAATAGCCTTTCGAAGAATTATTTTCAGCGAAAAATCCGAGATATGGGTTTTGTCCAGAAAAGGATTCTAAGACAACCCAGAAGGTCAGATTTTGCGAAAATTCAACTTCTACTTGATTGTACAAAGATTTTCACTTGAGAAAATTAGCAATTCGAGAACGAGATGTTCTGAAGCTAAAATTCGTGAAAAATCAAGCGCACAAATTCAACTCGAGGAAATTATACGGAAACGATCCAGATACTGAGACTTGCCAAATTCGCCAATTTCAGGAACATGCACAATGTATATTATGAGAAATCTGTGATTTAAAGGATGCAAAAGACGTTTTTTGATGTCTTCTTCTATGAAAATCGCCCAAGATTTCTTGAGATAACTGATATTTGTGAACTTGAATCTGCAAAAAGATATGTTAAATGAAATCGCCCCTGTGAATTGATGAAGATTCTGCCTCTGAACTGGAAAAATTCGCCTTGTTTGGAAAAACCACGAATTGCTCCCCTTTGAAGTTTGCGCCTTTTAAATATGAAGAAATTCGATTTTCCTTGAAGAAAATACGAATTTGCATGAATTTGAGGTTTCGCCTTTGTTTGTTAAATACGCCTTTGTTTACCAATTCGCTTTTGAATATCCATGAAGAATTTGCGAATTGTAATGAAATTTGAGACGCCTTTTGATTGTTTATGAAATACGCCTCAAAAACCTTTGAAGAATTCGCCCTTGAAATGATATTTCTCCTTGGAATCTTTAAAGAATTGCGAACTTTATTGAATTTTGAGACGCCTTTGAAAAGAATTTGGAATACGCCTTTGAATATTAATTCGCCTTTAAATCCTCTGAAGAATTTGCGAATTGTTTTAGAAGATTGAATATGCCTTTGAAGAATTGCGAATTACTTTGGATGAATTTGCGCCACTTTCTCCTTCTGAAGAAATACGAACTTGCTTGAACTTACTTTGAATAATAAAATTCGATTTCTTTGAATATGAATTTTCAATTAAAAACCACGAATTTCTCTAAAGATGAATTTGCTCTTGAGAAATACGGGTTTTCTTTGAAAGCTTGTGAAGAACAATGAAGATGGCGCCACATATAAATAAGAATAAATTCGCTCACTTAGCAACTGCAAGAATTCATAAACCCTAACCAGAATAGAAAGCCTCTGATTGGTTGCCTTTCAGTTCGGCCACTGTCTGAAGTTCAAATTTGAAAATAATAATAAAATAATTATTATCATGTAATGGCGCCAAAAATAGAAACACCATCTAAAAATAGCCATATTCCGAACTTCAGTTGAAAAATTGGTTGAAGCTCTGAGATTCATCGTCATGCTTCAACGACTTCGAAAAGTCATCACATGAGCAAATTGGCGTCCATTTGCTCAAGATACTTCATTTTTAATTAAATCCCTATTTTATAG
>VDFB02256132.1:228987654-229006382 GCA_007258455.2 Sequoia sempervirens
TTTTGAAGACATCTGGGCAGATTGCAGAGATGAAGAAGCCATTCGCAAAATGGACTATTGCAGATTGACAGTTCAACAAATTAGAGATCTTGGTATTGCTGATCTACCAGAGGATTTTGAGGATCCAGGTGATATCATGAACGCTGTCTATGATGAGCAAGGCATTGCTAAAAGGCCGTTGCCTGCAATACAATGGTCTAGGAAAGAGGTTACTAGCATGAGAGAAAGGTTGAGACCAATCCTAGCCAACACAGAAGAATGGTTACATAAACATGGTCATGCAATGAAAAGTTTCAGGACAGACTCAGAAGGAGAAGAGTCCGAAGCAGAAGCATGCCAACAGCAAGAACTCCGCGACAAAAACAAATCAGCGGCCGTTCCCACTTCTTCGCGAAGAGGTCCAAGGATCAAGTTCACTGTTGGTAAGAAAGATACCCAGGCTGTCCAAGAGACAGAAATGATGGAATCTCATCCATCTCGCTCTAAGGGTAAAAAGCCTATCTCGGAGGAGATAGATTCTGATGAAGAAGGAACTACAAGTGACCAATCCGCTGAAGATGAAGATTCTGCAGAAGCAGACTCCTATGCCAAAGAGGTTTCTAAAAGCGGACAAGAGTCTGATGAAGATTCTGAAGAAGGATCTGAAGGTGACTTTGAAGGTGATCCAGATTCAGAGAGACAAGAGGGTGATCAACAGGAACCCGGGCATGATCGAGAAAGAACTACTTCTCCTCCTGAGAATGTAGTTGAGGAAATTCACAGAACATCATCGCCCGTGACTTCAAACGTTCCTCATACCCCTCCTGATTCAAGAACTCCTCCACCTCCTGTTCCTTCGTCACCTATTCCTACCACAAGCATTCCTACAGCTGAGATATCTCCTATCCCTACAGCATCAACCCAGCTTGATACTCCTTCAGTGACAAGCATCCATACGGTTGATATACTATCAAGCCCTCCATCGTCCATTCCTAGCTTGTCTTCGCCCATGTATGATATCACTTCTGAAAACGAATTCAATCGTTTCATGAATGAGTCGATGCGTGATCAGCTAAATGTGTCAACTACAGGAGCAACGATGACAAATACTTCTCCAATTGTCACGATACCAATGGTGAGTTCAGATGTGACAATAACTTCAGAAGTGGCAATGGCGACCGAATTGACAGTAAATCCAGAAGTTCACACTTCATTTCTTCCTCCTTGGCTAATATCTCAAGTGTCAAGCGTTAAGAAGCAAATACTCTCCAGAGGAGCTCGATCAGAGGAGATAGTTCTTCCAAAGGCCAAAGGAAGAAGAAGGCAAAGGTATACCGAGGCCGACGTTGATAAGTCCGCCACAAGTATGCTGGAAATTGGCATACCACCGAATCAAGAAGGATGTCAATATGGAGGACTACAGAATAAAGGTCCAAATTTTTGGCAAGGTTAACAACGAAGTGCAAAGCCGGCGCGCAAGTCACTTTGATATCTTGGGCAGGAAGGTCGGATAAAGTTGAGCAAGCTCATAACATGTACAAACAGAGGGCGTAGCATTATGCCATTCACAAAGAGACTTGCCGGTTCTCCAAGTAATGCACAACCGCTGACAGTGGTAAGTATTGAAGACCCAGCTGTCAAGAAAGCTGAGAAATTCGCCTCCAAAGGCAGGGTGTTATATGATTTTGTTGAAAAGATCATCGAGCACGGATCTCAGATAATTTTGGCTACGGATGAGAAAACTACCATGTTGGCCAAGCTCACCACAGAGCTTGATAAAGAAAAGAGCGTACTTTCCTAGGAGCGCAGAGACATGGAAAAATGCCTGTCATGGCCTTCCAATGTAGCTGGTAAAGCTCAAAGAATTGGTGGAGGTTGGGGTAATTCTCGACAAAGAAAAGTTTGTAGAGGTAAGAGAATCACTGAAACACAGGATTCAAGTGGTTCAATCTCTCATTGAAGATCTTCACCAAGTACAGGAAGATGTCGACGGGCATTGCAACATTCTTGACAAAAGTATCAGAGAGTTGCCTGGTCAACTCTTTAAGGATAATTGTATCTTCCTACCGCCACAAATATCCTGATCTCTTCACAGCCATCATTTAATTTGATCGATAGCCTGCATTTCTCGTAAGCTTCTCACGAACATCATTTGTGATACAAGGCTCACATCGACAACCTCAAGACGCATCTTGACAGTGTGTTCACCCATCTCGCCATGAGACCACTGCTGCACCACACCATTGTGATTACACCGTTGGTCCATGAGAAGTTCGGGGCAGAGACCAGGAGGAATGGAAGACCTTCTGCCCAATGCAAGGAAAGAAGCGTACCCCTATTCTCCAAGTTATAGACATTTCTGCATCCCATTATGCATCTTGTAAATATTTCTACATTTTCTTTAATGTCATTTTGTAATTGTGTTATACCCAAGTCCAAAGATGTATATTTTCAAACAAATTATACTTTGATTTTGGTCAGTTAGGTGAGATCTCCTAAAATCGCTCACCTAACTCTCCCTGATTTTCTCAATCTCTTTCCTATTTTTGCTCATCCCTCTTTCTATATAATGTGAGGGATTTTCATTGTAAATTATCTTTTAGCCTTTTGCAACGAAGTGCTGCCCTTTTGTAAGCAAATTTGTGAAACTTTGCATTCATGCTTTGTGAATGAGATTCGATCAATAAAGAAAAGGATTGCAAGCCAAACTTTGCGTTGGATTCGATACTTTTGTGAGTTGATCTGATTTGGTAGTGATTAGTTCAAGGAATCTGAAAGACTCTAAGTAGTTGATGTAAACTTTGTGTTACATTTGTTATTTAGATTGCATTGTATTTCTTTTATCATTGGTTGAATGATCTATAAGACTTTGCGCTTATAATCATTCATGCTCTTGCATGTTCTTGTTGGATAATCTACAAGACTTTATGCTTGTAATTATTCATACTCTTGGATACTTTGTCGAAGGATCTACAAGACTTTGTGCTTGTAATCGGTCGCGGCTCATTGATACTTTGTTGGATGATCACAAGACTTTGTGCTTGTAATCGCTCATGCCGTTCTCAAGAATTCATGCCTAAGAAGACTTTGTGCTTCTAATATAGCAAAGGGTACGCTATACGTGATCCAATAATTTATAAAGCTACTGAACGACTTTTGTGCCTTCGTGAGCTTTCCTTTTAATTTATTTGTTTGTTGTTAATTACTGTATTCTACGCTCGCTTTGACGAGATAGAGATATTGGCATTACCGCTAGTTGTTCGTTTCAAGTTATCAAGAATTCAGAACTTCCAACACGTGAAGCATTGTAAACATCTTCTCTGAAAAAAGAGAGAAGGATGAATGTAACACACCCCCCCACTCCGTGAATTTTGTGTACATTTTGTAATTACTTGTGTGATTTACTATTGTTTCTCTTAGCAGTAAGAAGGGCGCCTCCCCTTTCCGAGAGGAGAGATTCATATCTCACATAGCTATGGCTGAAGTCCAAGTTGTGTAATCTATCGAAAGCTGATTACATAATTTTCACCCAACACTATTAAATTATAGTTCTATAATTGATGTGACCAGTTCACTATTGGATGCAATTGTTACTTGAAGAATAAAAGGTTTTCAGTAGTTTACTTATCGTTCAATTACATGCACTGGTTTTACAAGTTATTTTGTTATGCTTTGTTCTGTGAACTTCCTATTGCACTGGGAAATCTCCATTGTACTGTGAACCTCCTGTTGCACTGCGAACTTCTTGTCACTTTGTAACTTCCTATCGCAATAGAAACTAGAAGCCAGATTAAATCTTTTCCAAAGTGTTAGTTGCATCCATCCCCACTTAATTCACTAGTTTCGACCCTTAGGTATACTGCCACAACACCTTTCACAAGTTTACTATCCCTAGATTGACACTTAGGAATAAACTAAGGAAACCACTACGAAATTCCCAATGATTGATCCAAATACATTTACCAATTAGATAGAATTACAATGATAATTTATCTTCAATATCAATCCACAGTTTAGTCCAAACATTCTTATTCCATATTGTTAACAAAATTCTTCAAATTCATTTGAGGTGAATTCCCCTCCTCTATCAAATCTTAGGAATTTGATTCTTAACCCAGTGTTATTCTCTACCAAGGCTTTAAATGTCTTAAACCTCTCAAGATATTCCAATTTTTCTTTTAGAAAGGTAATCCAAGTCATCCTAAAATAATCATCAATTAATAGCATGAAATAACTCTCACCTTGTAAGCTTTTTGTCCTTACTATTGGGAATATGTGTGTCAACCTTGCAATTACATAAGGTATTGTTGATACATCAGTGCTGAGGGGTGTAGAAGGGGTACCCTTTACAGGGGTCCAGGGGGCTCATCCCCTCAATGAGGGGTGCAGGGGTCATGCACCCCGGTGGGGGTTCGGGAGCAGCAACCTCAAAACCCATATTTTATGTATATTTTATTATTATAAATTTGGACCATTCATCATTAGGTCTCAAATATGGCAGTTGATATTTTTTTGGCTTGACTTGCCCTAGAAGGAAACCCTATTTTATGAGGGCATTGTATTACAGCTGAGTAGTGTGATGTATTTTGAGAGTCTGATAGCGGTTGTGTTGCCTCTAAACCTCTAGTTGGTGATACTCCTATGACAAGCTTACTTTGCAATTATATTGCAATCTTTGTGATTTCTTCAAATACTATATTGGGCATCTTTTGGAGTGTGGGGTTTTTCTCTTGAAAAGGTTTTCCCCGCGTAAATCACTGTGTTGTGGTGTGCATGATATTTATGTTTATTTTTGTTTAAGTTTTTGTAACTCTTAAAGATTTGTAATTTTTTGCATTATCCTCCTCTCAAGAGTAGTGTAGGAAGTTGTTCTACTACCTTAGCTTTGTTACACTTATTGGCCCACACAAATCAATATGTATAAATTCCAATGACTTTGATGTAGAGTACTTATTTAATTTGAAACTCGACCTTGTTTTCATTCCAAATTGGCATTGTTTGTATATAGTATTAGAGGGATTTACTATCATTGGCATGCCCCTTACAGCTAGCTTATTGCTAATCTTCACAATGTTTTCAAAGTTCAAATATCTAATCCTTTTGTGTCATAACCAGCTCTCATCTTCTTGTGCCATGTAGCAAATTTTTCTCCTTTGACTTCACTATGGATATAGAGATTGTTTATATTTCTACTAGCATCTACAACAATTTTCATTGTTATTATATTTCTGATTTCACAACCACTAGGATGAAATGTGAGAGTGTGCCTTTGATCACACAATTGACAACACTTAGGATATTATGCTTCAATCCTTCAACATATAATACATTTTCAATCCTTGTCTTTCCATTGTCAAAACTAAGAGTGTCTTTTCCTATTATTCTTACCATGGCATTATCTCTAAATGTCATAGTGCCTCTATTTATTTCCTTCAAAGTGAGTAACTCTCTTTTATCCTAGATCATGTGGCTTGAGTTCCCACTATCAATATACCACTAATTTCCTCCATTTTGCACATGGAAGGTTGCTTGTACTAGCATGGATTTCTCTATCATTTCATGCTTCTACCTCTTCTTCCAAACTTTTATAGATTCCTCCTTTAGCCTGTCATGAATATCCTCCTTGTTTTATTTTGGAGTTTCCACAAAATTACTTCTACAAGAATGTGTTGTATGACCAAATAAATTACACTTGTAACACATAATGTTGTAATCCATTTGAGGAGAAAATGAATTATATTCCCTCTTTAATAAATTGAAGTCCTTCCTTGCATAACTCTACAATTCGTTGTCTTATGACCAAACTTACAAAAGAAATAATAACCATAAAATAAATGTTAAAGCCTATTCATTTGTGCTTGTCTTTAAGGATCTACGGTCTTCAAAAATTTGCATTGTTTCCTTTGTGAGGAATACTGATTTTTGAAGTGATATTATTTTCTTTCTTCTTGGAACTGTCACCATTATTGGAGCTCTTAAGAACATTTTCATATCCTTTGGGATTCTCCTTATTTTTTTTCTTTGGTAACTCTATAGCCTTAGAACTTGAGCCTTCTTTGGTAGTGTTTTGATTTTCTTCAAAGCCAAGATCAATCTTAATGAAAGGTCATCTTTGAGAGTTGATAATGTCCTCTATAATTCTTGTGCTCTTTTCAAAATTCATGCTACAATTTAATTGATCATTTGATTTCTCAAACTCCTTCCTCAAGGAAATAATTTCAAGCTCCAATCTCTCACACTCCAATTCCTTTATCTTTAGTTGATCTCTTACAACTTTTCAATGTGTTTGGCTTGCTCAATTTGAATCTTTAGATCCATGATCATATTTTTTGAATCTTTAAGACTTTGAGATGATTCCACTTTAGTTTCACTATCCTCTTGAAGTCGTGACTTTAGCCTTAAATTTCTCTTCTTGAGCTTTTTGATCTTATGATACGAAAAATGGAGTTCCTTCTCAAGATCCTCTTCTTCACAATCTTTGGTATGTTCTTCCTTTAAATCTCCTTATTTTATTTTGTCTTCATCATCCCATGATTCCATAGAATAAAAAAAATTCTAATGTTAGTATCTCTTTTTATCAAAATCATTTTCTTTAAACATATAATAAGGATATGGAAACCTTTCGTAAATATCCCTGGACACCACCCTAGTCGAAATAATAATTAATTGATTAAAGTATGAGGCCTAACAAATGCTCATCACCAATAAATTAAGGTTGAATGAAGAATAATATTAACAAGAGAAATCAAATCACCTAAAAAAATTAGACAAAAATAATTGTTAGCAACCTACATTTAGAGTTTAGAAAAGAAGCGACAAAAAGCATGACATGATAGAAAATTATGATTTTTTTTCTAAATAGGGGATATAGATCTTGTGTATTACAAAACATTTAAAAATATGGAAAACTAAAAATTTGATGGTTGGGACCATATAAAATTATAGAAATAACCAAAAGTCTAGAGCTATTAAATTACACACTACAAATTTAACTATTAGACAGTTATTTTAATGGTGTGTGATTAAAGGATTACTATGAAAAGATATAAGGAAGAAATTGTACAAGAAAAAACAACATATTATATAAAATATTATATTATAGACATAAAATTATATTGCATAAATAATGCCCCAATGAAAAGAATGACATAAAAATAATGGATACATAATCACAATAAATACATAAACCTTGCTAAAAATCTATAAATTTGATGTATTCAAAAAATTCCCTTAACAAAATTGAGAAGATATTTTTTTTTGAAATAAAAGAAGATAATAATGCAAAGAAAGGATCAAGTTGTAAAAAAGAGGAAGCAAAGGTAGTTGAATAAATGATAACATCTTAATGGTAGATTAAAAAAACCTTGGCCAAAGTACAAGAATTACCCTTTCAAAGCAACGTAGATGGATCCATAAGGATCATTTTCTAACATGCCCATGGATGTGATCCACTCAAAATATGTGTGGAAGTATATTCATACTTCCTTGATGGAGATGGACCACACAACTTTCAAAACCATTAGCAAAACACTTCTAAAGACAAATATCAATGAATACCTACTCTGGTATCAACAAATCCCCAACTTCAACTTGAAAATATGGAAATATTTTCCTAGCTTCATATTAGAACGTGTTTAGGTTTACATAATCCTAAGTCACATCCACGATGACCTTACCACATTACAAAATATGTAATTCATGTAATTCACATTATTATTGAATAGTAGTGAATTACTCTTGAAGAAGAAGGTGAGAAACTAGGAGGTTAAGAAAATTATGTGAGCAATACTAGATGGGAGGGGCTTATCGATCTCAAATAATATATAAACCAAGTGGTGATATATGCAACCATAAAAATCACTCATAAAGTATACTATATAAATAGAGAAGAATCTACCACAAGAGTAGCCATCTTGGTCGCATATGAGATTGTGGTATAAAGTAAATATTTTGACTTATGTGAGGTTCTTTGAGAGCAACTAATAGAGAACAATAAGGGGATTTTATCACTACCAATTCTAGTATAACACTCTTATCACATGTTAGCATTTTATTTCATGAATTACTTTGAAGATTCCTAAAAAATTATGGCAACAATATTTCATAACTATAAAATAAATAAACCCTCACATCAATCACTTCAAGGATGGAACTTCATACAATGAGGTATATTGGGTTTCTCAAATCTTTCCAAAAATATATTCAAGAAAGGGATCAAATTTCCTATGATGGGGTAAGGATATATGCATGTGTAAGATATAACTTTTGTGGTGGATAAGGATTACATTTTTATGGAGGTGGTGGAGCCAAGGGTAACTTGGATACCACAAGTACCTTTTGAAATTAATGATGATTTGGTACACACTAATACATTATAATTATTGGCTCTTCCTAAAGATCCTAATACTTAAATTTTTGGTACATACCAATAATTAATGGATAAACAACATAAATAGAAGGCTATAAAGAACCTAAAAAAGAACAAAGATATTTTGCACAAGAAGTGGGGGAATATCAAAGAATCTCGCCCACTAGAAGTAAAAAAATTAGATTCACCAACCTCTCTAGAAGTAGGGACATCACAAGTGTGGCAATTTGAGTGCCTAAAATTAGATTCTCCAAGGTTTGAATTAAGGCACTCCCAAACACACAAATTTTTGGGGCAAGAAGAACTAGAAAAGTGGTATCCACAAATGACCACAAGGAGAAATTTGTAGATTCCATATTAGTAAACACAAATTGGGGAACCTAAATCACTAGAGGGAGAAAGTACATAAGACCTCCTATAGATAACTATTGAAAAGAAGAAAGGTGAGACATACCACCCCAAAAAGAAGGAAGAGGAAAAAATAAAATACATTGTGGCAACAAAAAAGACAATATATTCAATACAAGTTGATATAGAAATAGATAAAGAAAAGTGAGTACAAAGGAACCAACTCAAAATAATTTAAAGTAATCTCCTCAAGGAAAAGCTGCTACAATAGGGAAACAAGAAAATACAAAGCAAGAGAAAAATAGGGAGAAGAGAATTAAGAGAAAGATAAACAAAAGTAAAAATTAGAGGAAAAAGAAGAATTATTGGATGAAAAAGTACTCTTTAGATTATTATTCACACTAGGAATGTTCCTTACCATTGCACAAATGTATCCAATTGTAAATAAGGAAAATAAATCTATAATTGTGAAGGTAATGATATATTTCTTCTTAGCTTCACTGCAATCATTTGTGGAGATAATTGCAAAATTTCTAAGAAGAAATAGCAATAATTTTGAAATATCCAAAATCAAAGAAGATACATAGTATCAATGAAACTATAACTAGAAAAAGGAGAGCTAAGGTCCAAACATAGGGTACACATGTTGCACTATGTTGTCATTAGTGATGTTATTGATGTCAACCTTTGGTATGGATGTGTTGAGAAGATGTGTATGGTGTTGAGTAGGTGTTGTAGATGTAGTAGGGTCACTTGGTTTACAAGTGCTTTTGAGAAAAATTGCATAAGGTTTTACAAGGTGTTTAGGAAGTGTTCTGTATTTTGCTTTGCAGTTCTTCATGCTTGAAGATTTGCTTGTGCAATTTGAAAGTGATGATCAAAGGTCTTCAAAGGTGTTATATTCAGAGTTTTAGGTTTTGGATCGTGTGACAGTAGAAGATATGTTTTATAGTGTGTTGGACTGTCTCTAGCTTGTGAAGAGGGTCATCTGGGAGAAATGAAATTGCTCCGCATTTCTTAGTGCTGAAGTTTCTTATCTTGCAGATTTGGGAATGTGTTAAGATTTCCTGTACCTACATTCCTTTGGTTTTTTTAGTGTTTAGTTGTTTCGCAAGCTTAGATCTTGAGTTTTTTTAGTTGCAGTTCAACTAGTTACACAGGGAGATAGTTTTCTCAATTTCATGTGTTTGTGCCAGTGGTTTTGAATATTCTAATGATGTTGGAATATTCTAGGGTGTTGTGTAATGTTGCTACATGGTCCACAATATTTTTCGGCCTTGGTGAAATGTAAATTTGGTTACTTGATAGCATTAATGTTTGGTTTGGTCAACCTAGTGTGTGTAACATTATTTGTGAATATGCTTTGTGCTTTGTGGAAGTGTGGTGTAGCATGTTAGTGTAGATTTGGGTCTTGGTTAACCCTTGATGTGGTTCGCCCTCACTTATTTCCACTACGGAGGTGTTTGGTCCTGACCTATTTGGTGGTTGCACATTTGAGGTGTATACATTTCATTGAATTCGGCCTAGTGAAAGTTATTCGAGCTTGTGGAAGGTATATACGCAAGGTAAAGATGTTGATGATGAGTGTGGTGTGGAATGATGTATGTGTGATCATGTGTTGAGATATGAATGTGAGAATGAATGCCTAAGACTACTGGAAGCAGTGAGTAGAAGGTGTCTACATTTTAGTGTGCCAAAAGTTGTTGGAGGCAGTAAGCCAAAGGTTGCAGACGGTAAAGAGATATTGTATTGGTTTCTCAAGTTGTTATGAGGTAGTGAACCTCCTTGTAACTATTTCTTTGTAATCTGGAAGAAGTGATCTTCCTAGGCAGTGAGCCTTTTTTCTTTCTAGACAGTGAGTCCTTTGGGTAGTGAGCCCTAGGCAGTGAGCCTCTTGTAATTAGTTTTGGTTTTCATATAGTGAGTTAATCCTCACCGTGGTTTTTCCCTTGTAGGGTTTCCATGTAAATATCTGGTGTTCTATTGTGAATGTTTGTGGATGTGTTATTCTTTCATTTGTTTACATTCATGCTAATGTTTAAAAAGGGTTTTAAGGTTTTAATGCAAAACTGATTCACCCCCCCTCTTAGTTATCCTATGTTTCTAACAATTAGTATTAGATCAGAGGTTATTTGGAAGAATCTTAACCCCTTGAGGTAGATCCAGATGGTGCATAGGAATGGTGTCAAATCTCCTATGTTCGATGGAACAAATTATGCCTTATAGAAAGCTAGGATGGAAGCCTTTCTCACTGCATTAGGGTTTGGCGTATGGAAATCAGTCAAAAATGGATGTACTGTGCCTAATACTACTCCGACAAGTGAAGATGAGATCAAGGAATATGAGAACAATGGAAAAGTGAGGAATGTTATTTTAAGTGGGCTTTCAAATTCAAAACTTGTGAAGGTAATAAGTTGCAAAACTGCCAAATAGGTCTAGGAGAAGTTGAAGAGCATTTATGAAGGAGATGATAAGGTCAAGCAAGTGAAGATGCAAAATTTCAAGGCCAAGTTTGAAACCCTAAGGATGTCAAAGAATGAAGATATTGCAAACTAAATGCACAGGTTGGATGAAATTTTTAACTCCATCAATGGTCTTGGTGGAAAGCTAGAGGAAAATGAAGTTGTGAAAAGGTATTGGGAACTCTTCCTAAATCTTATAGTGCTAAACTTTCTACTATTGAGGAATCTTAGAATTTGGATCAATACACTATAGATCAATTGTTTGGTGCTTTAACTACTTTTAAATTAAGAGATTTTGACAAAGATGATCCAAGTAAAGAAACAACTTTTAAAGTCATTAAGAAAGAGAGGAATGATGAATATGATCTAGATGATTTTGATGAATTGGAAGTAAATTTTGTAAGAATATTAAAAAAGGGCACAAAAAGATATAGAGGTAAGTTACCTTTCAAGTGTTTCAATTGTGGAAAGATAGGTCACTATGCTTCAAAATGTCCAGATAAAGTTTCAAATGACAAACATAAAGATCATAAAGGTAAATCCTTCAAGAAGAGTTATTTTGTTAAAGAAGATAGTGATGATGAGGAATCAAACCAACTGGATAATGAAAGTGATGAATGCTTATTCATGGCTTTGAATATTGGAGCTAATTCTACTAACCCTAAAATATGTGTGAAGGAAATTGCTCCAAAAATAGGTCACGGTATTGAAGGAACTATGTTGACTTCCTTTCATGCAAGAGAGGAGAGAAACTACTAAATAATTAACAACAAATATTCAAATCATATGATAGGTGATAAGAGTAATTTTGTTAAGCTTAATAAATATGATGGTGTTTGTGTTAGGTTTGGTGATGAGACATCTGCCAAGATCTATGGAAAAGGTTCAATTAGTTTTGATGGCAAGCATAAGACAAATGTTGTTATTTATGTCAAGGGTCTCCAACATAATCTTCTTAGTGTAGGAAAAATGTGTAGCAAAGGATACAATCTATTGTTTTAGGATAATGGTTGTGAAATCAAAAAAGGAAGATCTGAAATCTTGGTTGCGGTAGGAACAAAGACAAAAGGAATTTTTTATTAACTCAAAAGTGCTAGCGGTAAGTGATTTATGACTCAAATCAATGAAAATTGGTTGTGGCACAAAAGAATGGGTTATATCAATTTTGATAGCCTAGTGAAGATCAACTCTACTCATGATGTGAGAGATTTTCCAAGGATTACAAAGCCTATCAATGCAATTTGCAAAGGGTGTTAGTTTGGAAAACAAACAAGGAATAGTTTCAAAACTAAGGAACATTCTATTGCACAACCTTTAGAGTTGGTACATACAAACCTATGCGTACCTACTAGAACAAGATGCCCTCAAGGTGATAGGTATTTTATGTTGTTAATAGATGATTACTCTAAAATGACTTAGGTGACCTTTCTCAAAGAAAAATTAGAAGCTCTAGATAAGTTTAAAGAATTTAAATATATGGTGGAGAATGAAAAGGATTTGAAAATCAAGTGCTTAAGGTCTGATAGAGGTGGTCAATTCACCTCAAATGAGTTTAACAATTTTTTTGTAGATCATGGGGTAAAAATACATTTACCAACACCTATGACTCCACAGAAAAATGGGGTTGTGGAGAGGAAAAATATGACATTTCAAGAGGCAACAAGAACCATGTTGAAGGAAGAAAATCTACTGGATGTCTATTAGAGAGAAGTTATTCATGCCACAGTTTACATTCTCAGCAAAGGAAAAGAAAGAGTGAACATCTCAAAGACCCCCCTATGAGCTATGGTATGGAAAAACTCATACTATGAAATATCTTAGAGTGTTTGAAAGTAAATTTTATATCATGAGGGATGAAGAAAATTTAGGAAATTTTGATGCAAGATCAAATGAAGGAATCTTCCTTGGATACTCTACAAAGAGCAAAGCATACATGTGCTACAACACGAGACTAAAGAAGATACTTGAAAGTGCAAGTGTCAAAGTGGATGAAGAATCACACCAGAGCTCCGTGTTGATAGAAGGGTATGAACCTAATGAACCCCTTTGTAGAGAAGAAGAAGAATAAGAAGAAGAAGAAAAAGAGATGCTAGTGGAAGAGGAAGAAGCTCTAGAAAAGAACCCTAAGAATCCTAAGTGCAGAAAAATCATTCATCATTTTGAGGATCAAATAATTTGAGACAAGAGAAAAGGTGTGCCAACAAGAAGAAAAGTTGTTATGATAGAGGAATAGGTAAATTTTTATCTACTTTCTAATATAGAACCTAAAACAGTTATTAAAGCATGTAGGGATGAGAATTGGATCAATGCTATGGAAGAAGAATTGAGATAGATTGATAAGAATTAGACATGGGAACTAGTCCCAAGACCAACAAACAAGAATGTGATAGGAACTAAATGGGTTTTCAGGAACAAGTTGAATGAGGATGGAGAAGTTATCAAAAGCAAGGCTAGACTTGTGTGCAAATGCTACTCACAAGTAGAAGGAATAGATTTTGAAGATACTTTTTCTCCAGTAGCAAGAATGGAGGCTATTAGGATGTTTTTAGCTTTTGAAGCACATAAAGATTTCAAGGTATATCAAATGGATGTAAAGTTTGCATTTTTGAATGGTGAGTTAGAAGAAGTGATCATTGAATAACCAGAAGGTTTTCAATTGTTAGAAGATCCTGATATGGTCTGTAGGTTGAAGAAGGCATTATATGGGCTCAATCAGGCTCCTAGAACTTGGTATTTAATATTTGACAAATACTTACTGCAACAAGGATTCAAAAAGGGTACTAGAGACATCAACCTTTACTTCAAAGTTGAGAAAGATCAAATCCTAATTGTGGTTGTGTATGTTGATGATATAATCTTTAGAGGAAATGAGACCATGTGTAAGAAGTTTACAGAGGAGATGCAAAATGAGTTTGAAATGTCAATGCTTGGGGAGATAACTTTATTCCTTGGGCTACAAATTAGTCAATTAGAAAAAAGGTTATTCATTTCACAATCAAAATATGTAAAGGAAATGTTAAAGAAGTTTGGGATGGAGAATTCTAAACCAATATGTACTCGCATGCTTACTGGTTGTAAGTTAAGCAAAATGATGAATCTCCTAAGATAGATTAGACTAAGTATATATCCATGATTGGTGGATTACTATATCTAACTATAACTAGACCTAATATTATGCATGTAGTATGCCTTGTGGAAATATTTCAAGAAGATCCTAGAGAGCCACATGTGGTAGCAGTCAAAGGGTATTCAAATATTTGAAGGGAACTCCAAACTATGGTCTATGGTATTCTAAGGATACTAACTTCTCTTTGAGTGCTTATACAGATGCAGATTGTGTAGGTTGTGCGGATGACAAAAGTACAAATGGACATACTTTCTTCCTTCAAAACAAGCTAGTTTCTTGGATAAGTAAGAAGTAGGATTCAATGCCATTATCTACTATAGAGACAAAATATATTTTTGTAGCATCTTTTTATACATAGGTGCTATGGATGAAGTAGACATTAAAGGATATTAGAATATCATACGATGAACCTTATCCTATCTTGTGAGATAATACAAGTGTTATCAACATTTCAAAAATTCCGGTTATGCATTCAATAACAAATCATATCTCTATCCGATATCACTTTCTAAGGGAGAAAGTTGTTGAGAAGGAAGTGAAGTTGGAGTATGTGCCTACAAAGGATCAAACAAAAAACATTTTCACAAAGGCTCTTCCAAAAGATACATTTGATTATCTCAGACATAAACTAGGGGTTATCACCCCTCCTTCTTTCAACTAGATGCATGAGATTTTGCATTTGTCTAGGGGAGAAATTCAAGATATATTCTTTGTTATGGACTGATGAAGGCTACTTCTTAGGGGGAGTAGGTAGTGGTGTCTTTGGCTGGTGCAGTTAGGGGGAGCACATTTTGTGCCTGAAGTGAAGTGTGTAGGTGTTTCCCTTTTCTATTGATGTCAAAGGGGGGAGAGAGAGAAGTCTAAAAAGAAGGAAAAGAGGGAGAGAGAAAGAATTCTAAAAATCATAGGGAAAGAAATGTTCAAGGGGGAGAGCTACTTGAGTTTTAGAGATACAAAGTTGCTTTTGTCGTTGATGGTTTTTCAATAGATGTTGCCATCAGTGACAAAGGGGGAGATTGTTGCACTATATTGTCATTAGTGTTGTCATTGATGTCAACCTCTGGTATGGATGTGTTGAGAATATGTGTATGGTATTGAGTAGGTGTTGCAGATGCAACAGGGTCACTTGGTTTCCAAGTGCTTTTGAGAAAATTTGCATAAAGGTTGTACAAGGTGTTTGGGAAGTGTTTTGTATTTTGCTCCGCATTTCTTCATGCTTGAAAATGTGCTTGTGTGGTTTGAAATTGATGAACAAAGGTATTTGAAGGTGTTATATCTAGAGTTTCAGGTTGTAGATCGTGCGGCAGTAGAAGATATGTTTGATAGTGTATTTGGCTTATGAAGAGGGTCATCTGGGAGAAATAGAATTACTCTACATTTCTTTATGTTGAAGTTTCTTGTCTTGTGGATTTGGGAATGTTTTAATATTGCATGTACCTACCTTCTCTTGGTTTGTTTAGTTTTCATTTGTTCTACAAGCTTATATCTTGAGTTGTTTTTAAGTGGCAGTTTGACTGGTTGCACAAGGTGATAGTTTTCTTAATTTCATGTGTTTACGCCAATAGTTTTGAATATGCTGATGATGGTGGTGTAGACATTGAAAAATGTCTTGGCCTACGAATGTCATTTTTAAGCATCGATTTACTTCTTCCCCGCATAATTGAATAATTTTAATTATTTGATTATCGACTAAGTCACATTCCTCTATTAATTAAATTATTTAAATAATTTAATTAATTAATTTCCTTGTCTTTATTCTTCTTTGATTAATTAAATAAATTAAATATTTATTTAATTATGTCACTAACATTATTTTCTCCCTATAATTAAATAAATTCTCATTTATTTAATTATTCATCCTTTCACCTTTTCGTCTATAGTTAAATAATTATTTTTAATTATTTGACTATTCATTAATCTTTTCATCCTTCTATAGTTAAATAATTATCTCAATTATTTAATTACTCTTTACCACTCTCCCACTATTAAATAATTAATCTAATTTAATTATTTAATTCCTCTTTCCCATTTCCTTCAAATTTAATTAAATAGTTGCACAATGTTTTTAATTAAATACCCATTTCCATCTTCTTCCACAAATAAATAATTAAAATGATTATTTGTTCCTCCACATCCACTCCCAAATTAAATAATATGATTTAATTGCCAAGATCCTTACTCCAATTAAAAATTATTATTTGATGCTTCCACTACTTTCCCTCCACTATCTCTTTCGAATTTCAACCATTGATTCCCTCTAGTCTTCTTTCAATCTTGACTGTCTATCCTTAGCCGTCCCTAGCCCACTACTCTGTGGTGCATGAAACCCTCAACCATTGATCTTGGCATCTTCTAAACTTTCGATCTCGTCCGTCTATTTGAGAAGTTTTTCTATAAAAGAAGGTTGTTTCTTTCATTTTGGCTTTACAACTACATTTTCTCCAAAGTTCTTGCTATCGTATCATAGTCACTTGGAGGTATTTGAACACTTTGAAGCTGAGGGAAAACTTACAAATTCAAGAAGAATAAGGAGAAGCAAGGGAGATAATCAACTTCAACATGGGAAGTATGGTATAGCTTTATGTTTTCATTTGATTTCCATGGTTGTTTTTTGCTTTCTTGTTTGGATTGGGATTTGAGCTTAGATTTTAGGTAGTTGTGGTTGCTATTTGATCTTTGCCTTATTTTTTTGATTTTAATCCAATCCTTACATTGGTGAACCTGACGTGAAATAATCTTCTGATTGTTTATAAGGAATTTTTACATATTAGAGTGCAAAAACCCGCCTAAATCCGTGATATTCTCTTAATTATAAAAAAAATTGTGTATTAAATTTTATAGAAAGGTTTCTAGGTTTTGTAGGTTTGAGTCTTAGCCTTCCAAAAAAAAATATGGTTTTAAATTGTGTTCAGATTTAAGAAATTTATTTCTATTTTAATTTCATTGATCTTTTTTTTTTAAATTTAGTTGTTGACCTCTTAAAATTTGTGTTTTCTTTCGTCTATAACATTTTTTCATTCAAAATTTTGTAGAAAGGTTTTTGGGTTTTGTAGGCGAGTCTTAGATTTCCACAAAATTTTACGGATTTCAATTTCATTAATATTTGGAAAAGTTATCATTGTTTTAAATTTTTTGTTATCATTAAAGGATTTTTTTTGGGTTATTAATTCTCTGTTTGCAGCGTGTGGCTTACATTTGGGAGAGGACATTTTCCTTAGAAAATACTAATCCATTTTTTGCAGGGTCTTTGTTTTCGTTTAAGATAGGAACATTTTTTTAAAAAAAAATTGGGCTTAAAATAAAACAATATATTTTGTTAGTTAGGCACATCTCATTTGGGCTAAAAAGAACAAAAAATTGCATCTTCACACTCATTTGAGTTAAAAAGAACAACAAATTGCATCTTCACACTTATTTGAGTTAAAAAGAACAAGAAATTTCATATTCACTCATTGGTATAAAAAGAACAAATTGCATATTCACTCATTGGTTTAAAAAGAACAACAAATTTGCATATTCACTCATTGGGTTAAAAAGAACAACAAATTGCATTTTCACTTCATTGGGATTAAAACAAACCACAACTTGCATTTTGTTTTGTCTTTTTGTTAATTAGGCATATTTTGATTTGGGACTTAAAATTAATCATTGTATTCCATGCTTGGTGCGCTTGCACAAATTTTGTGTTATAGAACCCATAGGTGTAGTGAAAGTATCCTCTCCCCTTGTGCTTCGTGTGATCTTGGGTGTAAGATAAATCACTACATATCTTTTTTTATTTTGTAATAGGGCCTACTAATTGAGACACATCCTAACAAAGAACTCATTGGTGACCCATAGCGGTTTTTCCCTCAGGCCACTATATAAAAGGATAAGAGGAAAGTCAAGTCCAAACTGTCATTAGCCTTCACCGTATAGTGTCGATCCGAAAGGGGAAGCTACCCACACTTACGTGAGCTATTTTATTATTGTACCCTAGTAAGGTCAGTTAAAGCCTTAATTGGCTTGTTGGACGCTCACGAGGCAGTAAGTCCTCAAGTTGTGACTAGACACCTTAATAGCCACCCTTTTGATTGAGATTATTTGGTGTCACTTTTAGTGCAAGGGTGTAGCATTGCACCTTGAAGTTACTTTCCATGAGGCTCCCTTGAGATGAGATAGAAATCCTTGGCTTAGTATAAGCTACTTTTTTTACTTGTAGCTTTCCGAGGAGAGGGTGATTAGGTCATCCTTCCAGTCCTGGAGGCCCCTATCTATCCTCTCTCACAAAGAAAAGAGTGAATACACCCCCTTAAAGGTGTCCCTACACTTTCTTGAAGGTGATTCCAAGTTGTGGGCCTGATAGTGCTGCCATTAGGAATTAGGGTGAATAACCCTCAAACATACACATATTTTCATAGGGATTTCATAATTCAATAGCCAAAAATCTATTTTTAGAGTGTCT
>VDFB02256132.1:229006482-229052616 GCA_007258455.2 Sequoia sempervirens
TATTTCCCTCTCTCCTGTTCACTCTAAGCTCTCTAACAGGAGATGAAATTTCAATTACTGAGAGTGCTGGTGAAGAAGTAATAGGCTGAACAGGAGATGAAATCTGAGATTCTGGTTCAATAGATATCAATGCAACATCCATGGGAATGTCAAGAGAAGCTGGCCCGACGAGTGACAAAGAGGATATCTAGAAGAAGAAACTGGAGAGTTGGGAGTTGGAAATAAAGGAATAGTATGCATAACCGATGGTTGGTGTTGAATCGGTGTAAATGTACCAGTAGTCTTCTTGGCAATCAACCTTAACTTTCCCATCTTTGGAATATCTCTATATTACAAATTGCCTTTTCCTTTTCTTTTTCTCTAGTGCTCTCTTCACTTCTCTTGATTGTTTTCAAGGACGACGAAGGAGGTACACCTTCTGCTAGCAGCTGACGCAGGGGCATCGTTGTTTTTTTTTTTCTGATTTAAAATTTTGGTTTTCTGTTGTTTGATTTCTATTTTGTGTCGGTTTCCTTGCCTCTCGTTGACAAGTGGCAACATTTTGGAGGGCAGCGAACTAGTCTCTTGATCTCCATCAAGCTTTCTTTGCTTTTGGATGGAATGAAAAAAAAAAGACAGTTACAAGGATCGCCCCTTGTTTTTGGGTGTAAGTGGCTACCTGAAGGAAAAAGACGGTTATGGGAGGAAAGACTCGAACCAAGAGAGTTTGATTTTGTTTTTGCCAGAGGCAGATAATTTGTGAGAAGAGTAACACTCTTGTACAGGAGTAGGATTGGTTGGGGGAAACAGAGGAAACCGTGCTTTGTTGCTGGGCGATCTGTGTTTGGTTAATGATTCTTAGGCAACGAGGAAGGAACGAACTGCGCATAAGGGTTCAATTTGATTGGAGTATCTTCCTGCAGGCGATGTCCTTGGTTGTTGGTAATTGTCCTGTTTCCTTCCAGCACTTGCATCAGTCATTTGATAGCTGCCAGCTTGTTTGGGAATCAGTGTTGGTGCGGAGTCTACAAAACTTTGGGACCAAACAATTCTGCCCCTGTCGAGTAAATTGGTGGATGGTGTTTTCTCTTGTTTTGCAACGTATAGTGTTGATATTTTGGTTTCCTGACCTATGAATAAGAAATGATGATTGCATATTCCTGGCTCCATGATTTAAGAATGGTTTTTTTTGTTTGATTGGGGGCAGCGGTTGAAACTCACTTTCTTTCATTAATGCTGGTTTCCTTTCAAATGCCGGTCTGTTTCAAAAGAGTTGAGTCATTTAATCATGCTGATTGTGGTCGCCTGGAATATGGGTTTGAAACATTGATTGAACCATTCTAGCGTCCTCAACTTCTTGGGCATTTGTTGTTGTTTGCTGTTACTTGCCTTCACAGATTGTTTGGTGCTCAAACAAGGTGCTATCAGCAGCTCTGAAATCTGCACTTTCCTTTCACTGCCCCTAAAGATCTTTTTGTCAATTTTCAGTTTAGGAAGAGTTTACTATGCTGCAAGTCAATCTTTACCCTCTCTTGATTGAAGAAATCTCTTTGTTAGATCAATTCACCATAGACAAAGGTTGCTTTGATAAACATGAATCTGGTCAGCCTTCACAAAGGGGCGCGCTGCACAATGAAGTTTTATATTCTTCCTTTCAACACACGGTCGGCCTATACCAAGGCCGCCCCTATTAATAGTTTCGAACCATGCAATTTCTAAAACTCTATCAGCCTATACGGGGTGCACTCTTCACAATGGAAATCCGCTCTTAAAAGGTCAAAAGCTGGTTGCTTTCGAGAGAGGCACACCTAATATAGAAAATCAGTTTTTAAAACCCCCAAAGTAGCGGCCACCATATCAGGTGCGTGCTTGATAGTACATTAAAAAACACTTTCAAAACTTACAATTCTCCTTGACGCGCATGCCTATTCACAATTTTTAAGGATTTTGAAAATCAAATTCAATCTTCATCAAAAAGTGCGCACTTCATAGTGAAAACTTGTTCTTTGAAAAGTATACCTCCTTTTGCCTTACACAGGTGCGCACTTCATAGTGCAAATCCCTTTTTTTCTCATAGAAGGACGCACTTTATAAAGTAAATCCGGTTTTCTTCGTAGAAGGGTGCACGTTATATTACAACCAAAGATTTTGCTGATATTTTCCATTCACAAGTGCAGCCCTGATAAGGGAATCACGGTCCTTAACCTTCAAGCATTTCAGTGTTTGGTTCTGTTGCCATGATATTGGTTTGTTGTTTTCATGCATTAATACTTTAACCTCTTCTTCACTGGTTCGTTCATAACTCCAATTGTCAATCCTACGAAGATATATACAAGAGAAGACAGAAACCACAAAGAGGACCACAACCCTGATACATTACTCGTGTTTATTGAAAAGACAAGGGTTAGCTTGAAACATGTTACAATACGGAAAATTTAGTATGGGTACAACAAAGTGCAAGATCCCAGTTATGTTAAAAACTTAAATGTAATTACAAGAGGCAAGGTGTTTGAATTAATTGCAGGGTAAGTTAATTCATTAATATAAGAATGCATTCCACAGAAACACCTCGCACACAAACTTGACCAAGCTAAGTTCTTATTAAGTCAGGAAAAAGAAACACGCCACGAAAGGCATGTCTAAACAATGTGAAGTTCGATCCTGCATATTTAAAAAATAAACTATAATTACAAGAGGCAAAGAGTTTTGAATTAACGGAAAGGCGGTTTTTTTTTTTAAATTAACCAGTGCATCATACAGAGACCAGACCCGTATAAGATTTTATCCAAATTATGTTCTGATTGGGAAGGGGGAAAAAATCTCACGATATGTATGTTCTTTAAAGATAACTTCAAAATTATGATAAAAGATCGCCTGCAATTACAAGCGGCAAAGCTCTTAACTGAATGCAGGACAGGCATATATATTACAGGAATTTGCATTTTAGAGATGGCGAAAGGCAGCGAAGCGACAAATAGTTTACCTGTGAAAAAGAGATTCAGGGAATTGCCCTCTGTTACACTGCAAAAGAAAGATTCGTGGAAAATTGCATAATGTGTCTCCAACTAATTCCGATTGTGTTGTGTCAGCGGTGTTTGAATAACAGCTGGAAAGGCGCTTCAATGGGACTTTCGAGAGGTTGGAACTTGAAAGCGTACTTTTTAACTTTGTTTCCGATAAATCGGAAATGGGAGCTTCATAAAGTTCAATCTAGACAAGTCACCTCGCACTCAGTCATTATGAGCGACAGCACTTAGAAGTGCAATACTGAACAGTATGTAAGTAGCAATCGCACCTTGCTGTTTAATGGATATGTTAATTATTTGTTAGAGATATAATTTTTGAGTATTTAGTAGGATAATGTATGAAGTCAATAAAGTGGTGTATTGTTTATAATTTATGTCTTTATAGATAACTATAAGTGGTGATTTCAAATTGAATTCTTTTAATAAACATAAATGTCACATATAAATATAATACTAAATTATTGATATTTTTATAATTTTGAACTGGATACTTTCAATTTGAAATGCTTCTTAGATCTATAAATCAGATAAAAAGTTATATAAAAAATAAAAATATATTTGTGATCATAGAATTAATATAGTTACAAATTAAGATTATGTAAGAGGAATTTTTTAATTAAGTAGTGAAATTTATTATTTTCTTCTTAGAAAGATTTGTAAAAAAAATATGTTTGATGGTTTTCACACATTGTTTGAAACATTAAATATAGAATTTCATAAATAAAATTCATAATTTTTTAGCATAGAGGGAAAGCAACCATTTATAAGTATAAATTGATTGAAGAAAAATTTGACAGCATATTTGCTTTCACAAGAAATGTAGGTACATTGTGAGATGTACAAATCCTTATTTGAATTGTAGGAAGTGTATATGAGGAGAGCAAAAATGCAAACAACAAATGATTTATTTTAAATAGTATCTTGTCTATAATGATAAAACAAAAGTAGCATACAAGCACTAATCTTGAAATTCATATGAGTGAGATAAGCATGTGTAACCTAAAAATTGAGTTTAGATAGCAATATCCTTCAAACATGATTATCTTAATTACATACATTTATATTAAATAATATCTTGTCTATAACAACAATAAGAGGGCCGTAAATAATATTTTAGCCTGGCTCCTACTAACTTTGGTTAGTTTTGTTGGCAGGAGCATGTTTTTGAATAATTGGCCATTGTGTGAGGTTATGGATTTCATGAGATCGTCCTTTGGCATGTACGGCCTTTTTTGGGTTGATGACAAGGTGTGCCTTTCTACCATTAGTGGCGGACGAGGTCATCATTTTTTGAACCCCCTAAATTTTTGTGTCAAACCTCATAATTTAGTGGATTTTGTTAGATTTTTTGAGTTGGCTAAGTCCTACGCCGATATTATGCCCTTACGTGCTTTGGACGATTTGCACGAGGGAGTTGCTTCCTTTGCGTGGGATGTGAGTTGTGGCATTTATTGCCTTCTTTTTCGACCTCATTTCACTTCTCACCAGCCTTTTCCCTGTGGATGTTTCTAAAATTGGTTGTCATCTCTTGTGCCCTAGTTTTCTCTTTTTTGTCAAGGTGGTCTACGACTTTTGGGTGGGCTCTATGGGTGGGGACAGAGTGCGCGTGGAGCCAGACAAGTGTGACGAGTGGAAAGCAAATGCCACCATCTGGCACATTTGCAAGGAGGGCGGCATTGCCCAGTATATGGAGGCCATGACTGGGCATGACAAGGGCCTGTCACATAAGTTTGTCACCTTCTAGAAGGATGGTAGGGTTACCATCGGCAACATTTCTTTTGAATTTTCTGAGGAGGTTATAGCAAGAGCTACGAGGCTTCTGAATAGTGGACGAACCTGGAAGAAAACGATGAAAGTGCCAGACCAGATAAGTCTTAACCAATTCTTTTAGGGTGTGGAGAAGCCTGTTAAGCTGCGGGGTGGCTATGACCAGGAGGCACTTCCAGAACCATGGGATAGAATTTGTATGGTGATTATGAAGTACTTCACGCTGGAAGGAAGGTATGGGGTCTACTACTATTACCATTTTAACTTCCTTAACCACCTTAGGAATCACCAGTATATTTCCATTCTATTTTTTTTGTTTCACTCTCTGGATAGCACTGTTGCGGATTTTAATGAAGTTGTGACTTCTGGAAAAAATTACACTATCCTGCACCAAGGCCTTATGTCTAAGCTCTATCATTTTCACATGGCCCTTTGCCCTATTTGGCCTATCACTATGCAAGAAGTCCCTTGCCCGCTTACTCTTGTTGAAACCGTGGTTTCCTCTGAGCCCCCTTCTACCAGCATTATGGATGTGTCGGGCCCAAGCAAGAAAAAATGCTTAAAAATTCCTGCTTTGAAAGCCCTTCCCCATGACACTTCCCTACAACGAGTTCAGGTGGGAAGGCTAAGGATAAAAAACATTTTGCTCCTGCCTCGAGACCTAAGGCCAAAGCTTCTAAGAAAACAAAATTTTGCCTCCACCAAATTGATTCTGATGTTGAAATCGCTAAGGAAGCAAATACCCCTCGCAGATCTAATAAACTGGTCTATAAGCAGGACAAGGTGGGAAGTCTTAAAGAGGTTTTGGATTCAGATAGTGGTAATGGGAGTGACAGCAAAAGTCAAGAGGAACAGGTGGTCGGTGAGGAGGTTAAGTCTACCTCGGCGAGCAGTGCCTCCCATGTGTCTAAAATTTTGAAGAAGGGCCCTGCCAGTATAATTGTGAAGGAAATCAAGCCCCGGGCCTCTAACACAGCGAAGGGAAAGGCCCCCTTGACTGAATATTATGATAAAAAGGAGCAGGCTTGAGTTGAAGTTGACAATCTGAAAGGGAGAATTGAGAGGTTGGAGAAGAAGGTTCAGGAAGTGTCACACTTTGCCCTAAAGGTCATGCACAGGTCGACTACTAACTTATATTTGTTGCAGAAGGACAAGTCATGGACAATGGCGAGGAGGACGCTAGCTTTAAGGAACTGCTTAAGTTCCTCACAGCGGATTGGGCGACTGCTATTCAGGACAAACCATGCATGGAAGATTAGTTTTAGGCTTTGGGTTATTTAAGTTTTTTGATATGTTATCTATCACTGTTATTATGTTTATGTTATTTTATAACTGGTTTGACCCTTGGCGGTCCATGGACTCGACTACTTCGAATCATGCCTGCATGATGGACTCTTTTAATTACTTAGTTGTTAGTGTTGTTCTGGAGTTTTTGATATGACTTGTTATGGGTGATGGCTTGGTTTACTCTATTGTCACTGTGTTGTTAATGTGCTTGCTTTGGATGGGCGTGGCTACCTTGTATTGAAGGGACATCACCCTTGTTTTTGCTGCTTTTTATATCAAAAACAATAAGAAGAATCAATTCATTTAAAAATATTTTGAAGTTTGTTACAAGAGAAAAA
Organism: Sequoia sempervirens; assembly: GCA_007258455.2. Lineage (NCBI taxonomy): Eukaryota > Viridiplantae > Streptophyta > Pinopsida > Cupressales > Cupressaceae > Sequoia > Sequoia sempervirens. Next base: position 229,012,880 of record VDFB02256132.1, read on the forward strand.
AAGATTTGAAGAACAATATTTTTTAATCAGAATTTTAAGAGATGGTTGAAATGGTACGTTGGTTGATATTTTCACATAAGTTCCATAATCTAATGTGTTATTTGATAATAATAAAGATGATACAATTGCAAAACCCTATGAAGAAAAAAGCAAATTCACATAAGATTAAGTGTGCACTAGTGTGTGTCTATATATATATACCCCCTCTCTTTCCCCATCTTTATGTTTATATTTTTGTCTCCCTCTTTATCTCTCTCTACCTCTCTATATGTATCTTGTTGTCTCCTATATCACCCTATTTCTATTTCTTTCTATTCCCCCTCTCTCCCTCTATATCTGTGTATCCATATCTACCTCCCTATTTCTCTTTATCTCTCTCTGCTGAAACACGCACTTATATTGAGAGGGGGATCAATCAATATATATCATACTTATATTTTCTCAACTTAATCAAGCACATCAATATTACCTCAAAACTTAATTATTCATAGCAATAACTACATGCAAGATCTAGCAATTAAGAACATAGGAAGAACGCACAATTTTACGTGGAAACCCTTACGAGAGAAAAACATGGCAAAATATTGTTTGTATAAATCTTCTTAAAAATTTCATAGGCACCAACCCACTGGAGGCTCCAATCCCCACCACTAATCACCAACCTAGCAAGAGATGTCTATCTCTTCTAATAAGAGGCACCAACCTCTCAATCACCTCAATTAGAAGGCTACAACCTCTTAATGAATAATATGATAATTTATTGGCAACTTCCTCTTAGATATGCCCTTAATTATTGTTCACAAATTTGCAATACAACCACTCATAAATCTACAATATAGTCTTCAATATTTCTACTCATAGACATGCCATGGTTTTGCTTTCATTATAATTTTCTTTTCACAAAATTGATGCTAAAAACTTCTCATAAATCTAATCAAATATCTTTTTTTTATTTTTGCTTTTCATGTGAATAATATCCATTAAAATTAATTGATTTTAACTCTCTCACAACCTTATATTTATACCTTCCAAAATATCTCTTCACCCAAGGGAGTCGACTCCAAGAGGAGTTAACCCACTAGCAAAAAAAAAATATTTATTTTATTTTATTTCCCAAGGTTGGGTGAACCTTTCTAGGGGGGTTGTCCCTCTTTCAAAAATAAAATTAATTTATATTTTACTTAAATATCCCCAACTTGGGGCAACACCTAGAGGGGGGTCGTCCCTATTTAATTTTCCATACATTTTTATTTTTACAAATATTTCTTCAAAGGGGTGTTGGACATGGGTCAGCCCATGTGTACAATAAATTAATATTTTGCAATTTGCTCCTCACCATTTACAAGCATTTTGACATCAATGATAACATTTTTCCAACAATCTCTCCATTTGTCATTGATAGCAACCCTGTTAAGAAATAATCTTGAAATGCCATAGGACTATGCTTCTCCCCCTGACTGACATGCTCCCCCATACTCTACTTCTCCCCCTTTTGACATCAATGGAAAAGGAATCTCATGGTTGAAAGATAATGTAATGAATAGCTCCCCCTAAACACATGCTTCGTTTGAAGCATTTAGTGACTAGATGAGAGTGAAATCACTCCCAATTTCTCTCTCAGGTACTCAAAAGTCTCTTTTGGAAGTGGCTTCATGAAAATATCCGTAATTTTTTCTTTTATATCAACATTCTCCAACTTCACTTGTTGATCAACCACTTTCTCTTAATAAATGATATTTGATCTGAATATGCTTCATCCCGGAGTGCATAACCAGAATCTTCTAGATGTTGATTGCACTTGTATTATCACAAAATATGGAAATGGGATGATCATACTCAAACTTAATGTCCTTCAAGGTATGCTTCATCCAAAGGACCTTAGTGCAACAAAAAATTGTTGCAATATACTCCATTTCTACTATGGATAATGAAACTAATGTTTGTTTCTTCCTTATTCATGATACAAGATTATTTCCAAGAAAGAATACACCTCCACTTATGCTTTTTCATTTATCAATATTTTCAACCCAATCCATGTCCATATATGTTGTGAGGGTGAAATATTTACCTCTTGGATACCACAACCCATAGTGCCCTTTAGATATTTGAATATTATCTTTATTACTTGCACATGAGTTTCCTTTGGTAAGGAACTACCTAATACTATGCCACCAAACCAACTACTTGCATAGTATCAGGTCTTATCGATGTCACATAATAAAATTTCAATCATAGATTAATATATAGTTTGGTTCGTCTTAGTAGATTCAGCATCCTTACTTAATTTGTATCCTATAACCATGGGAGTGCTCACTAGATTGCAGTCCTCCATCTTGAACTTCTTCATCTCCTTAATATACTTGGTTTTTTAAATGAATATTCCCCTTATTTTATTGGGAAATTTGCAACCCAAGGAAGAAAGACAACCCACCAAGCATTGACATCTCAAACTCCTTTTGCATGTTCGTGGAAAAATCTTGACATATTTTACCATTGCTACCTCCAAATATGATATCATCCACATAGACCACAAAAATCAATAGGTCATCCCCTTCATTCTTGATATAGAGATTACCATCTGCAATGCCTCTTCTAAAACCTTGTTGTTGTAGATACTTGTCTAATCTTGAGTATCAAGCCCTGGGGGCTTGTTTCAATCCATAAAACATCTTCTTTAGCTTGTAAACATAATCCTGATCTTTTGATAGAATGAGCTCGTCAAGTTGTTCAATATACACTTCTTCTTCCAAGTTTCCATTTAAGAAAGTTGACTTCATATCCATTTGGTAAACTTTAAAAAATTTGAAACTAGCAAGGGTTAAAAATATCATTGTAGCCTCAAGATTAGAAAAAGGGGCAAATGTCTCTTTGAAATCAATCCCCTCAACTTCAACACAACCCTTGCAAATAAGCCTTTCTTTGTTCTTAACAACGTGGCCATCCTCATTCAACTTATTCTTGAAAACCCATTTAAGACTGATGACATTCTTGTCCTTAGGACTTGTGACAAGTGCCCAATTTTTATTTTTCTCTATTTGATGTAACCCTTCTTCCATGGATTTTACCTAGCATTTGTCTTCTTAGACTTCTTCAAAACTCTTGGGTTCCACTTTGGCAAGCAATGACAAGTTCACATGTTCAAATGTACTGGCTACTCTCCTTATCTGAATTTTTGTATCTCTATCACCAATTACTAGATTTTTTGCATGATTCTTTTGAACAAATCTAGATGGTGTCTTGGGTGGTGCTCTTGATGGCATCTTTGGGTTTTTATGTTCAACTTATCCATTTTTAACTTCCTCCTCTACTTCTTCTTCTTTGACACTATCTTTTTTTTATAATCAAATTCTTGTGCTATTTCATTTTGATGTCTTTCTTCACCAACTTGCACATTTTCACTTTCAACAATTTTGTGCAATATTTTTTAATAGCATCTATAGGCCTTGCTTCTCATAGAGTATGCAAGAAAGATACCCTCATCACACCTAGAATAAAATTTTCCCAAGTCTTCATCATCTCGCCTAATATAATATTTGCTCACAATCACTTTAAAATACTTTACTAATGTAGGCCTTCCCTTCCAAAGTTTGTATGATTTTTTTCTATTGTTCACCCTAAATTATGTTCAGTTTAGAACGTAAACTATCGTATGCACTGCTTCTCTCTAAAAAGTGTTAGTAAGCTTAGATTTATTTTAACATGGCTTTTTTCATTCCTTGAATTGTTTTAATTTTCCTTTGAGCAACAACTTCATTTTACTATGGAGTTCTTGTGGCTGAATATTGTCTTCTTTGATGGGTGAAAAACATGTCCAATTCTTATGCCCTTTTTGCTTCATTTTACTTCCCTTCCCTAGGTTTTCATGCCATTAGTTATTATGAAAATGAAGGAATATTTAATATGTTTTAAAGAATAGAAGAATGCATTCAAAATTCAAAATTGTTTAGATAATGGTCTAATCGGATTGATTTGCAATAGAAACTGATCATGATGAAGGAACCAACCATGTGGATGATAACCCTTAAGGAGTACAAGACACGAGGAGAGGCGAAGGATGGACCGAATACGCTCTAGAACTGTTCACTTCTATTTCTGCATTACATCTTGAAATTTTTTTGATATTGTTTTGGGTTTGTGGTCTACAACCAAACCAAAGGCTATTAATATTTGGTTTGTTGGCCATTGGCCAAAAAAAACCGTAACTACTTTTAATCTTAGTTTGTAGTATTCGGTGTGCTAGCCATAGGCCATAATAGTAAGAAGTTGCATGTATAAATATGTTATGGTTCAAACTGTAGAGGACATATAGATAATAGAGAATAGACATATACTTTGGTTCTACAACTGGTTTGAATTGAATTGGATGGTCGTGATATTGAGCCAGAGTAATTGATTTCTTCTCACTTGCCTTGTGAACCAGAGGTCAGACCCACTCTTGGGACGCTCGATGAGATCATTTTATGTTTGAATCAGTTAGAATTTATATGATGTGCGATTTGTTTTCCATTTTTGTAAGGTGTGAACAGTTTGTGATTTTAATTCCCTTTAAGTTTGGAAAGTTTTGATACTCGATTAATGTGGTTAGTTGACTATTAAATTATAGTTCTATAATTGATGTGACCAGTTCACTATTGGATGCAATTGTTACTTGAAGAATAAAAGGTTTTCAGTAGTTTACTTATCGTTCAATTACATGCACTGGTTTTACAAGTTATTTTGTTATGCTTTGTTCTGTGAACTTCCTATTGCACTGGGAAATCTCCATTGTACTGTGAACCTCCTGTTGCACTGCGAACTTCTTGTCACATTGTAACTTCCTATCGCAATAGAAACTAGAAGCCAGATTAAATCTTTTCCAAAGTGTTAGTTGCATCCATCCCCACTTAATTCACTAGTTTCGACCCTTAGGTATACTGCCACAACACCTTTCACAAGTTTACAATCCCTAGATTGACACTTAGGAATAAACTAAGGAAACCACTACGAAATTCCCAATGATTGATCCAAATACATTTACCAATTAGATAGAATTACAATGATAATTTATCTTTAATATCAATCCACAGTTTAGTCCAAACATTCTTATTCCATATTGTTAACAAAATTCTTCAAATTCATTTGAGGTGAATTCCCCTCCTCTATCAAATCTTAGGAATTTGATTCTTAACCCAGTGTTATTCTCTACCAAGTCTTTAAATGTCTTAAACCTCTCAAGATATTCCAATTTTTCTTTTAGAAAGGTAATCCAAGTCATCCTAAAATAATCATCAATTAATAGCATGAAATAACTCTCACCTTGTAAGCTTTTTGTCCTTACTATTGGGAATATGTGTCTCAACCTTGCAATTACATAAGGTATTGTTGATACATCAGTGCTAAGGGGTGTAGAAGGGGTACCCTTTACAGGGGTCCAGGGGGCTCATCCCCTCGATGAGGGGTGCAGGGGTCATGCACCCCGGTGGGGGTTCAGGAGCAGCAACCTCAAAACCCATATTTTATGTATATTTTATTATTATAAATTTGGACCATTCATCATTAGGTCTCAAATATGGCAGTTGATATTTTTTTGGCTTGACTTGCCCTAGAAGGAAACCCTATTTTATGAGGGCATTGTATTACGGCTGAGTAGTGTGATGTATTTTGAGAGTCTGATAGCGGTTGTGTTGCCTTTAAACCTCTAGTTGGTGATACTCCTATGACAAGCTTACTTTGCAATTATATTGCAATCTTTGTGATTTCTTCAAATACTATATTGGGCATCTTTTGGAGTGTGGGGTTTTTCTCTTGAAAAGGTTTTCCCCGCGTAAATCACTGTGTTGTGGTGTGCATGATATTTATGTTTATTTTTGTTTAAGTTTTTGTAACTCTTAAAGATTTGTAATTTTTTGCATTATCCTCCTCTCAAGAGTAGTGTAGGAAGTTGTTCTACTACCTTAGCTTTGTTACACTTATTGGCCCACACAAATCAATATGTATAAATTCCAATGACTTTGATGTAGAGTACTTCTTTAATTTGAAACTCGACCTTGTTTTCATTCCAAATTGGCATTGTTTGTATATAGTATTAGAGGGATTTACTATCATTGGCACGCCCCTTACAGCTAGCTTATTGCTAATCTTCACAATGTTTTCAAAGTTCAAATATCTAATCCTTTTGTGTCATAACCAGCTCTCATCTTCTTGTGCCATGTAGCAAATTTTTCTCCTTTGACTTCACTATGGATATAGAGATTGTTTATATTTCTACTAGCATCTACAACAATTTTCATTGTTATTATATTTCTGATTTCACAACCACTAGGATGAAATGTGAGAGTGTGCCTTTGATCACACAATTGACAACACTTAGGATATTATGCTTCAATCCTTCAACATATAATACATTTTCAATCCTTGTCTTTCCATTGTCAAAACTAAGAGTGTCTTTTCCTATTATTCTTACCATGGCATTATCTCTAAATGTCATAGTGCCTCTATTTATTTCCTTCAAAGTGAGTAACTCTCTTTTATCCTAGATCATGTGGCTTGAGTTCCCACTATCAATATACCACTAATTTCCTCCATTTTTCACATGGAAGGTTGCTTGTACTAGCATGGATTTCTCTATCATTTCATGCTTCTACCTCTTCTTCCAAGCTTTTATAGATTCCTCCTTTAGCCTGTCATGAATATCCTCCTTGTTTTATTTTGGAGTTTCCACAAAATTACTTCTACAAGAATGTGTTGTATGACCAAATAAATTACACTTGTAACACATAATGTTGTAATCCATTTGAGGAGAAAATGAATTATATTCCCTCTTTAATAAATTGAAGTCCTTCCTTGCATAACTCTACAATTCGTTGTCTTATGACCAAACTTACAAAAGAAATAATAACCATAAAATAAATGTTAAAGCCTATTCATTTGTGCTTGTCTTTGAGGATCTACGGTCTTCAAAAATTTGCATTGTTTCCTTTGTGAGGAATACTGATTTTTGAAGTGATATTATTTTCTTTCTTCTTGGAACTGTCACCATTATTGGAGCTCTTAAGAACATTTTCATATCCTTTGGGATTCTCCTTATTTTTTTTCTTTGGTAACTCTATAGCCTTAGAACTTGAGCCTTCTTTGGTAGTGTTTTGATTTTCTTCAAAGCCAAGATCAATCTTAATGAAAGGTCATCTTTGAGAGTTGATAATGTCCTCTATAATTCTTGTGCTCTTTTCAAAATTCATGCTACAATTTAATTGATCATTTGATTTCTCAAACTCCTTCCTCAAGGAAATAATTTCAAGCTCCAATCTCTCACACTCCAATTCCTTTATCTTTAGTTGATCTCTTACAACTTTTCAATGTGTTTGGCTTGCTCAATTTGAATCTTTAGATCCATGATCATATTTTTTGAATCTTTAAGACTTTGAGATGATTCCACTTTAGTTTCACTATCCTCTTGAAGTCGTGACTTTAGCCTTAAATTTCTCTTCTTGAGCTTTTTGATCTTATGATACGAAAAATGGAGTTCCTTCTCAAGATCCTCTTTTTCACCATCTTTGGTATGTTCTTCCTTTAAATCTCCTTATTTTATTTTGTCTTCATCATCCCATGATTCCATAGAATAAAAAAAATTCTAATGTTAGTATCTCTTTTTATCAAAATCATTTTCTTTAAACATATAATAAGGATATGGAAACCTTTCGTAAATATCCCTGGACACCACCCTAGTCGAAATAATAATTAATTGATTAAAGTATGAGGCCTAACAAATGCTCATCACCAATAAATTAAGGTTGAGTGAAGAATAATATTAACAAGAGAGATCAAATCACCTAAAAAAAATAGACAAAAATAATTGTTAGCAACCTACATTTAGAGTTTAGAAAAGAAGCGACAAAAAGCATGACATGATAGAAAATTATGATTTTTTTTCTAAATAGGGGATATAGATCTTGTGTATTACAAAACATTTAAAAATATGGAAAACTAAAAAATTGATGGTTGGGACCATATAAAATTATAGAAATAACCAAAAGTCTAGAGCTATTAAATTACACACTACAAATTTAACTATTAGACAGTTATTTTAATGGTGTGTGATTAAAGGATTACTATGAAAAGATATAAGGAAGAAATTGTACAAGAAAAAACAACATATTATATAAAATATTATATTATAGACATAAAATTATATTGCATAAATAATGCCCCAATGAAAAGAATGACATAAAAACAATGGATACATAATCACAATAAATACATAAACCTTGCTAAAAATCTATAAATTTGATGTATTCAAAAAATTCCCTTAACAAAATTGAGAAGATATTTTTTTTTGAAATAAAAGAAGATAATAATGCAAAGAAAGGATCAAGTTGTAAAAAAGAGGAAGCAAAGGTAGTTGAATAAATGACAACATCTTAATGGTAGATTAAAAAAACCTTGGCCAAAGTACAAGAATTACCCTTTCAAAGCAACGGAGATGGATCCATAAGGATCATTTTCTAACATGCCCATGGATGTGATCCACTCAAAATATGTGTGGAAGTATATTCATACTTCCTTGATGGAGATGGACCACACAACTTTCAAAACCATTAGCAAAACACTTCTAAAGACAAATATCAATGAATACCTACTCTGGTATCAACAAATCCCCAACTTCAACTTGAAAATATGGAAATATTTTCCTAGCTTCATATTAGAACGTGCTTAGGTTTACATAATCCTAAGTCACATCCACGATGACCTTACCACATTACAAAATATTTAATTCATGTAATTCACATTATTATTGAATAGTAGTGAATTACTCTTGAAGAAGAAGGTGAGAAACTAGGAGGTTAAGAAAATTATGTGAGCAATACTAGATGGGAGGGGCTTATCGATCTCAAATAATATATAAACCAAGTGGTGATATATGCAACCATAAAAATCACTCATAAAGTATACTATATAAATAGAGAAGAATCTACCACAAGAGTAGCCATCTTGGTCGCATATGAGATTGTGGTATAAAGTAAATATTTTGACTTATGTGAGGTTCTTTGAGAGCAACTAATAGAGAACAATAAGGGGATTTTATCACTACCAATTCTAGTATAACACTCTTATCACATGTTTAGCATTTTATTTCATGAATTACTTTGAAGATTCCTAAAAAATTATGGCAACAATATTTCATAACTATAAAATAAATAAACCCTCACATCAATCACTTCAAGGATGGAACTTCATACAATGAGGTATATTGGGTTTCTCAAATCTTTCCAAAAATATATTCAAGAAAGGGATCAAATTTCCTATGATGGGGTAAGGATATATGCATGTGTAAGATATAACTTTTGTGGTGGATAAGGATTACATTTTTATGGAGGTGGTGGAGCCAAGGGTAACTTGGATACCACAAGTACCTTTTGAAATTAATGATGATTTGGTACACACTAATACATTATAATTATTGGCTCTTCCTAAAGATCCTAATACTTAAATTTTTGGTACATACCAATAATTAATGGATAAACAACATAAATAGAAGGCTATAAAGAACCTAAAAAAGAACAAAGATATTTTGCACAAGAAGTGGGGGAATATCAAAGAATCTCGCCCACTAGAAGTAAAAAAATTAGATTCACCAACCTCTCTAGAAGTAGGGACATCACAAGTGTGGCAATTTGAGTGCCTAAAATTAGATTCTCCAAGGTTTGAATTAAGGCACTCCCAAACACACAAATTTTTGGGGCAAGAAGAACTAGAAAAGTGGTATCCACAAATGACCACAAGGAGAAATTTGTAGATTCCATATCAGTAAACACAAATTGGGGAACCTAAATCACTAGAGGGAGAAAGTACATAAGACCTCCTATAGATAACTATTGAAAAGAAGAAAGGTGAGACATACCACCCCAAAAAGAAGGAAGAGGAAAAAATAAAATACATTGTGGCAACAAAAAAGACAATATATTCAATACAAGTTGATATAGAAATAGATAAAGAAAAGTGAGTACAAAGGAACCAACTCAAAATAATTTAAAGTAATCTCCTCAAGGAAAAGTTGCTACAATAGGGAAACAAGAAAATACAAAGCAAGAGAAAAATAGGGAGAAGAGAATTAAGAGAAAGATAAACAAAAGTAAAAATTAGAGGAAAAAGAAGAATTATTGGATGAAAAAGTACTCTTTAGATTATTATTCACACTAGGAATGTTCCTTACCATTGCACAAATGTATCCAATTGTAAATAAGGAAAATAAATCTATAATTGTGAAGGTAATGATATATTTCTTCTAGCTTCACTGCAATCATTTATGGAGATAATTGCAAAATTTCTAAGAAGAAATAGCAATAATTTTGAAATATCCAAAAGCAAAGAAGATACATAGTATCAATGAAACTATAACTAGAAAAAGGAGAGCTAAGGTCCAAACATAGGGTACACATGTTGCACTATGTTGTCATTAGTGATATTATTGATGTCAACCTTTGGTATGGATGTGTTGAGAAGATGTGTATGGTGTTGAGTAGGTGTTGTAGATGTAGTAGGGTCACTTGGTTTACAAGTGCTTTTGAGAAAAATTGCATAAGGTTTTACAAGGTGTTTAGGAAGTGTTCTGTATTTTGCTTTGCAGTTCTTCATGCTTGAAGATTTGCTTGTGCAATTTGAAAGTGATGATCAAAGGTCTTCAAAGGTGTTATATTCAGAGTTTTAGGTTTTGGATCGTGTGACAGTAGAAGATATGTTTTACAGTGTGTTGGACTGTCTCTGGCTTGTGAAGAGGGTCATCTGGGAGAAATGAAATTGCTCCGCATTTCTTAGTGCTGAAGTTTCTTATCTTGCAGATTTGGGAATGTGTTAAGATTTCCTGTACCTACATTCCTTTGGTTTTTTTAGTGTTTAGTTGTTTTGCAAGCTTAGATCTTAAGTTTTTTTAGTTGCAGTTCAACTAGTTACACAGGGAGATAGTTTTCTCAATTTCATGTGTTTGTGCCAGTGGTTTTGAATATTCTAATGATGTTGGAATATTGTAGGGTGTTGTGTAATGTTACTACATGGTCCACAATATTTTTTGGCCTTGGTGAAATGTAAATTTGGTTACTTGATAGCATTAATGTTTGGTTTGGTCAACCTAGTGTGTGTAACATTATTTGTGAATATGCTTTGTGCTTTGTGGAAGTGTGGTGTAGCGTGTTAGTGTAGATTTGGGTCTTGGTTAACCCTTGATGTGGTTCGCCCTCACTTATTTCCACTACGGAGGTGTTTGGTCCTGACCTATTTGGTGGTTGCACATTTGAGGTGTATACATTTCATTGAATTCGGCCTAATGAAAGTTATTCGAGCTTGTGGAAGGTATATACGCAAGGTAAAGATGTTGATGATGAGTGTGGTGTGGAATGATGTATGTGTGATCATGTGTTGAGATATGAATGTGAGAATGAATGCCTAAGACTACTGGAAGCAGTGAGTAGAAGGTGTCTACATTTTAGTGTGCCAAAAGTTGTTGGAGGCAGTAAGCCAAAGGTTGCAGACGGTAAAGAGATATTGTGTTGGTTTCTCAAGTTGTTATGAGGTAGTGAACCTCCTTGTAACTATTTCTTTGTAATCTGGAAGAAGTGATCTTCCTAGGCAGTGAGCCCTTGGCAGTGAGCCTTTTTTCTTTCTAGACAGTGAGTCCTTTGGGTAGTGAGCCCTAGGCAGTGAGCCTCTTGTAATTAGTTTTGGTTTTCATATAGTGAGTTAATCCTCACCGTGGTTTTTCCCTTATAGGGTTTCCATGTAAATATCTGGTGTTCTATTGTGAATGTTTGTGGATGTGTTATTCTTTCATTTGTTTACATTCATGCTAATGTTTAAAAAGGGTTTTAAGGTTTTAATGCACAACTGATTCACCCCCCCTCTCAGTTATCCTATGTTTCTAACAATTAGTATTAGATCAGAGGTTATTTGGAAGAATCTTAACCCCTTGAGGTAGATCCAGATGGTGCATAGGAATGGTGTCAAATCTCCTATGTTCGATGGAACAAATTATGCCTTATAGAAAGCTAGGATGGAAGCCTTTCTCACTGCATTAGGGTTTGGCGTATGGAAATCAGTCAAAAATGGATGTACTGTGCCTAATACTACTCCGAAAAGTGAAGATGAGATCAAGGAATATGAGAACAATGGAAAAGTGAGGAATGTTATTTTAAGTGGGCTTTCAAATTCAAAACTTGTGAAGGTAATAAGTTGCAAAACTGCCAAATAGGTCTAGGAGAAGTTGAAGAGCATTTATGAAGGAGATGATAAGGTCAAGCAAGTGAAGATGCAAAATTTCAAGGCCAAGTTTGAAACCCTAAGGATGTCAAAGAATGAAGATATTGCAAACTAAATGCACAGGTTGGATGAAATTTTTAACTCCATCAATGGTCTTGGTGGAAAGCTAGAGGAAAATGAAGTTGTGAAAAGGTATTGGGAACTCTTCCTAAATCTTATAGTGCTAAACTTTCTACTATTGAGGAATCTTAGAATTTGGATCAATACACTATAGATCAATTGTTTGGTGCTTTAACTACTTTTAAATTAAGAGATTTTGACAAAGATGATCCAAGTAAAGAAACAACTTTTAAAGTCATCAAGAAAGAGAGGAATGATGAATATGATCTAGATGATTTTGATGAATTGGAAGTAAATTTTGTAAGAATATTAAAAAGGGCACAAAAAGATATAGAGGTAAGTTACCTTTCAAGTGTTTCAATTGTGGAAAGATAGGTCACTATGCTTCAAAATGTCCAGATAAAGTTTCAAATGACAAACATAAAGATCATAAAGGTAAATCCTTCAAGAAGAGTTATTTTGTTAAAGAAGATAGTGATGATGAGGAATCAAACCAACTGGATAATGAAAGTGATGAATGCTTATTCATGGCTTTGAATATTGGAGCTAATTCTACTAACCCTAAAATATGTGTGAAGGAAATTGCTCCAAAAATAGGTCACGGTATTGAAGGAACTATGTTGACTTCCTTTCATGCAAGAGAGGAGAGAAACTACTAAATAATTAACAACAAATATTCAAATCATATGATAGGTGATAAGAGTAATTTTGTTAAGCTTAATAAATATGATGGTGTTTGTGTTAGGTTTGGTGATGAGACATCTGCCAAGATCTATGGAAAAGGTTCAATTAGTTTTGATGGCAAGCATAAGACAAATGTTGTTATTTATGTCAAGGGTCTCTGACATAATCTTCTTAGTGTAGGAAAAATGTGTAGCAAAGGATACAATCTATTGTTTTAGGATAATGGTTGTGAAATCAGAAAAGGAAGATCTGAAATCTTGGTTGCGGTAGGAACAAAGACAAAAGGAATTTTTTATTAACTCAAAAGTGCTAGCGGTAAGTGATTTATGACTCAAATCAATGAAAATTGGTTGTGGCACAAAAGAATGGGTTATATCAATTTTGATAGCCTAGTGAAGATCAACTCTACTCATGATGTGAGAGATTTTCCAAGGATTACAAAGCCTATCAATGCAATTTGCAAAGGGTGTTAGTTTGGAAAACAAACAAGGAATAGTTTCAAAACTAAGGAACATTCTATTGCACAACCTTTAGAGTTGGTACATACAAACCTATGCGTACCTACTAGAACAAGATGCCCTCAAGGTGATAGGTATTTTATGTTGTTAATAGATGATTACTCTAAAATGACTTAGGTGACCTTTCTCAAAGAAAAATTAGAAGCTCTAGATAAGTTTAAAGAATTTAAATATATGGTGGAGAATGAAAAGGATTTGAAAATCAAGTGCTTAAGGTCTGATAGAGGTGGTCAATTCACCTCAAATGAGTTTAACAATTTTTTTGTAGATCATGGGGTAAAAATACATTTACCAACACCTATGACTCCACAGAAAAATGGGGTTGTGGAGAGGAAAAATATGACAGTTCAAGAGGCAACAAGAACCATGTTGAAGGAAGAAAATCTACTGGATGTCTATTAGAGAAGTTATTCATGCCACAGTTTACATTCTCAGCAAAGGAAAAGAAAGAGTGAACATCTCAAAGACCCCCCTATGAGCTATGGTATGGAAAAACTCATACTATGAAATATCTTAGAGTGTTTGAAAGTAAATTTTATATCATGAGGGATGAAGAAAATTTAGGAAATTTTGATGCAAGATCAAATGAAGGAATCTTCCTTGGATACTCTACAAAGAGCAAAGCATACATGTGCTACAACACGAGACTAAAGAAGATACTTGAAAGTGCAAGTGTCAAAGTGGATGAAGAATCACACCAGAGCTCCGTGTTGATAGAAGGGTATGAACCTAATGAACCCCTTTGTAGAGAAGAAGAAGAATAAGAAGAAGAAGAAAAAGAGATGCTAGTGGAAGAGGAAGAAGCTCTAGAAAAGAACCCTAAGAATCCTAAGTGCAGAAAAATCATTCATCATTTTGAGGATCAAATAATTTGAGACAAGAGAAAAGGTGTGCCAACAAGAAGAAAAGTTGTTATGATAGAGGAATAGGTAAATTTTTATCTACTTTCTAATATAGAACCTAAAACAGTTATTAAAGCATGTAGGGATGAGAATTGGATCAATGCTATGGAAGAAGAACTGAGATAGATTGAGAAGAATCAGACATGGGAACTAGTCCCAAGACCAACAAACAAGAATGTGATAGGAACTAAATGGGTTTTCAGGAACAAGTTGAATGAGGATGGAGAAGTTATCAAAAGCAAGGCTAGACTTGTGTGCAAATGCTACTCACAAGTAGAAGGAATAGATTTTGAAGATACTTTTTCTCCAGCAGCAAGAATGGAGGCTATTAGGATGTTTTTAGCTTTTGAAGCACATAAAGATTTCAAGGTATATCAAATGGATGTAAAGTTTGCATTTTTGAATGGTGAGTTAGAAGAAGTGATCATTGAATAACCAGAAGGTTTTCAATTGTTAGAAGATCCTGATATGGTCTGTAGGTTGAAGAAGGCATTATATGGGCTCAATCAGGCTCCTAGAACTTGGTATTTAATATTTGACAAATACTTACTGCAACAAGGATTCAAAAAGGGTACCACAGACATCAACCTTTACTTCAAAGTTGAGAAAGATCAAATCCTAATTGTGGTTGTGTATGTTGATGATATAATCTTTAGAGGAAATGAGACCATGTGTAAGAAGTTTACAGAGGAGATGCAAAATGAGTTTGAAATGTCAATGCTTGGGGAGATAACTTTATTCCTTGGGCTACAAATTAGTCAATTAGAAAAAAGGTTATTCATTTCACAATCAAAATATGTAAAGGAAATGTTAAAGAAGTTTGGGATGGAGAATTCTAAACCAATATGTACTCGCATGCTTACTGGTTGTAAGTTAAGCAAATGATGAATCTCCTAAGATAGATTAGACTAAGTATATATCCATGATTGGTGGATTACTATATCTAACTATAACTAGACCTAATATTATGCATGCAGTATGCCTTGTGGAAATATTTCAAGAAGATCCTAGAGAGCCACATGTGGTAGCAGTCAAAAGGGTATTCAAATATTTGAAGGGAACTCCAGACTATGGTCTATGGTATTCTAAGGATACTAACTTCTCTTTGAGTGCTTATACAGATGCAGATTGTGTAGGTTGTGCGGATGACAAAAGTACAAATGGACATACTTTCTTCCTTCAAAACAAGCTAGTTTCTTGGATAAGTAAGAAGTAGGATTCAATGCCATTATCTACTATAGAGACAGAATATATTTTTGTAGCATCTTTTTATACATAGGTGCTATGGATGAAGCAGACATTAAAGGATATTAGAATATCATACGATGAACCTTATCCTATCTTGTGAGATAATACAAGTGTTATCAATATTTCAAAAATTTCGGTTATGCATTCAAGAACAAATCATATCTCTATCCGATATCACTTTCTAAGGGAGAAAGTTGTTGAGAAGGAAGTGAAGTTGGAGTATGTGCCTACAAAGGATCAAACAAAAAACATTTTCACAAAGGCTCTTCCAAAAGATACATTTGATTATCTCAGACATAAACTAGGGGTTATCACCCCTCCTTCTTTCAACTAGATGCATGAGATTTTGCATTTGTCTAGGGGAGAAATTCAAGATATATTCTTTGTTATGGACTGATGAAGGCTACTTCTCAGGGGGAGTAGGTAGTGGTGTCTTTGGCTGGTGCAGTTAGGGGGAGCACATTTTGTTCCTGAAGTGAAGTGTGTAGGTGTTTCCCTTTTCTATTGATGTCAAAGGGGGGAGAGAGAGAAGTCTAAAAAGAAGGAAAAGAGGGAGAGAGAAAGAATTCTAAAAATCATAGGGAAAGAAATGTTCAAGGGGGAGAGCTACTTGAGTTTTAGAGATACAAAGTTGCTTTTGTCGTTGATGGTTTTTCAATAGATGTTGCCATCAGTGACAAAGGGGGAGATTGTTGCACTATATTGTCATTAGTGTTGTCATTGATGTCAACCTCTGGTATGGATGTGTTGAGAATATGTGTATGGTATTGAGTAGGTGTTGCAGATGCAACAGGGTCACTTGGTTTCCAAGTGCTTTTGAGAAAATTTGCATAAAGGTTGTACAAGGTGTTTGGGAAGTGTTTTGTATTTTGCTCCGCATTTCTTCATGCTTGAAAATGTGCTTGTGTGGTTTGAAATTGATGAACAAAGGTATTTGAAGGTGTTATATCTAGAGTTTCAGGTTGTAGATCGTGCGGCAGTAGAAGATATGTTTGATAGTGTATTTGGCTTATGAAGAGGGTCATCTGGGAGAAATAGAATTACTCTACATTTCTTTATGTTGAAGTTTCTTGTCTTGTGGATTTGGGAATGTTTTAATATTGCATGTACCTACCTTCTCTTGGTTTGTTTAGTTTTCATTTGTTCTACAAGCTTATATCTTGAGTTGTTTTTAAGTGGCAGTTTGACTGGTTGCACAAGGTGATAGTTTTCTTAATTTCATGTGTTTACGCCAATAGTTTTGAATATGCTGATGATGGTGGTGTAGACATTGAAAAATGTCTTGGCCTACGAATGTCATTTTTACGCATCGATTTCCTTCTTCCCCGCATAATTGAATAATTTTAATTATTTGATTATCGACTAAGTCACATTCCTCTATTAATTAAATTATTTAAATAATTTAATTAATTAATTTCCTTGTCTTTATTCTTCTTTGATTAATTAAATAAATTAAATATTTATTTAATTATGTCACTAACATTATTTTCTCCCTATAATTAAATAAATTCTCATTTATTTAATTATTCATCCTTTCACCTTTTCGTCTATAGTTAAATAATTATTTTTAATTATTTGACTATTCATTAATCTTTTCATCCTTCTATAGTTAAATAATTATCTCAATTATTTAATTACTCTTTACCACTCTCCCACTATTAAATAATTAATCTAATTTAATTATTTAATTCCTCTTTCCCATTTCCTTCAAATTTAATTAAATAGTTGCACAATGTTTTTAATTAAATACCCATTTCCATCTTCTTCCACAAATAAATAATTAAAATGATTATTTGTTCCTCCACATCCACTCCCAAATTAAATAATATGATTTAATTGCCAAGATCCTTACTCCAATTAAAAATTATTATTTGATGCTTCCACTACTTTCCCTCCACTTTCTCTTTCGAATTTCAACCATTGATTCCCTCTAGTCTTCTTTCAATCTTGACTGTCTATCCTTAGCCGTCCCTAGCCCACTACTCTGTGGTGCATGAAACCCTCAACCATTGATCTTGGCATCTTCTAAACTTTCGATCTCGTCCGTCTATTTGAGAAGTTTTTCTATAAAAGAAGGTTGTCTCTTTCATTTTGGCTTTACAACTACATTTTATCCAAAGTTCTTGCTATCGTATCATAGTCACTTGGAGGTATTTGAACACTTTGAAGCTGAGGGAAAACTTACAAATTCAAGAAGAATAAGGAGAAGCAAGGGATATAATCAACTTCAACATGGGAAGTATGGTATAGCTTTATGTTTTCATTTGATTTCCATGGTTGTTTGTGCTTTCTTCTTTGGATTGGGATTTGAGCTTAGATTTTAGGTAGTTGTGGTTGCTATTTGATCTTTGCCTTCTTTTTTTGATTTTAATCCAATCCTTACATTGGTGAACCTGACGTGAAATAATCTTCTGATTGTTTATAAGGAATTTTTACATATTAGAGTGCAAAAACCCGCCTAAATCCGTGATATTCTCTTAATTATAAAAAAAATTGTGTATTAAATTTTATAGAAAGGTTTCTAGGTTTTGTAGGTTTGAGTCTTAGCCTTCCAAAAAAAAATATGGTTTTAAATTGTGTTCAGATTTAAGAAATTTATTTCTATTTTAATTTCATTGATCTTTTTTTTTTAAATTTAGTTGTTGACCTCTTAAAATTTGTGTTTTCTTTCGTCTATAACATTTTTTCATTCAAAATTTTGTAGAAAGGTTTTTGGGTTTTGTAGGCGAGTCTTAGATTTCCACAAAATTTTACGGATTTCAATTTCATTAATATTTGGAAAAGTTATCATTGTTTTAAATTTTTTGTTATCATTAAAGGATTTTTTTTGGGTTATTAATTCTCTGTTTGCAGCGTGTGGCTTACATTTGGGAGAGGACATTTTCCTTAGAAAATACTAATCCATTTTTTGCAGGGTCTTTGTTTTCGTTTAAAATAGGAACATTTTTTTAAAAAAAAATTGGGCTTAAAATAAAACAATATCTTTTGTTAGTTAGGCACATCTCATTTGGGCTAAAAAGAACAACAAATTGCATCTTCACACTCATTTGAGTTAAAAAGAACAACAAATTGCATCTTCACACTTATTTGAGTTAAAAAGAACAAGAAATTTCATATTCACTCATTGGTATAAAAAGAACAAATTGCATATTCACTCATTGGTTTAAAAAGAACAACAAATTTGCATATTCACTCATTGGGTTAAAAAGAACAACAAATTGCATTTTCACTTCATTGGGATTAAAACAAACCACAACTTGCATTTTGTTTTGTCTTTTTGTTAATTAGGCATATTTTGATTTGGGACTTAAAATTAATCATTGTATTCCATGCTTGGTGCGCTTGCACAAATTTTGTGTTATAGAACCCATAGGTGTAGTGAAAGTATCCTCTCCCCTTGTGCTTCGTGTGATCTTGGGTGTAAGATAAATCACTACATATCTTTTTTATTTTGTAATAGGGCCTACTAATTGAGACACATCCTAACAAAGAACTCATTGGTGACCCATAGCGGTTTTTCCCTCAGGCCACTATATAAAAGGATAAGACGAAAGTCAAGTCCAAACTGTCATTAGCCTTCACCGTATAGTGTCGATCCGAAAGGGGAAGCTACCCACACTTATGTGAGCTATTTTATTATTGTACCCTAGTAAGGTCAGTTAAAGCCTTAATTGGCTTGTTGGACGCTCACGAGGCGGTAAGTCCTCAAGTTGTGACTAGACACCTTAATAGCCACCCTTTTGATTGAGATTATTTGGTGTCACTTTTAGTGCAAGGGTGTAGCATTGCACCTTGAAGTTACTTTCCATGAGGCTCCCTTGAGATGAGATAGAAATCCTTGGCTTAGTATAAGCTACTTTTTTTACTTGTAGCTTTCCGAGGAGAGGGTGATTAGGTCATCCTTCCAGTCCTGGAGGCCCCTATCTATCCTCTCTCACAAAGAAAAGAGTGAATACACCCCCTTAAAGGTGTCCCTACACTTTCTTGAAGGTGATTCCAAGTTGTGGGCCTGATAGTGCTGCCATTAGGAATTAGGGTGAATAACCCTCAAACATACACATATTTTCATAGGGATTTCATAATTCAATAGCCAAAAATCTATTTTTAGAGTGTCTACTATGTTTTCAATCACATTTCAAGAATTTTCCAAAAAAAAAAACCATTCCAAAACATCAAATTTTCAACAAACAAATTGTGAGTCACATTTGCCAGTGACAGTGCATCGCAACTATGAAAATTTGAACCGTATTTGTGAGACAGTGAGCTGTAATTGCTGAAACATAAAATTTAGGAAAAATATTTGTTCAATCTTAGTCTCAAACATATTATGATAGTGACCTTGTTCTTTGATTGCAAACTTGCAATCCATTTCATGACATTCATTTAGGTTGCATTGCTTTGGCTTAAGAAAATTGCATCAATCACCTTGCATTGCTTGCTTAACCTTAGGACATTCTAAGTCATTTACACCTCTCAGATTGTAGATTAGGAAGCCTACCATGTCCTTGATCAATTCATTATTACATGCTTAGATTGTCTATGCCCTCATATTTTCTATCAATCAATTGTCATCATCATTGGATCTCAAACTTATGTCTTAGTTTAGACTCACCTTGTCAAAACATCATCTCATCAACATCTTGTCCTTTTGAGGTCATAACAATTTGTTTTGTTACATTGTACTACCATAAATTTGTTGGCAACCTCTTTCTTAGGTCTAAAGGTGCATACCCTTAATTTCATTTGGCATACCTTAATCTTAGTTTTATATCAAAACCTTAGTCATAATATCATTTGGTCTCATTGCACATCATATCCTTTGGTCTCATTGCACATCATATCCTTTGGTCATAAGGTCATTATCAGCATTGTATCTCAAACCTTAGTCTTTGGTGCATTAACATTTTCCATCATTATATCCTCAAAAATTCTAAGAATATAGCATAGTATCATATCCCATCTTGCATTATCACCTTTTCATTATCAATCTAAGTTGAAAGTCTTACATGGTTGAAACAAGGTCACGAGTAAAAAGAAATAACATGGACTCTTCAAGTGATTCCATTTTCAGTCCCACAAAGGAAACAAACATTGGGTCAAATTCAAATCCAACTCAAACACCACAAAGAGAAACATCAAATCCATTTTCCAACCTCACGTTAGCTAAGATCAATAAATGTTTGACCCCTAAAGAAGTTGAACATGCCTCCCAAGATCCAAGAATTATACGAATTGTGAATGAGCTTTTTAGCACAGACACAAACACATTCTTTCTTGCGCTTTCTCAAAATGGTGCCAAACTCCCCTCTTACTTTGATATTTCCACAATTGTAGAGGAAGAATAAAAAACTCAAGGTCCTATTCAAAACACATTCACAAAAGGTCAACCCATTTCACAATAATGTTCATTAGTCTACCCCTTGGGGCCACAACACACATTGTAACAACTACACACATTCCCAATCCACCAATATTTGGAGCTAAGAGAACACATACTATGCCCCAAGGATCAACATTCACATTTGGTAGCTCATCTTCCAATCCCATGGGTGTGACATTTGTAAATCCTTTTGGCACACAAAACAATACACCTCTAATCAATGCAAGTCAAAATCCACCAAACAAGACAAGGAGAATTTGCATTGTTACATCTAAGGTGCCAACACAAACAATCAATGCTTCACCAAATACAAACATGACTTTTGGAACAAATTTGAATAACAATCCCCTTCCATCGCAATAATATGTCACACCAAATGTCAATTTCATACCACAGAATCAAATCAATACCAATGCCACATTTACACCCTTTTATCAACAAGGAAATCTGAATCCTTTGCAACAAAATGTTAATCCAAATCAAATATTGGGGCCAAATTCATCATATAATCACCTCAACACTCCCAACATTAATGTTGATCCCCTTATGCAAGGACAATTCAACATGAGAGGATGCCCTATGGACACCTTAATGCAACAAATGCAAGCAATACAACAACAGATGGCAAACATATAACTGGGGACAAACAGGAGACATATTCTATGGAGGAATTGTGTCTTTACTCTTTCAACAAAAAACTTATACATGCCACCCTTTCCTCCACATTTTACCGCACCAAACTTTAACAAATACAAAGGGAAAGGGGATCCAATGGAACATATATGGGAATTTAACATGATGACATGTATGGACATTTCTTATGAGCCCACATATTTGATGAGATTATTTCCTCAAGGCTTTTCGAGGATGGCTCCAAAATGGTTTGTGCAGCTTCCTCCTAGGATACGAACATGGGGTGAATTGGCTGATAGATTTATCAACCACTTTTCCTACAACATAAAAAGTGACATGACCTTAGCAAAAGTATGCACTACCAAACAAAAAGAGGCAGAATCACTTACATAATTTTATCAAAGATGGTGTAGCATGGCTAATAAATTCCCTTGTCACATACCTAAGAAATAATTGGTCACCATTTTCATAGAAAGTCTCCACACAGAGTTAATGATCCAACTTCAAATCCAATGTTGCACAAATTTTGAGGATATCATTGAGAAAGGAGTCTTTATTGAGAAGGCTCTTGTGGAAAAAAGGAATAGTCAAAATCTTCAAAGAGACTCTAAACACTCCTAGTGACAAAGGTAAATTTTGGTCTTGAAATAAGAATGCCACCAATGATGGAGTCATGGATGCTAAAGTGGTAAATCAAGGTAACCCCACCCTTCATCTTAAAGGTCCATCAACATCAAACACACCAGCACCTAGCCATGATCAAACATTAAATGTTGTCCAAAACAATCAACACAAAGGACCTCCACACACCAAAAGAAACACACCCATTGAATCAATTTTGAAGAAACTCCTACAATCAAACATCATTCAACTTCTAGATATTAAGACATATGAACTGACATTGGTTAAACCTAATTGGTGGAATGAAAATGTTTTTTTGTGAATATCACCGTAGCAAAGGACACATGTTGCTACCATTACCATAAGAAAAAGTTCAGAATGTGTCGTTACTACCCATAGAGCTAAGGTGGCCCTCCAAGGGGCTATCTCTAATCTGTAGCTGAAAAGTCAATATAATCTCTTGGATCATCTAGGAAAGATGCCCGCACAAATATCCATTCTTGAACTGCTTCACATTTCCCCAAAGCATAGGGTCATTTTGGAAAAAGCCTTGCAAGAAACATCAATACCTCATGACCTAAATTTCAATAAATTTTAGGCCATATTATGATGTATAGCTACATCCAACCATATCACATTCTCTGACCAAGATATTTTTCATGTAAAATCCAAGTCATAATGATCCCCTACACCTTGAAGTTTACATTAATAAATATAAAATCAAACGAGTCTTGGTAGACAGTGGAGCAGGTCTGAACATATGCACCCTAAATTTGGTCACAACATTGGGATTCTCCGAGGCAAGTACATAGATCAAACTAAGACAATTTCTATCAAGGATTGTGATGATGTTGAGTGCTCATCCAAAGGATCAATTGCACTTCTTGTGAGGGTTGGCCTGCTATTTAGAACACAATGTTTCGTGTCTTGAATCTAGACTTTCCCTACAATCTTCTCCTAGGTTGCCCATGGAAACCATGAGTTGTACCTTCCACCTATCACCAATGCCTGAAGTTTCCCTATGATGGCATCAAGATTACCATACCAGGTGATCTCGATCCCTTCCAATACTACAATAATCTAAGAGGGACTACTAAATTTCAAGTGTTTGTTAATCAAGAAGCTTCATCCTCCACCTCATCACACTATGTTGATCCATCTTCCCTTGTCAAATCATCCATTCCATTCACTGCAGCTTCCAAAACCAAGGTCCAAATCCATGATATGGGGTGTGGAGAGTATCATATGGATAGTTCATTTTGCGTTGAGAAGTCATCCACAGGTGAAAATATTAATGTTGCTAAGGATATCCAAACTCTTAAGAACAATGTTAAGTCAGCTTCAAATATTTGTGAGAATATGCAAATAGATGGTCGTGCCTAGATTGAAACCTTTTGGGATTCTGATGATACCTCTATCTTTACCATATCTACTCATGATCCTCTTGAGGATGTTCAAAATCATCCCCTTCCATCTCATGATTCTTTTCCTTTCACTCCATATTTTGAACCATCACCCTTCCATTTCAACCATCTTGAGTTAGGATATGCATCCTCTACTATTGCCTTTGTTAAGTCTTCTTGCTAACTTGTTAAGGATGTGCAAGCTTCCCATGATGTTACTAGTGCCAAAAAGGATAGTCATGAAGAATCCATTGAGTGAATTGGAAATCTTTCTTATGAACCACACATTCTCATCACCTCATTTATCTCATCCATCTCATCCACTTCATTTGACTCATCCATCTCACCCCCATTCATCCACCTCATAGACGTGGACCAACAAGTATCATCTTAAGAAAATAACAAGGATATAACTCAAGAATCAAAGGTGAAAGTGCCTTTTTTAAATGGAGATCTAAAATCAAAAGAAAGAATGCAAAGAAAGAAAGATCAAGAAAAGTCCTCTAGTCGAAATCAAAAGCTACTGGACAAGTCAAAGATAAAATAAAATTCAATAATGAAAGTAAACATAAGTTAATCTCCAATTATGCCTCTTCATCAAAAATAATTGGGGGCATCTATCAAAGCAGAATGTCAAAAGAAGAGTTTATTGATCCAAAATCTCCATTTTCATTCTTTTCATACAATCCATACACTCTTCCGAATCCATCCATATCCACACACCCGTCATATCGCTCCATCTCCCTTGGCGATGTTTCTTGATGGACCTTTGACGATGACCCCTTCATGTACTATAACTTATTGGTTTCCCAAACTCCTTTTTTGTGTGAAGCATGACGACCCATGTAGTGTGCACGTTAGGAATCATACCCTAGATACCTTTGTTTGTTGTTAAAGTCATCCTCTATATCCATCATTTGTACCTTTCATTCAAATTGCATCCTTTCATCTGGCATGGTCATTCAAGTTTGAGCCTAATTGGTTGGGTCCCTACATCATAACAACAACATATGGATCTGATACTTATTAGATTTCTACTCTAGAAGGTGAAATGTTACATGAGCCTATCAATATCATGCACCTTCATAGGTACTATACATAGCTTCTAGAGAATCCCACGTCAAAAACACAAAAAAAACCAAAAAAATTGTCACCTTGATGAAAACCTGGCAAATAGTCATCTTGGTGACAACAAAAAAATCAAAAAAATGGGAAAGATAAAAGAAAATAGTAAAGAGAAATAATTCATCCAATAGTGAAAACCACTTTGGTGGTGCATTAGATAAGTACCATAGTGAAAACTTGGCAAACAGGTGCCATGTGTAGTTGGTCTTTGCTCTATCATCTACCATCATTCTATCTGGTTTTGTTGCCTCCATCCACCCATCCTTTTCTTATCATAATAAATATTTTTCATCCTTCTCAAGGCTTGAGAACCATTGACATTTAGTGTCTGTTGCTTTTCATGACCATCCTTGGCATTTGTCAATTCCCTTTGCGCATAATAAGTTGGTCTTATACCTGACTAGGGGCAATTCCTTGACTTACGTCTATATGGGATCCTACACATGGTTTTAGCTTTTAAAACCTTCAAAAATCTAAAAAATCATAAAATCTTCAAAAAAATCCAAAAAAATATAAAATCTTCAAAAATCCAAAAAAAACATAAATCCAAAAAAATCATAAAATCTTGAAAAATCCAAAAAATCATAAAATCTTCAAGAATCCAAAAAATCATAAAACCTTCAAAATCAAAAGAAATCATAAAACCATAAAAAATCCAAAAAAATCCATAAAACATCAAAAATCCAAAAAAAATCATTAAAACATCAAAAACTCCAAAAATAGAGTTAGAGTCAGTATGTGTCAGTCCAAGTCCAGTTGAACTACGTTGTCTCTACGCATTGCTACATAGGTAAGGCCATCTTTTGATGATCCCTCGAGGCACTAGGTCAGTCCCTTAGGGTTTTGTTGAGTCGAATTGATCATGCTTCACATCTTAATAATGAGTCATTTTTGTCTAAGTTGGTCGAACTACGACATCTTTGTGTGTATAATGTAGGCAAGGCCATATTTCGATGAGCCCCTGAGGTGCTAGGTGAGTCCTTTAGGGTTTGTCATGTCTATCTTGGTTTATTATCATTGGTCATCTAGTAAGTTGTCTCTTGTTAAGAAAAACACTTCAGACACAAGAAAACAAACATCTAAACCAAATCTCGAATCAACAAATCAACTATTCAACTAGTCTTCAATCCAAACCAGTCAATTTCCTAATCATCAGTACCCTTGTCAGGTCATTGGTCTTATCATTTTTTCCTATTTAGGATGTGTCCTTCCTAAATTGGGACATTGGTCACTTTCCAACCTTGTCATTTGCCTTATACATGATATGTCTTTCCTGAAACTAGGCATGGTCAGTCAATCTTGTTGATTGGTCAATTCTATCAATCAGTCAATTTTGTCAATTAATCAACCAATCTTATCAATTGGTCAATCAATCTAGGTCATTCAATCAATCTTGTCAATCAATTCATCTGGTCAAACAATCAATCAAGAGGTCAACCTTATTAATCAATCAACCTTGTCACCTAACCAATCTGGTCAATCAATCAGTCAAACTTGTCAACCAATTGGTCAATCAACCTCATCAATTCCTGACACCAAATAAATTCTAGTAACTAATCTAAATGGTTGTTGAATTTGTTGGTCTAGTTGGTCTTATCTTTGGTCATGTTACTAGCCACCTTGAGGATTTCCCACGAAGGATTTAGAGAGGCAATGATGGATCATGATCTCTTTTTCTTTTGATTACTACTTGCGGTTTGTCTTGACAAAAAATGACTAGGGCAATTGGGTCCTTAGTATGAGTCATGGCATTCCTTTTTTGTTGAATGTCTGTTTTCGCAAAGGGATAACATTGCACACCTTGGTCTATGCCATACCATGGTGTTTATTGTTTGTTTGCTACAATTTTTTTTCCCAATGATGATAAACATGCAATTTGACATCTATTAAGCAAGAATATCAATCCCTTTTCATTTGACTAACTACACGTTGACATTCGTCTTCTTCGTACTAACATCTGTCTTCTTCGCGCTTTTGTCCCTTCTATCCGCAATCATCCTAATGACGTCCTATGACACACAAAAATATCCTACATGCATAATCATGTTAGAAGCATCATAGGTATCATCATAAACATGTTAGGTCATCCATATTGCATTTGAAAGTATAAAAATATCTAGACAACATCTCATCATAAAGAATCATATATGCATCCATATAAGCATTGCATATTCTAATCACATAATATCATCTTGCATTCATGAACCATTAGCATGCATCTGATTACATACATCTCATCACATATCACATCACATTTTCATATCAAAAAGAAATTATATGAATCATCATATTTTAGGTGCATATCCATAGCACATATCCAGTATCCATATCATTACATTTGCATACATCAAAAGTATCGATATTACATCATTTCATAAACATGAATTATCCATAACATCATAAATCATTCATCACATGTGCATCCACATAAGCATCATAATTATATAGAACCATCCTGCATATAGAGTGCATAAACATAAAGGTAAAGTCATATACATCCATCATAAATTAAGTGCACCCATTCATACATCGTAACATAGAAAATCATACATGAGCGTAAATCATCATCCACAATGCATGTCATAATCATATAGGATCATCCCATAATCATATAAATGCATAATATCACCATATCATCATCCATGATATAGAAACGTGCATAATAAATGACACATCACATACCTCACCACCAAAATCATGGATCTCACATATATATCAAAAATCAGTATCACAATACAATATCATGATGAATCTCAACAATGAAGCTTGCAGGCTCAATAAAAAATATATAGGTCTCAGTGTCTAATATGAGAACCACAATCAATCATACATACTAATCTAATATGTCAAATGCTGAACCTATACCCTAATGCAAACTTCCTGGAGGCCTAAAATTGAAAACTTTTGCTATCAGTGCATAGAATTTGCTTGTCGGAATTTTTTTTCACATTTAAAAAAAAAAATCAAAATTTGCAAAAAAGAAAATCGAGGGGGCATGGGTCTATCCTTCCTTCGTCGGGGCATGCTGGGGCATGATTTGAAAAATATTTTCTTAATTATTCTTTGACACAACGCTTAAATCACGTTATGTCAAAGAAGGGAAAAATGTAGACACTGAAAAATGTCTTGGCTTGTGAACTCCATTTTTCCGCATCAATTTCCTTCTTCCCCACATAATTGAATAATTTTAAATCTTTGATTATCGTCTAAGTCACATTCCTCTATTAATTAAATAATTATTAATTGATTTCATTGTCTTTATTCTTCTTTGGTTAATTAAATAAATTAAATATTTTTTATTTTCGCTAACATTCTTTTCTCCCTATAATTAAATAAATTATCATTTATTTAATTATTCATCCTTTCACCTTTTCGTCTATAGTTAAATAATTATTTTTAATTATTTGACTATTCATTAATCTTTTCATCCTTCTATAGTTAAATAATTATCTTAATTATTCTTTACCACTCTTCCACTATTAAATAATTAATCTAATTTAATTATTTGATTCCTCTTTCCCATTTCCTTCAAATTTAATTAAATGTTTGCACAATCATTTTAATTAAATACCCATTTCCATCTTCTTCCACAAATAAATAATTAAAATGATTATTTATCCCTCCACATCCTCTCCCAAATTAAATAATATGATTTAATTGCCAAGATCGCTTTCTCCAATTAAAAATTATTATTTGATGCTTCCACTACTTTCCCTCCACTTTCTCTTTCGAATTTCAACCGTTGATTCCCTCTGGTCTTCTTTCAATCTTGACTGCCTATGATTAGCCGTCCCTAGCCCACTACTCTGTGGTGCATGAAACCTCAACCATTGATCTTGACATCTTCTAGATTTTCAAATCAAAGATAGAACCAAAAACTTTGAGAAAAAACAAACTGAGAAGAATCAGACTTGGGAACTTGTTCCAAGGCCTGTGGGAAAAAATGTGATAGGAACAAAGTGGGTTTTTAGGAATAAATTGAATGAAGATGGAGAAGTTGTGAGAAAAAAAGAAAGACTGGTCTATAAAGGCTATTCATAGGTAGAAGGAATTGATTTTGAGGAGAATTTTACTCTTGTTGCAAGAATGGAGGCAATTAGGATGTTTCTTGCCTTTTCTACCCACAAGGACCTCAAATTTTATTAGATGGATGTCAAATCAAATTTCCTAAATGGAGATTTGGAAGAAGTATACATAGAGCAACCTGATGAACTCTGGTTATCAGAAGAAGCAAACATGGTGTGCAAACTCAAAAAGGCATTGTATGGTTTCAAACAATCTCCTAGGGCTTGGTATGCAAGGTTGGACAAGTATTTACTTCAGTAAGGATTCAAGAAAGGTACCATAAATAGTAATCTTTACTTCAATATTGAGGATGAAATAATTTTGATAGTTGTTGTATATGTTGATGATATAATATTTAGTGGTAATGATGATATGTGTAAGAATTTTGTTAAAGATATGCATAAAGAATTTGAAATGTCTATGATAGGTGAGTTGTCTTTCTTTTGTGGTCTTCAAATTGCTCAATTGAATGATGGTATCTTTATTCCTCAAGAAAAGTATGTTAAGGAGATGTTAAAGAAGTTTGGTATGGAAGCTTGTAAACTAGTGAGTACTCCCATGGTTATTGGTTGTCATTTGAGCAAAGATGATGAGTCTCCCCTGGCTGATCAAAAGCTATATAGACCTATGATTAGAAGCTTGTTGTACTTAATTGCTTCAAGACCTAATATCATGCATGCAGTATTTTTGGTTGCAAGATTTGAAGATAATCCTAAATAAATCCATGTGAAGGCGGTCAAAAGAATCTTCAGATACTTGAAGAGTACTCTCGATTATTGATTATGGTATCCAAAAGGTAATAATTTTGATCTGAGTGCATACATTGATGCTAATTGGGATAGTTGTAATAATGATAGGAGTACCAATGGTGATTCTTTATTTTTAGGAAGCATATTGGTTTCATGGTATAGTAAGAAACAAGATTCAATATCTTTATCAACTGCAGAGGCATAGTATATTGTTGCAACATCTTTCTATACTCAAGTGTTGTGGATGAAGCAAACATTGAAGGATATCAAGATATAGTTTGATGAGCCTATTCCTATTCTATGTGATACCACAAGTATTATCAATATTTCCAAGAATCTAGTGATGCACTCTAGAACCAAACACATATCAATTAGGTATCACTTTCTGAGAGAGAAGGTTACAAAAAAGAAGTGATGTTGGAGTATGTACCTACAAAGGATTAGATTGCAGATATTTTCACAAAGGCACTTGCAAAGGATACATTTCAAATATCAGAGGCAGAAGTTAGTCGTGTTTTTCTGTCCTTTCTAGATGTATAGTTGGTGCATCTGTCCATGGGGAGTAATTCAAGCCATATCTTTAATCCTAGACTAATGGTGGCTCCCTCTCAGGGGGAGCAAGTAGTAATTATTGATGAAAGGGGGAGAGAATGTGAGGTTGTGCACCAAAGGGGGAGAGAAATTCCATTTTCCCTTTGTCATAATGTCAAAGGGGGAGAAATTGTGCATGCCAGATTGGTTTTGCCACCAATGCTAAATGGGGAGATTGTTGCAGTTTGGTTGTCATTGATGTCAAAAGTTTATTGGATTGTGTTGTAGTCTGACTGATTGGTTGCCAGATTCTTTGAAAAATGTTCCACATTCCTCTGTTGGTGATGTTGTGCTCTTCTGGTTTGGAAGATCGATTCATGATGTATGAGGGCATGTGTGATCCAAGTTTCATATCATTTGTGTTACTGGAAAGGTGTTTTTGATAGTGACAATGTTGTTTCTGTGAGGATGATGACTTAGGTGTAAAGGTTGGCTTTGTATTTCTTTGCATTTGTAGATATGATTATGCAGTTTAAAAGATAAGTTCAGTATGTTGTGAAGGTGTTATGTCTTTAGTTTCATGTCATTAAACCTTCAGCAGAGAAAGTTATAGGTGACAGTGCAAGACAGTGTTATTTGGGGACTGGTTTTAGTGTCTATTAGCTTACGCCAACCTGTTGTTGCATGTGGTTGTGAAAGGAATGAATGTGAGTGTTTTTGAATATCATGTGATTTTTTCTATTTCTCCACAAGGTTTTTTTTTCTTCTTCAAAACAAGTTGTGGTTTGGAATGAACGTTTTTGTTGGGTTATGCTTTTTCCTAGTTGAATAGAGTATGTTGGTGATGTGCGCCATAAGTTCAAGGTTGCACAAAGTCTATGGAGTGTTTGAAGGTGTTGCATGGGTCATATCGACTAATCTAGGAGAAGTACTAGTAATTTTTTTATCTTTCATGTGTACTGCCAATGTTGTGAAGGTTGACATGTTGCAAGTTTCATGTGTTCTTGGTTAAGGCCGACCTAATTTGAATTTGTGAAGTGTGTGGATGTTTCTCATTGGAGACTGAAGGTGTGAAGAATGTTTAGGATTGTTTTAAGCATGTTTTGGAATCTAAAAGGTGTATTCCTCTTCTTGGCTTTTTGTGTAGTCCTTTTGGGTCTTTCCCTCTACACGTTTCATATTATATTTTTGATCTTTGGCTGACTTGTAAATGTGATATTCTTATTTTTGTAGGCCAACATGTAATGTAATCAATGTAATATCATGTATAAATTGTAAACCTAGTTGATCTAGGTTGAAGTGTGGTCGATAGATGTGTAATGCGTTATGATAATTGTGTAAGCGATTGAAAGAGAAAGAGAAGAAGTAGTAGATCTTATCTGGATTCAGTTTGATTATATCTTAGTGATAGAAGAGAAGTGAAGAAGTGGAATTAATTGTTTGTTGGAGGTAGTAAGCCAAAGGAAATGCTTCTTGAATGCTAAAAGCAGTGAGCTAGTGAGCTATAGAGAAGACATTTGCAGAAAGTGACAAAGCAAAATTGCAATCATCAAAAGACAGGTGGAAAAGTATAATTACAAACATCAAACGGATTGAGCTTAATTGTCAATTTCAGGAAGTGGAAGGACTATAATTTTGTAATATTTCCTGAATTTTTTCTTAGATTAGGGAGTAGTTGCTTCCTTTGGTTGTATCCTAGAAACAAAGTCTACAAAGAGTTGTAGCTTCCTTGGGAATGACCCTAGAAAAATTTTCAGGGAGTAGTAGCTTCCTTGGGTTGTAGCCCTAAAAAAAAGTTGTAACTATTATTCATTTGTGAGGCTAGATTAGGACAGTAGCTCCTAGCAACATTTATCACTATATTTTTTCCCCTTTGGGGTTTTCCACATACATCTGATGTTGTGTTGTGTTGTGCATTTTGTTCTTTCATGTTCATGTTTATGTTGTAGAGTTAAAGTTTATGTTTTCTCCAGAGAGCTTGAGATTTGATAAAATATTGATTCAACCCCCCTCAGTATTCCAGTGTGTGTTCAACACCCTAAAGTGGTTGATACAATCTTTAGATAATTGGATAAGATGTTGAAAGCAAGGATTATATATCCCATACATCACTCAATATGGGTAGCTAACATAGTACTTGTTTGTAAGAAGAATGGTAAAATTAGGAAATGTGTTGACTTTAGGAACTTAAATCAATCATCTTTAAAGGATAATTACCCATTACCAATGATGTATCATGTCTTTCAAACCGTTGCAAGTTTTGAGATGATGTCTATGCTAGATGGCTTCTTAGGGTATAACCAGATAAGCGTAGTTGAAGAAGACCAACATA
This sequence comes from Sequoia sempervirens, assembly GCA_007258455.2. Taxonomy (NCBI): domain Eukaryota; kingdom Viridiplantae; phylum Streptophyta; class Pinopsida; order Cupressales; family Cupressaceae; genus Sequoia; species Sequoia sempervirens. Next base: position 229,045,416 of record VDFB02256132.1, read on the forward strand.
AGAATGCTTTCACCACCCCATGGGGAACATTTACCTACAACTGTACGCCCTTTGACTTAATTAATGTAGGTGCTACTTTCTAGAGAGCTACAGACCTTTTGTTTGGTGATCTCAAGAATAAAATCATTGTCATTTATTTAAATTATTTAACTATTTTCTCTAAAAAGAGATAAAATAATTTCAATGACTTGGAAAATATTATACAGATATGCAAAGAACATGGTATATCCTTGAATCCAAAAAAAATAGTTTTTGGAGTTACAGAGGGAAAATTCCTCAACTTCACATTGTATCAAAAGAAAGCATTAGGATCGATCATAAAGAATATAATTGATACGATGAAAGAAAAACAAATTTTCAAGTGGAATGAATCTAGTAAGAAATCTTTCAAGGATATTAAGGAAGTTATTGCTCAAACTCTTGTGCTAGTTCATCTTGACTTTGAAAAGGATTTTATCATTTATTTCTATGCTTCTAAGCATACCATGTTGGATATATTATTTCAAACTAATGACCAAGGAATTCGAGCACCCATAGCCTTTATGAGTGCCCCTCACAAAAAGCATGAACTAAATCATTCTCAAGTTGAGAAACATGCTTTTGTTGTAGTAAAGGATGTTAAGCAATTTTGGTTTTACATTTTTTATTCACATTATGTTGTTTATATACTTGATCCCAAGTCAAGAGTATTCTCATACAACAAGATATTGGTTGCAATAAATGAGGAGCCTAGATAGCAAAAGTACAAGAGTATGATTTGGACATCAATCCTACCAAATTGGTTTGAGGGTGAGGTTTGTGCAAGTTAATAGCAGAAAGTCAGACATAAATAGAGAATGATACTCCTATGGTATTATTGGTATGTCTTTAGGACGAGTGGTTTACATATTTCTTATTATCTCACTTATGGAGAATGTACTACTCACTTATCCTCGAAAGAAAAGAGGAATCTTAAGTTGAAGGTGGCTAAATATGTGATTTGGGGTAATACATTATATAAGAGAGAACTAGATGGTATGTTCTTAAGGTGTGTTGACAAGGATCAACAAAAGAAGTTGCTGAAGTTGTTTCATAATGAAACATACGAGGGATACCTCCTCATCCATGATTGCTTTAAGTTCTTAAGGAAATTCTATTACTAGCGTAGGATGCTCAAGTACACATATTACTAGGTATCTAAATGTGAGAAATGTTTAAGTTTGTTAGAAGACCCCAGTTGGCAACACTCCCTCTAAGAACTATGACAATAGAAAAGCCATTCCAAAAATGAGGTTTAGACTTCATTGGGCCTATTAATCGACAATCTAGTGCAAGACATACCTATATCCTTATTTCCACTAATTACTTCACCAAATAGGTGGAATCCATACATGTAAAGCATATAACTTCAAAAATTATTTGTGATTTCATCAAGGAAAATATTGTGGTCATGTTTGGCACCCCATAAAAGTTGGTCACCAACAATACAAATAAATTTTCATCGAATGAGATATATCTTCTTTGCTATGAAAACACATAATCACATTGGCTCATTCTTTAGATTATTATCCCCAAGGGAATAGACAAGCTAATTCTAGCAACAAGAATTTGGTTATTGTTATAAGGAAATTGGTTGATGAAAATTAGAAAAAATGGCATAAAAAGCTATACAAAGCACTATGGGATAATAGGATCACACCCAAAAGAGCAATAGGGATGTTCCCTTTTGAATTGGTATACGAGATAGGTAGTTATTTACCTTTGCCTCTAGAATTATCAACTATCAAATTATAGACTTCTATTGAGGATCAAGAGTTCTATAACTCTTTAGAGAAAAGAATTATTTACCTCACTAAAATTGAAGAACAAAGAGAAGATATGGTGGATAAAATCACTATGCATTAGAATAGAGTCAAGAAAATCTTTAGTAGAAAATCACAACCAAGGAAATTCATGATTAGAGAGTTAGTATTGTTATGGGATAGAAGAAGAGAGCCTAAGGGAGCACATAAGAAGTTTGATTCTTTATGGAAGAGTCCCTTTAGAATAACTCAAGTCTGTGGCACAAAATATTTTTGGTTATCTTATCCTTACAGTACACCCTTACCTATTAGATATAACAGGCAAGATTTGAAGCTATATCAAATTTGAATTCCAACATTTTTTCATTTGTAAATATTAGATTAGGATTTTTGGATTGATATTTTGGCTTCCTTCTTTATGTCTATCTTTGTAGTTCTCAATTCAACATATTCTTATGTCTCATAAGTGGTGACTCTATAGCCCAATATGTAAGACACTAATCTATAATTATGGGTTCTTTCATATCCTTCATAGTCTTGATCCCCAGTCAGAGCCAATTGTTGTCATACTTTTAAATTCCCTGTTGAAAACTATGTAAACTTTTGCAAATGAGCTTTATCATAAAGTTTTGGCTTTTATCTTAGTTTCCAAAACCTCACTAGGTTCCAAACTAGTTGTCACAACCTTGATTTGTCTCGCCGCCTTCATATTAAAGCTTAGTGATGTTTTTTGATCAAATTTCCTAAAGGTTCTTGAAACTTTAATGATGCCCTCACAACTTAGCGAAAGACCAACACAAAATGAGAAGATTTGAGTATTTGAGGAAGTTGGTCAAAATATTGGAGTTTCAAAAAATTTCATAGGTTTTGAAACCTCTGTCGGGCTCTGACAAGATTTTGAAAACCTCATTCAAGTCAAATCATGTATTTTCTTCCAAGCTTTGTAATTTTAGAAAGTGAAATCTCGAATTTAAATATGGCATTTCAAAGGTAGTAAGCAAACTGAAGATTAGAACAAGCATTTTAGAACTTAATATAGGTTTTGAAACCTCTGTCGGGTCCCAACGAGGTTTTCAAAACCATGAATATAGCCAAAGTAATTTCTATTATAAAGGTTGTCCTTTGAAGGATGTTTCAACAAAGAATTTTGTATAATGATAAAGGTTTTGAAACCTTTGTCAGACTTTGACAGGGTTGTCAAGACTAATTAATTCTCCAAAAATATCTCATAATCGTTCTTGTTTAAAATTTCAAAAAATATCATAACTAAATGCAAGACAAGAAAGCTCGCATGTGTCAATTTTTAAAAGTGCCATTAATGCTCACCTACCAATTTTAGACATTAATTATAGGTGCCTATATAGCAATTATGTTGCTAAAAGAGCCCATTTTAATAGGCACTCAGAGACGAATTTTATTGAGGGTGGAAGAGCAAAATTATGAAAGGGGAAGAGCAAAATTATGAAAGGCTTTGAGCAACAATTCTTGCAGTGTTCAAGTTTAACATTGAGGTATAGTAATTTTATTCTTGGTCCTAACTTCTCAAATAATAACTTGAGGGGATCTCTTAGGAATTTTGGGAAATATTCTTGAAATTGAAAATTTTATGTCTATTAGTCGGTAAGTGCAAAAAGATAGGGGGCCAAAAAGGGGGCTTAAGTGGCCACTTTTTTTTTGAAATTAGGAAATACTGACCTTGGACGTGAAATTAAGGATAGTTACACTCAAAATTTTGAGATGCAACAATTTAAACAAGGATCATAGTGCTCTGATTCTACTTTCTAAATTACTATTTTTTTAAAAAAATAGTTGAGATTAAGGGGTTGAAAAGAGGGGACCACAAAAATTGGTGTTGTTTTTGTTAGAAAAACATAACATAGCAACTTTTGTGGCTCCCTAGCATTAATTTTTTTTAGTATTTTTAAAATCACTTTGGTGAGAAATTAGCTAACAGTATGTAGTTTATGCTCAATTTTTGATAATTTTTAATGAATATTTGATTTTTTACAATTTCAAAGTGGACACTTCCTGAAAAATAGAATTTTGGCCGTGCTACCCTATAAATTTTGGAAACTAATTGATTTTTTTTATTTTTAATGTGTAGAATGGAGTCTAGTTTCTAAAAATGTAATTTATTTGAAATTTCGATGAATGGTTAATTTATAATGAAAAAACACCAAACGTTGGTTTTTGCTAAAAAAACAAACACACAAACAAAAGAAATTATAAATAAAAGGCTTAACATTTTCAAAATGTGAAAAAATTACATCATTAGATAGCTAAGAGAGAGCCTAACATTACCTAGGTATTCAATTTTTCCAACCTTGAAACACGTGCAAACTTGACAGTGAGCACGAACGAGATTATGTGAAATTTTGTAGAATATGCAAAAACACGTCTTTGGATGATGGGAAGGGCCTCCAAGCCTTTGGTTTTTAAATCCAAAGAAAATCCAAGCCAAAGGCTTGGGGATTCCCAAAGCAAGACAAAATGTGAGGGCATTATAACGCGCTCACATTATTTGAATGCATTGACAAAACGGGAGCGTGTTATAACACACTCGCATTTTGGTCTACATTGAATTTATTTTTGTTCTCTTTTTTTTTTCTTTCTTCTTGCTATCTTTGAGGGAAACTATATACATGAACATTTACATTTACATATGGGCGTTTACTTTCTTATACTTTGAGTTATATTTCATGTATACAGTTTCAGGACATTTGAGAGTGGTTTTGGATCTCTAACAGTTATGATGAAAATTCTAGTTTTTGGAAGATCTCATAAATTTCAGACTTAGTCAAATTTTAGTAATCAGCATATCAAATTTCAGTAATTAGGAGGTCAAATTTTAGTAATCAGCAAGTATTATTTCTCTCTCTATCTCACTCATTTTTTATCCCTTGCACTCTAGACCTCTCCCTCACTATCTCCAGCCCTTTATTCGACTCTCTCTCTCTTTTTCCTTTTCCCTCTAATTCTCTCTATCTCACTTCTCTCTCGCTCCCTCTCTACTTATCTATATCTCCCTCCCTCCCTCCCTCCCTCCTCTCTCTCTATCTCTACTTCTCTTTATCTCCCCTCTCCCTCCATCACTCCCTACCACTCCCTCTATTTCTCTCTAGCTCGCCTCTCTCTCACCTCCCTCTCTCTCCCTCCATACTTCTCTCTTCCTCTCTTCTTCCCTATCTACTCTATATCTCCCAATCCCTCTCTCTACCTACCTTTGCATCCATCACACCTTACCACTCTCTCTCTACACCTCTCTATCTCACCTTTCTCTCCTTCCCTACCTCTCCCTCCCCCCTCATTCACTCTCTACTCTATATCTCTCCTCTCTCTACCTCTCCTTCCCTCTCTACTTATCTTTATCTCCTCTCTCCCTCTCACTACCTACCTCTCCTTCCACCACTCTCTATTTCTCTCTATCTTACCTCTCTCTCCCTCACTACATCTCCCTCCCTCTCTCCCTCCCTCTCTACTTATTTATATCTCCCCTCTCCCTTTCTACCTACCTCTCCATCCATCACATCCTACCACTCTCTCTATTACTCTATATCTCACCTCTCACTCTCTCCATCCATACCTCTCCCCCTCCTTCCCTCTCTACTCTCTATCTTCCTAATCCCTCTCTACCTACCTCTACATCTAGCACTCCCTACCACTCTCTCTACACCTCTCTATCTTGATTCTCTCCCTCCCTCCCTCATTCCCTCTCTACTTCTCTCTCTCTCTACCTCTCCTTCCCTCTCTAATTATATTTATCTCCCCTCACCCTCTCTCTATCTACCTCCCTCTCTCTATATGTCTCCCTCCCTACCTTTTCCCCTATCTACTCTCTATCTCTCCTCTCCCTCCCTCTACGTCTCTCTCTCTCTCTTGCTCTCTCTCTATCCTCCCTCACCCTCTTTCTCTCTCACTCTCTCCTCTTTATCTCACCATTCTCTCTTTCCCTCTCTGTAACTCTATCCTTCTCTATATATCACCATTCTCTCTCTACTAATTTTTATATCACCTATCCCTCTTTACGTCTCCCTTCCTCCCCTCTCTCGCCCACCCTCCCTCCTTCCCCCTATCTCTATCTCTCTCTACTTCCCCCTATCTCACCTATCCCTCTTTATCCACATCTCCCTCCATCACTCCCTACCACACTCTCTCGATTTCTCTCTATCTTACCTCTTTCTCATCTCCCTCTCTCTCCCTCCATACCTCTCCCTCCATCTGTCCTTCCTTATCTACTCTTTATCTCTCATGTCTCTCTACCTCTCCTTCCCTCTCTACTTATCTTTATCTCCCCTTTCCCTCCCAACCTCTCTCTCTCTCTCCCTAATCCCTCCCTCCCCCTCTTTCTCTCTCCCCTTATGAGGGTTGAGGGCGTAAGGTTTAGTTTTTAAGGTATAGGGTCGAGGTTATAGGGTTAAGTGTATATGGTATTAGGGATGAGGGATGATGGTTTAGGGTTTAAGGTATAGGGTTGGTATAAATTTGAGGGTATATGCTATAGGGATGAGGGATGAGGGTTTAGGGTTTAAGGTATAGGGCTGAGGGTTGAGGGATAGTGTTTAAGGTTGAGGGTATAAGGTTAAGTGTATAGGGTATTATATGGATTAGGGTTTAGGATATTAGGTATATGGTTGAGGGTATTGGGTTGAGGATATTAGGTTTAGGGTTGATGGTTTAGGGTTTAGGATTTATGTATAAGTTTTAGGGTTGAGGGTTGAGGTATAATGTTCAGGGTTGAGGGTATAAGGATAAGTGTATAGGTTATAGGGATTAGGGTTTAAGATATTATATTTAGGTTTAGGATGTATGGTTTAGGGTATAAGGTATAGGGTTAATGCTTGAGAGTGTAGGGTTTGTTGTTTAAGTATAGAGTTTAGGGATAATGTTTAGGGTTTAGGGTATAAGGTTGAGGGTATAGGGTATAGGGATGAGGGTTGAGGGTGTAGGGTTTAGGGTTTAAGGTGTAGGGTTGAGGGTTGAGGGATAGTGTTCAAGGTTGAGGGTATATGGCTAAGTGTATAGGGTATAGGGATTAGGGTTTAGAATATTGGGTATAGGGTTGAGGGTATTGGGTTTAGGATTGAGGGTTTATGGTTTAGGGTTTAAGTAAGGGTTGAGAGATGATGTTCAGGTTTTAGGTTATAAGGTTGAGGGTATAAGGTATAGGGATGAGGGTTGAAGGTGTAGGGTTTAGGGTTTAAGTTATAGGGTTGAGGGCCGAGGTACAGTGTTCATGGTTGAGGGTATAGGGTTAAGTGTATAGGCTATAGGGATTAGGGTTTATGATATTGGGTATAGGGTTGAGGGTATTGGGTTTAGGGTTCAAGGTTTAGGGTTTAATTATAGGATTAAGGGTTGAGGGATAATGTTTAGGGCTTAGGGTATAAGATTTAGGTATAGGGTATAAGGATGAGGGTCAA
>VDFB02256132.1:229052636-229257887 GCA_007258455.2 Sequoia sempervirens
ATTGCTCCGCATTTCTTAGTGCTGAAGTTTCTTATCTTGCAGATTTGGGAATGTGTTAAGATTTCCTGTACCTACATTCCTTTGGTTTTTTTAGTGTTTAGTTGTTTCGCAAGCTTAGATCTTGAGTTTTTTTAGTTGCAGTTCAACTAGTTACACAGGGAGATAGTTTTCTCAATTTCATGTGTTTGTGCCAGTGGTTTTGAATATTCTAATGATGTTGGAATATTCTAGGGTGTTGTGTAATGTTGCTACATGGTCCACAATATTTTTCGGCCTTGGTGAAATGTAAATTTGGTTACTTGATAGCATTAATGTTTGGTTTGGTCAACCTAGTGTGTGTAACATTATTTGTGAATATGCTTTGTGCTTTGTGGAAGTGTGGTGTAGCATGTTAGTGTAGATTTGGGTCTTGGTTAACCCTTGATGTGGTTCGCCCTCACTTATTTCCACTACGGAGGTGTTTGGTCCTGACCTATTTGGTGGTTGCACATTTGAGGTGTATACATTTCATTGAATTCGGCCTAGTGAAAGTTATTCGAGCTTGTGGAAGGTATATACGCAAGGTAAAGATGTTGATGATGAGTGTGGTGTGGAATGATGTATGTGTGATCATGTGTTGAGATATGAATGTGAGAATGAATGCCTAAGACTACTGGAAGCAGTGAGTAGAAGGTGTCTACATTTTAGTGTGCCAAAAGTTGTTGGAGGCAGTAAGCCAAAGGTTGCAGACGGTAAAGAGATATTGTGTTGGTTTCTCAAGTTGTTATGAGGTAGTGAACCTCCTTGTAACTATTTCTTTGTAATCTGGAAGAAGTGATCTTCCTAGGCAGTGAGCCCTTGGCAGTGAGCCTTTTTTCTTTCTAGACAGTGAGTCCTTTGGGTAGTGAGCCCTAGGCAGTGAGCCTCTTGTAATTAGTTTTGGTTTTCATATAGTGAGTTAATCCTCACCGTGGTTTTTCCCTTATAGGGTTTCCATGTAAATATCTGGTGTTCTATTGTGAATGTTTGTGGATGTGTTATTCTTTCATTTGTTTACATTCATGCTAATGTTTAAAAAGGGTTTTAAGGTTTTAATGTACAACTGATTCACCCCCCCTCTCAGTTATCCTATGTTTCTAACAATTAGTATTAGATCGAAGGTTATTTGGAAGAATCTTAACCCCTTGAGGTAGATCCAGATGGTGCATAGGAATGGTGTCAAATCTCCTATGTTCGATGGAACAAATTATGCCTTATAGAAAGCTAGGATGGAAGCCTTTCTCACTGCATTAGGGTTTGGCATATGGAAATCAGTCAAAAATGGATGTACTGTGCCTAATACTACTCCGAAAAGTGAAGATGAGATCAAGGAAAATGAGAACAATGGAAAAGTGAGGAATGCTATTTTAAGTGGGCTTTCAAAATCAGAACTTGTGAAGGTAATAAGTTGCAAAACTGCCAAACAGGTCTAGGAGAAGTTGAAGAGCATTTATGAAGGAGATGATAAGGTCAAGAAAGTGAAGATGCAAAATTTCAAGGCCAAGTTTGAAACCCTAAGGATGTCAAAGGATGAAGATATTGCAAACTAAATGCACAGGTTGGATGAAATTTTTAACTCCATCAATGGTCTTGGTGGAAAGCTAGAGGAAAATGAAGTTGTGAAAAGGTATTGGGAACTCTTCCTAAATCTTATAGTGCTAAAATTTCTACTATTGAGGAATCTTAGAATTTGGATCAATAAACTAGAGATCAATTGTTTGGTGTTTTAACTACTTTTAAATTAAGAGATTTTGACAAAGATGATCCAAGTAAAGAAACAACTTTTAAAGTCATCAAGAAAGAGAGGAATGATGAATATGATCTAGATGATTTTGATGAATTGGAAGTAAATTTTGTAAGAATATTAAAAAAGGGCACAAAAAGATATAGAGGTAAGTTACCTTTCAAGTGTTTCAATTGTGGAAAGATAGGTCACTATGCTTCAAAATGTCCAGATAAAGTTTCAAATGACAAACATAAAGATCATAAAGGTAAATCCTTCAAGAAGATTTATTTTGTTAAAGAAGATAGTGATGATGAGGAATCAAACCAACTGGATAATGAAAGTGATGAATGCTTATTCATGGCTTTGAATATTGGAGCTAATTCTACTAACCCTAAAATATGTGTGAAGGAAATTGCTCCAAAAATAGGTCACGGTATTGAAGGAACTATGTTGACTTCCTTTCATGCAAGAGAGGAGAGAAACTACTAGATAATTAACAACAAATATTCAAATCATATGATAGGTGATAAGAGTAATTTTGTTAAGCTTAATAAATATGATGGTGTTTGTGTTAGGTTTGGTGATGAGACATTTGCCAAGATCTGTGGAAAAGGTTCAATTAGTTTTGATGGCAAGCATAAGGAAAAATGTTGTTATTTATGTCAAGGGTCTCCGACATAATCTTCTTAGTGTAGGAAAAATGTGTAGCAAAGGATACAATCTATTGTTTTAGGATAATGGTTGTGAAATCAGAAAAGGAAGATTTGAAATCTTGGTTGCGGTAGGAACAAAGACAAAAGGAAATTTTTATTAACTCAAAAGTGCCAGCGGTAAGTGATTTATGACTCAAATCAATGAAAATTGGTTGTGGCACAAAAGAATGGGTTATATCAATTTTGATAGCCTAGTGAAGATGAACTCTACTCATGATGTGAGAGATTTTCCAAGGATTACAAAGCCTATCAATGCAATTTGCAAAGGGTGTTAGTTTGGAAAACAAACAAGGAATAGTTTCAAAACTAAGGAACATTCTATTGCACAACCTTTAGAGTTGGTGCATACAAACCTATGCGTACCTACTAGAACAAGATGCCCTCAAGGTGATAGGTATTTTATGTTGTTAATAGATGATTACTCTAAAATGACTTAGGTGACCTTTCTCAAAGAAAAATTAGAAGCTCTAGATAAGTTTAAAGAATTTAAATCTATGGTGGAGAATGAAAAGGATTTGAAAATCAAGTGCTTAAGGTTTGATAGAGGTGGTCAATTCACCTCAAATGAGTTTAACAATTTTTTTGTAGATCATGGGGTAAAAATACATTTACCAACACCTATGACTCCACAGAAAAATGGGGTTGTGGAGAGGAAAAATAGGACAGTTCAAGAGGCAACAAGAACCATGTTGAAGGAATAAAATCTACTAGATGTCTATTAGAGAGAAGTTATTCATGCCACAGTTTACATTCTCAGCAAAGGAAAAGCAAGAATGAACATCTCAAAGACCCCCTATGAGCTATGGTATGGAAAAAATCATACTATGAAATATCTTAGAGTGTTTGAAAGTAAATTTTATATCATGAGGGATGAAGAAAATTTAGGAAATTTTGATGCAAGATCAAATGAAGGAATCTTCCTTGGATACTCTACAAAGAGCAAAGCATACATGTGCTACAACATGAGACTAAAGAAGATAATTGAAAGTGCAAATGTCAAAGTGGATGAAGAATCACACCAGAGCTCCGTGTTGATAGAAGGGTATGAACCTAATGAACCCCTTTGTAGAGAAGAAGAAGAATAAGAAGAAGAAGAAAAAGAGATGCTAGTGGAAGAGGAATAAGCTCTAGAAAAGAACCCTAAGAATCCTAAGTGCAGAAAAATCATTCATCATTTTGAGGATAAAATAATTGGAGACAAGAGAAAAGGTGTGCCAACAAGAAGAAAAGTTGTTATGATAGAGGAATAGGTAAATTTTTATCTACTTTCTAATATAGAACCTAAAACAGTTATTAAAGCATGTAGGGATGAGAATTGGATCAATGCTATAGAAGAAGAACTGAGATAGATTGAGAAGAATCAGACATGGGAACTAGTCCCAAGACCAACAAACAAGAATGTGATAGGAACTAAATGGGTTTTCAGGAACAAGTTGAATGAGGATGGAGAAGTTATCAAAAGCAAGGCTAGACTTGTGTGCAATTGCTACTCACAAGTAGAAGGAATAGATTTTGAAGATACTTTTTCTCCAGTAGCAAGAATGGAGGCTATTAGGATGTTTTTAGCTTTTGAAGCACATAAAGATTTCAAGGTATATTAGATGGATGTAAAGTTTGAATTTTTGAATGGTGAGTTAGAAGAAGAAGTGTACATTGAATAACTAGAAGGTTTTCAATCGTTAGAAGATCCTGATATGGTCTGTAGGTTGAAGAAGGCATTATATGGGCTCAAACAGGCTCCTAGAACTTGGTATTTAATATTTGACAAATACTTACTGCAACAAGGATTCAAAAAGGGTACCACAGACATCAACCTTTACTTCAAAGTTGAGAAAGATCAAATCCTAATTGTGGTTGTGTATGTTGATGATATAATCTTTAGAGGAAATGAGACCATGTGTAAGAAGTTTACAGAGGAGATGCAAAATGAGTTTGAAATTTCAATGCTTGGGGAGATAACTTTCTTCCTTGGGATACAAATTAGTCAATTAGAAAAAAGGTTATTCATTTCACAATCAAAATATGTAAAGGAAATGTTAAAGAATTTTGGGATGGAGAATTCTAAACCAATATGTACTCCCATGCTTACTGGTTGTAAGTTAAGCAAAATGATGAATCTCCTAAGATAGATTAGACTACGTATATATCCATGATTGGTGGATTACAATATCTAACTGTAACTAGACCTGATATTATGCATGTAGTATGCCTTGTGGAAATATTTCAAGAAGATCCTAGAGAGCCACATGTGGTAGCAGTCAAAAGGATATTCAAATATTTGAAGGGAACTCTAGACTATGGTCTATGGTATTCTAAGGATACTAACTTCTCTTTGAGTGCTTATACAGATGCAGATTGTGTAGGTTGTGTGGATGACAAAAGTACAAGTGGACATACTTTCTTCCTTCAAAACAAGCTAGTTTCTTGGATAAGTAAGAAGTAGGATTCAATGCCATTATCTACTATAGAGACAGAATATATTTTTGTAGCATCTTTTTATACATAGGTGCTATGGATGAAGCAAACATTAAAGGATATTAGAATATCATATGATGAACCTTATCCTATCTTGTGAGATAATACAAGTGTTATCAACATTTCAAAAATTCCAGTTATGCATTCAAGAAAAAATCATATCTCTATCCGATATCACTTTCTAAGGGAGAAAGTTGTTGAGAAGGAAGTGAAGTTGGAGTATGTGCCTACAAAGGATCAAACAACAAACATTTTCACAAAGGCTCTTCCAAAAGATACATTTGATTATCTCAGACATAAACTAGGGGTTATCACCCCTCCTTCTTTCAACTAGATGCATGAGATTTTGCATTTGTCTAGGGGAGAAATTCAAGATATATTCTTTGTTATGGACTGATGAAGGCTACTTCTCAGGGGGAGTAGGTAGTGGTGTCTTTGGTTGGTGCAGTTAGGGGGAGCACATTTTGTGCCTGAAGTGAAGTGTGTAGGTGTTTCCCTTTTCTACTGATGTCAAAGGGGGGAGAGAGAGAAGTCTAAAAAAAAGGAAAGGAGGGAGAGAGAAAGAATTCTAAAAATCATAGGGAAAGAAATGTTCAAGGGGGAGAGCTACTTGAGTTTTAGAGATACAAAGTTGCTTTTGTCGTTGATGGTTTTTCAATAGATGTTGCCATCAGTGACAAAGGGGGAGATTGTTGCACTATATTGTCATTAGTGTTGTCATTGATGTCAACCTCTGGTATGGATGTGTTGAGAATATGTGTATGGTATTGAGTAGGTGTTGCAGATGCAACAGGGTCACTTGGTTTCCAAGTGCTTTTGCGAAAATTTGCATAAAGGTTGTACAAGGTGTTTGGGAAGTGTTTTGTATTTTTCTCCACATTTCTTCATGCTTGAAAATGTGCTTGTGTGGTTTGAAATTGATGATCAAAGGTCTTTGAAGGTGTTATATCTAGAGTTTCAGGTTGTAGATCGTGCGGCAGTAGAAGATATGTTTGATAGTGTATTTGGCTTATGAAGAGGATCATCTGGGAGAAATAGAATTACTCTACATTTCTTCATGTTGAAGTTTCTTGTCTTGTGGATTTGGGAATGTTTTAATAGTGCATGTACCTACCTTCTCTTGGTTTGTTTAGTGTTCATTTGTTCTACAAGCTTATATCTTGAGTTGTTTTTAAGTGGCAGTTTGACTGGTTGCACAAGGTGATAGTTTTCTTAATTTCATGTGTTTACGCCAATAGTTTTGAATATGCTGATGATGGTGGTGTAGACATTGAAAAATGTCTTGGCCTACGAATGTCATTTTTACGCATCGATTTCCTTCTTCCCCACATAATTGAATAATTTTAATTATTTGATTATCGACTAAGTCACATTCACCATGAGACCCCATTTATTTGAGGCATTTTTTCATACAACGAGCACTACCTTGTCAATGCTACCGCATTGATAAGGTAGTGAGCTTAGTGCTCATTGCATGAAAAATGCCTCAAAGAAATGGGGTCTCATGGTCATCACCGTGAGACCCCATTTCTTTGAGGAATTTTTCATACAATGAGCACTAATCTCGCTACCTTGTCAATGTGGTAGCATTGACAGGGTAGTGCTTGTTGTATGAAAAAAAGCCTCAAAGAAGTGGGGTCTCATGGTGATTTACAACGAGCACTACCTTGTTAGTATGTCAATGCGGTAGCATTGACAAGGTAGTGCTTGTTGTATGAAAAAACATCAAGACCCCATTTCTTTAAGGCATTTTTTCATACAACGAGCACTACCTTGTCAATGCGTGTAATAACCCATCCTAAATTATTAATTAATGTTATTTGACACATGAATATATTCCAAATTAAAAAGACATAACTAGTGGCTAAAGTCAATCATAGCTACACATGTCCATTTAAAATGAGTCAATGATCCATATATTCACTTCAAAAATCAAATTACAATATCAGGTTTGGCTTGGATCCTAAGGCCACAAATTCATTATATTGTACACTTTACACAAAATACATGAATGCATTACATCAAGTTACATCTTAGACTAAATAGTCTTGAGAAAAACTAAGGTTCTTCTTCGACGCTTTCCTCCACTGGTGGATGAGGACATGGTTGAAGTGCTTTACCACCTAACCACGAAGCTTACGCTTCCCCGATATTCTTCCGACTTGAAGAATACCCAACCTTGCACAAAAAGATTAGCAAGAGAATGAATATGCAAGGTGGAATTTGGTGCATTCCCATACATCAACATGCAATTTCTTTCTACAAGTTAGAAAAGAAAATGCAAGATCTATGCTAGGAGTGGTAGAGAGTGAAATCATAGAGTTCATACATACAAATGAACTACATTGCTTGGCCAAGCATAATAAATGTGTTGCAACAACAACAAACAATAGGTTCTAGTAAAGAAAACCCATACTCTTTGAACTCCATTTCAGAACCCATCCTAGAAGGTAACTTTCTACTATACATCTCATAGAAACTATCTACCCTCTAGTAGCATCTACCTTGAGGTGCTCCAGTCAACTAAGGTATCTCTGTTTCATTCAAGTATTAGAATATTATTTCACATATGCCTTCAAAAAGAAGAATCAGATTACTAATTCTCTTTCTAAATAGAAATAAGATTTATGATTCAATAGAGTAATTCAACAATTAGCCATATCATTCTTATGACTATTATATTTTTTTCATCATAAGTATTTTCCATTTAAAAATGTACTAAGAACAAAAGAAGGTATGTCACAAGTATGTGTATGTACATAGACGAAGTATATGTGCATACACATATATGTGCCTACTTAAGTTTTAGATTTGTGCATACATTCTAAAATAAAACAGTTAAATTAGATTGCAATCATAAGATATTATTCCATTTGATGTTTCTTTGTCAAAATCGAAGAATCAAAACAATTCTATGTTAACAGTTTCACACATACTATTATTGCATTCTCACATCTGTGATACTCTTAACATTGATGTTTACCAATGAACATTCATCCTTTAAACAAAACAAGTATTGTTTCCTACTAAACATTTATAAGACAAGCTGATTACATATGAGCATTCATTGTTTTAACAAAACAAATACTATTTCCTACTAAATAGTTTTAAGATTTTTTTTTACATATGATCATTCACTGTTTACAACTATTCAAAGCTATTCCAACAAAACAATTTAATGAGCAAGGTTGTTTTCAGCTACAAAGTTAACTTTAACAACAAAACAATTTCGTTTACAAAAGATTATCCACTATTTACATCATTGCAATACTGTTTCAAACTAAACAATTACATTTAATATTATTTTCCAACAAAACATTCACTGTTTGCAATTACTTATTGTTGTTTCAAGCTGTTTTAGAAGCTAAATGATAACATTACATTTAATTGTTCACTGTTTTAAAATAGAACTGGTTTTTCCACAATGAACTGAAAATAAACAGTGTTATTTTGCCAATAACAATATTATCTACAACTTCTCTTTGTCAATTTTCAAGTAAGCCAAGAGATTTCTCTAACAATCTAATAGCCCAGTTTCATACATAAAAATAGAATTGTCTAATATTCAAATCTTGAACAACTTTCATCTCTGAAATTTGTTGTGCGACTTAATAATATAAAGAATCTAAGTTGGTCATGCTTGTCGAGGTAGAACTTAAACACGCATTAAGACTATAGAAAGACATGGAAGTCTTGAGTTCTACCAGAACTCATGCCTTTCCAAGTTTATACATACATTCATAGGTCACTCTAAATTGACCATTCATATTGGTCTGATGCATTTCCTCCTTAGTAACTTTAACAAGCACAAGATTCGACCTTAAAGACATGTTGGTTTCACCACTCAAAATCAACATGCATGAATATTAGTTACAAGGGAATCATCCCTTCGATCTTATAGATCAAACCCTACAAGGATTTCACCACCTTTCCCACTGTAATGAGGTGGCATTATATTACAAACAATACAATTTGAGCATTTTTTCTAGCTGCCATATATCAACCCAATTGATATGAAGAACACGATACATATAAAAACAAAACACAGGGTTAATACCCTTTACAAGGGATTGATGGTTGATCTGCATTTAAATTTTAAATCATAAAAACACAGAGAATCAGAATGGAGATTCCGATTAGCCATCAAATGGCTAGCAAAAAAGTACAAACTTAAAGAACAATCATATTTTGGTAGCTCTAAGGCTCAGCCTAGCTATGAAAGCTAGCTGCAAGGATTCAAAATGAAACACATACCATACTGGTTGCAGGCCAAGCGACCCCAAACTATCGTTGATGCCACATTACTCGGCTCAAGGCCATGTTTTCTACATAAATACATTTTATAGTCAAATGATGCAATCGACAAAATGAAAAACTATCATTCATACGATGAGTAAAATTGATAAAAGAAAATTGAAATTTCTTTCTATGTAATCGGTTACTTGATAAATCGAGCTTTGTGTGAGGCTGCCTTTTGATTTTTCCTCACCCACGAGCTCTCTTTCTACTTTTTTCTTTGAGCAACACAACTTTCTTTGCCACAACGATGTGTATTCAAGAATGGAAACAACAACATTAACATTATTCTCTTTTTTGCATGTCACTGGTGAAGGCATTATTGCATTATTGTTGGCAACTACTCGTTTCAAAATTGTCATTAATATTGTGGCAGACCACATCCTTCATGATCTTATTTGATTTTCAATAATCCGATATTAGAATATTATTGATTATCGATTTAAATTTCGATGAGAATATGAATATGTATACACATATATGTATATGTATATATATATATGTATGTATTCACATTTTTTTACACACACACACACACACACATATATATATATATATACGTTCTTGAATAAATTGTTCATTTGGGAGAATTTGTAAGCTCCATATGCAATTTTTTAAATTAAACAAGGAACTTTAATTTATTCTCGAGCTTCCATACATATAAACTAATAGAATTTATTTTTAATCATTTTTTTCAATACTTTCTTTCATTTTCTTCAAAACACAGAGTTTGAGTAGAAAATTTAATCTATAGGCCATTCATTTTCAATCAATGAAACAATTCAAGTAATGAAATTACGTTCTTCTATATATGCAAAATAGTTCAAATGCAAGTCATCATGCCATTTGTGGTGTGTACACCAAGATTCCATCTGGCTTACCGTTCGATCCGACTAAACAATCCTACTTCAACCATGTTCTCATCCTTCCACCTGTCACCCTGCAACTGCACACACTTGGACTTGTAAATTTATTAGTAACATTCAATTCTTGGTAACATATAAAATAATTTCCAAAAGTTTGCAAAGTCAACATCAGTCAACTTCTTTCATTCAATTTTTCAAAAATTCCAAAATTTCCATTTAATATTTAATTGAATTTCTTCAATAATTCAATTTACCATATTATACTAAATACACAATAAAATTAGGTTATGACATCCTTCCCCTCTTGGAAGAGACATTGTCCCGATGTTTAGTAAGTTGAAATAAAAGAACATCATATCAAATTTGATCATACATGTTTGTTTCAACATCATATCATAATATATATGTCTATTTCAACATCACATCAGAGTATATATGTTTATTTCAACATCATATCAGAATATATATTTCTATTTCAACATCACATCAAAATATGTATGTCTATTTCAACATCACATCAAAATTTAAAGAATGGAATATCATAGTATCTCAATCCAAAAAAATTCAAAAATTTTTATTGAAGTTTCTTTCTTAAGAAAGCAAATTTGGAGAGGAGTGTTATATTTCTTCCGCATCCTCCCATGTAGCACTGTCTTCTGAGTATTGGTCCCATTGGACCTTAAAATGAGCAATATATATGCTTCACAACTTAATGTTGCGTCTATCTATGATTCTAATGGGCTCCACTAGCACCACTCCTAGATCCTGTACCTGCAAGGATTGTCAATCAAGCACATGAGTCACATTAGGATGATATGGCTTAATCAAGGAAACATGAAACACATTTTGAAGTCGAGCTAGAACAGGTGGTAGAGCTAGTCTATAAGAAACTGGGTTAATCACTTCCCAAACTTCAAACGGTCACAAATATCTTGGGGACAACTTGGAAGACTTTCCAAAATAAATAGAACTTTTATGAGGTTTAACTCTCAAGAAAACTTTATCCCCTATTGCGAACTGTCTAAGAGTTTGGTTCTTGTTGGCATAACTCTTTTTTTGGTTTGTTTCTTCTTTTAATCTGGTCTTAATGACCCTCATTTGTTCTTCCATGTCCTTAAGCATTTCAGGTCATACTATGATCTTGTCCTCCAATTTATCCCAACTAATGGGGGTACGAAACTTCCGCCCATACAAGGCTTCAAATGGTGCCATGCCTAAAGATGTATGATAGGATTTTTTGTAAGCAAAATATACCAAAGAAAAATATTCTTCCTACCTATACTGTTGGTCCATATAATACATTTGGAGGAGGTCTTCACCCTCTCTGTTTGCTCGTCAGTCTGACGATGATAAACCGAGCTGAAATTCATTTTGGTCCGTAATACAGTATTCAAGGTTGTCTAAAACCTTGAGGTCATCTGTGCATCCCTATCAGAAATGATAGTCTTTGACACTCCATTCAACTGGAAGATCTCCTAGAAAAAATTCTTAGCTAGGGTCAACAATCCATCCTTAAGGTTTCCTGGAATGAAGTGCACCACCTTAGTCAACTTGTTAATCACAACCAAGATAACATCATGCTTGTTTTTGCTCAACGACATCCCCTGTACAAAATCCATACTGATCACCTACCATTTATACTCAAGTATGTTATGAGGATACAATAACCCGATTGGATGTGCATGATTAGCCTTAACTCGCTGGCACTCTAAGCATTTGGCTATGTTCTCCACTACATCCTTCTTGAGTTTAGGCCAAAAATATAGTCTTCAACTCGATGATCATCTTGGATACTTCAGGGTGTCTTGAATAAGGTGCATTATGGAATTCTTCTAAAACCAACTTCCTCAGCTCTCTAGAGTCAACAAAATACATCCTTCTTTGATATCTCAAAATACCATCTGGTTCGATCTCATACCCATCGAACTGATGATATGAAGGATTTACTACTAGGGCGCACTTCAGTCTCTCATAGTGCTCATCCCCTGGTAGGTTCTGAATTACCTGTTGTCTCAAGTTAGACCTTGTTGAGATCATGGCTACCATATGTCTTTGTCTACTAAGAGCATCAACCACTCAGTTCTCTTTCTCATTTATATATTCAATTCCAAAGTCATAATTGCTAAGGAATTTCAACCACCTTCTCTGTTGTGCATTAAGGTCTAGCTGGGTAAATATGTATCTCAATCCTAAGTGGTCTATCTTGAGTTCAAATGGCTTTCCCAAAAGATAATGCCTCCACATCTGTAAGGCATGAACTATGGCTGCCAATTCTAAATCATGAGACACATAGTTCACTTTGTGCTGCTTGAGCTTTCTTGATTCATATGCTACCACTTGTCCGTCTTGCATTAATGCTACTCCCAATCCTTCTCCTAAAGCATCCGTGATTACTTTGAATCTCCCATTAGGATCAGGGATGGTTAGCACTGGTGCTTTCGTGAGCCTCTTCTTCAAGAGTTGGAATGCCTGCTTGCATTTCTTGATCCATTCAAACCGCGTTCCCTTCCTTTGGAGTGAGGTAATAGGAGATGCAATATAGGAGAACCCTTGCACAAACTTCCTATAGTATCCTACGAGGCCCATGAAGCTACAAAATTCTAACACATTCTAAGGAACTGGCCATTCCATGATCGTCTTGATCTTCTCAGGGTCTATGGAGACTCCTTCAGCTGAAATGATATGGCCTAAATGGTGCACTTTATCCTAATAAAATAAACACTTGGACAATTTCCCAAATAGTTTCCTTTCCCTCAATCACTGAAAAACTATCCTCAAATGTCTATCATGCTCTTCGATAGTCTTTGAGTAGACTAGAATTTCATTAATGAAAATCAAAACAAAATCATCCAAGCAGTCTTTGAATACACTATTCATAAGGTTCGTAAAGGCTGTTCGTGCATTAGTTAAACTGAAAGGTACCACTGTGAACTTGTAATGTCCATATCGAATTCTAAATGCAGTCTTCAGAATATCTTCTTCCTTAATTCTCAATTGATGGTACCTTGACCTGAGGTCAATTTTGGAGAACACCATCACTCCCTTTATTTGGTTAAACAGTTCATCAATCCTCAGGAGTGGATACCAATTCTTGATGGTCACATTGTTCAACATCTAATAATCTATACACAAACGCAAAGTTCCATCCTTATTTTTCACAAGAATAACTGATGCTCCCCAAGGAGACACACTGTGTCTTATAAGTCCCTTATCTAACAATTCCATTAACTGGGCCTTCAAATCATAGAGTTATGTGGTGGTCATCTGATAAGGTGCATTGGATTGAGGCTCAACTCTTGGAACTAGGTCGATAGAAAAATTGAATTCCCCTTTGGAGGAAACTTCATAAGTTCATCAAGGAATACATCTTGGAACTCCTTGAGAATAGGAGAGTCATCTAAATACGGTTCCTTTCTGTCAGGATTAATAATATGCACCACAGAAATTGCACACCCCTTTCGATGAGCCTTCTTGAGTTGCATCACATAAATCTGTCTAAGCTCTAAGGGTCTCTGCATTCCACAAAACTCAACTGGGTTTCCATAATCATCCAGGCAGTTGACCACCTTATCCTCAGAGTTCACTATAGCCTTATGGTCAGTTAACCAATTTATTCCCACAATTACATCATATGAGCCTAAAGGTGCTACATACAAGTTGAATTGAGTTTGAAAGGTTGGAAGCTCTAACTCACTACAAAAGAGACATGTATCTACCCTCCGCTTTGCTCGATTACCATACTGGACCATCCATGAATTTTCCATGTATCTAGGTCTAATGGGTATCTTGAATATTATTCTAGGATCTATAAAATATTTAGTAGCTCCAGTATCAATTAAGATAGAGACAAATTGGCAATAGACCTTACCTGTCAGCTGAATTGGCAAAGCCTGATACTCTACCTATTTGTTATCCACTGTAGCATGGATCTGGTGATGTTGAGTTTTCCGATAGCTTCCTTCCTTCCATGAATTCGATCACTAAGGACAATTCGAGGCATAATGATTGCCTCCACAAGTATAACATCCATGTCAAGGCCCTTTGCGACCTTTTGGCTTGTCCTCTCTAAAGCCCTTCTACTTATGGTTGTCCTTACCCTTGCCTTTGTTTGCTTTCTTGTTCTTTCCACCATTTCCTTATTCACCCTTCTCCTGTGACTCACTTCCCCTCTTGAGATTACAAATCTGATGGCTCTTGTCTCCTTTATGAAATTTCTTTTTCCCGTACCGCAACTTAGAATTTGAGTTGCTGCGAAGATTGGATAGCTACTACACGTTTCTGTTCTTGTTTGGTGGCTTTTTGGAAGACTTCATTCATGGTTTGAGGTTCATGCATATCCACTTTAGCTCCTATGTGAGGTTTGAGTCCTATTATAGATTTTCAGATACAAAACCGTTCATCTCCCTGATACTGGGGCACATACTTCAACAGGTTGGTGAAATTTTCCCAATATTGAATCATAGTCATATTTACCTGGGTTAGATTATGAAATTCCATCACTTTCTTGTCAAAGAAAAGCTGCGGTAACCATATCTTCCTAAAAGCTTGGAGGAAGAGTTCCCAAGTAATCTTAGTAGGCTGAAGATTCTGTTCTAACTTCTCATTATCTCACCAAGTCGCTGCTTCACTTGAGAGTTGATACGTAGCCCATGTTGCCTTAGTCTATTCAGAAAGGTTACAAGTCCCAAAGTATTTTTCCATCTCTATAATCCAAGCCTCAACTCCATCTTTGATAGCCTTACCATCGAACTTGGGTAGTGCTACTCTTTTGAGATCTTTCCCAAACTCTTCCTCGATTCATCCTCATGGACCTGCCCCTGGACCACCATCTCCTTGATTTCCTTTTGCATTCCTATGGTCCCAGTCCTCGCATGCCACTCAAACTTCTTGCTCTATATGATCCATGTGAGACTCTTGCTGATTCAAAAGCTCTAGAATTTGCTCCAGCCTCTTGTTAGGTCCGTTATTGGAACCACTACCACCCCCGTCTTGCCTGGTGGTCACCATGTCGTCTCACACTTATCTTGCAACACATTCACGTTTATCGCATCTCAACACTAAGTTCTATGAATAAACGTTCTTATGCTACATCACATAATTTTTTTTTTAATATATGCATACATCTCTCATTCTAGAAGACATACATATTCATGCATAATACACACATTTTAGAGTCCTTCTTTGAACACACCAAAAAAATATTATCTGATTTTTTTAATAATTAAGATGAGTCATTAGACCCTTATTTACAATAGGCTTCTAGACACATCATTCCTATTTTTCAGCATAGAAAAGAGGACATTCCTCAGGGTCCTCGTCTAAGTTTACATCAAACTTTATAGAAGAGGATGCTTGAGCATGTAGGCTCTCCTTTTCCTCTTTAGTTAACAAGGGTGGATTGGGTCCACACCCTAGAGGCTAGTCCCGAATTGCGGAAAGCTATTTGATCTTAGGTGTTCATTTCTCCTCAATCTTCAAGCCTCTCTCTAGCTTGAGTCGTGTAAGAGCTTGATCTAGAGTTTCATCATCGAGAATTTCTAATTAAACCTCCATCTTGGCGTTTCCTTCTTTTACGTCATTCTTATGTGAGGTTCTAACAATTTTCCCTTTCCTTCATCCTGCCTTTGACCTTCCCATTCCTGCATTCAATTCAAGTTTAGTCAATTCTCAGGACATCCAAATTTTGGGTCAAGGGTCAACTAACCCTAGTCAACTATGATAGACTTAAAAGGCCTAGAGTTGAACCCTAAGGTTTGATACCAAATGTAATAACCCATCCTAAATTATTACTTAATTGTATTTGACACGGGAATATGTTCCAAATTAAAAAGACATAACTAGTGGCTAAAGTCAATCATAGATACACATGTCCATTTAAAATGAGTCAATGATCCATATATTCACTTCAAAATTCAAATTACAATATTAGGTTTGACTTGGCTCCTAAGGCCACAAAGTCATTACATTGTACAGTTTACACCAAATACATGAATGTATTACATCAAGTTATATCTTAGACTGGATAGTCTTGAGAACAACTAAGGTTCTTCTTCGAAGCTCGCCTCCACTGGTGGACGAGGACATGGTTGAAGCGCTTTATCGCCCAACCACGAAGCTTACGCTTCCTTGGTATTCTTTTGACTTGAAGAATGCCCGACCTTGCACGAAAATTTTAGCAAGAGAACAATCTGCAAGGTGGAATCTGGTGCGTGCCCATACATCAACATATAATTTCTATCTACAAGTTAGAAAAGAAAATGCAATATCTATGCTAGGAATGACAGACAGTGAAATCACATAGTTCATACATACAAATGAACTACAGTGCTTGGCCAAGCATAATAAATGTGTTGCAACAACAACAAACAATAGGTTCTGGTAAAGAAAACCTATACTCTTTGAACTCCATTTTGGCACCTGTCCTGGAAGGAAACATTCTACTATACATCTCATAACAGCTATCTACCCTCTAGTAGCATCTACCCTGAGGTGCTCTAGTCAACTAAGGTATCACTATTTTGTTCAAGTATTAGAATATTATTTCACATATTCCTTCAAAAAGAAGAATCAAATTACTAATTTACTCTCTAAATAGAAATCAAATTTATTATTCAATAGAGTAATTCAACAATCATCCATATCATTTTTAATATTATTATTTTCTTTTCATCATAAGTATTTTCCATTTAAAAATGTACTAAGAACAAAAGAAGGTATGTCACAAGTATGTGTATGTACATAGAAAAAGTCTATGTGCATACACATATATGTGCCTACTTAAGTTTAGATTTGTGCATACATTTTGAAATAAAACATTTAAATCAGATTGCAATCATAAGATAGTATTTCATTTGACGTTTCTTTGACAAAATCAAAGAATCAAAACAATTCTATGTTAACAGTTTCACACATACTCTTATTGCATTCTCACAACTGCGATACTCTAACATTGTTGTTTACCAATGAACATTCATCTTTTAAATAGAACAAGTACTATTTCCTACTAAATAGTTATAAGACAAGCTGTTTACATATGAAAATTCATTATTTTAAACATAACAAATACTGTTTCCTACTAAATAGTTTTAAAACAAACTTTTTCCATATGATCATTCACTGTTTACAACTATTAAAAGCTGCTCCAACAAAACAGTTTAATGAGCAAGGTTGTTTTCAGCTACAAAGATAACTCTCACAACAAAATAGTATCATTTACAAAAGATTATTCATTGTTTACATCATTGCAATACTGTTTCAGACTAAATAGTTACATTTAATATCATTTTCCAACAGAAAATTCACTGTTTGCAATTACTTATTGTTGTTTCAAGCTGTTTTAGAAGCTAAATGGCAACATTACATTTAATTGTTCACTGTTTTAAAACATAACGGGTTTTTCCACAATGAACTGAAAATAAACAATGTTGTTTTGCCAGTAACAATATTATCTATAGCTTCTCTTTGTCAATTTTCAAGCAAGCCAAGAGATTTCTCTAACAATATAATAGCCCAGTTTTTGTAACATACTAACCCTTTAATGAAGTAAAAATTTCTAATTTTACACCTTACGAGTAAATAAACTAAGTAACTAGCCACTGCAATAAATTTTTTTCTTTTCTTTATTGATAATTTCCATTCAAGATGTATAACATATTACAACATGAATTACTTTTCATTTCGTAAAATATATCAATGCAAGAAAGCATACATTTACATACATATCTCAATGAGCTTTAGAACAAATAGCTATAAGATGGTCCATGATCCTTCCTTTCAAATCTTGGTTCTTCTGTTGCTTGCTGTGGAGGAGAAGCATCACTCAGGTGCTTTTCTACCAACCATGGACTCATAATGCGGTCCCTCACACATCTATCATTCGATAGATGGACCTTCCCTTCGACGAAGAGATTGGTAGAGTAACCGATAACGACAACCAACTGAGCATAGTGTTGTGTCCTACATAACTAGAACTTGTAATCCCACAATCTCTGTCTAGCATGTAATATTGGATCATAGTGAACTGACAGTGGAGCCAAAGGTCATCACAATACTTTGGCCAAAGTGTTTTATTCAATATGTCCTATTGAGGGTCATCTATCACATACACTACTCAGGGACGATTTGACTTAAGGCTATCTTAAGCTACGCATAGGTATTTCCTTCAATGGATAGTCCATCATCCTAGATAACCTATCACTATAATAATCTAATTGGAATAATCCTACTTAACTGGTAAGTACACAAGCTAGGTATTTCCTTCAATGGATAGTCCATCATTCCAAAGATAACCTATATACTTGGATTACCGTACTTACACGTAAGTACTTAAACTTTCTCCCATACTGGATTATTTATCCTAGGAGTAAACACAAGCTCTCCTAGTCAAATCAATAACTTAGCAAAATACACCATATGTGCTTTTCAAGTTCAATCATACCTAGTATATAATACCTATGATAAACACCCATCTCCTACTATGGAGTACTTAAAAACACATTATGAAACAACATAATGGCTTCAACTTCCTTTTCAAAATAATCTAAATTCTCTAATCCATATACTGGAAAATACATCTCAACCATGCATGCAGGACACATCATTGATAGTAAAATAACAAAGAAGAAGAGATCCTCATGCCTGTTATCACTTATCCAAACTCAAGTCAAGAATGCAGCCCTCTCCAACAACAATTAGCTTGATAATCAGCTTCTCAAGAATGTCACAAATAACTCTCTCACTTGTTGATAGCTTACTTCTCTCAAACTATAGCCTTCTCTCAAAATATAACCTCCTCACAAATTATATGAACTTACTTCCTTTCTCTCTCTCAATGTAAAGAAAAGTATGTTTGGAAAAATACAGAATTATGAATTGCAAAAGATGTATTATCTTATGGAAGAATGTGTCCCTTGCAAATGAAATGGTTCAACTATTTATAGAGAAACCAAGCAACCTCAAAGCCTACAATTTAGGCATGTTAATGGATAGCAAGATCCATGCAAAGCAACACATGAAACATATTAGAAAGGTGGTGATTTCTTAAGCTAATACTCAACATAATCACCTACAGGCCGATTTGTTTAGTGACAACAATATGAAGAATTATTCAAACAACATATGCTTAATTCAAATTGTCACAATGAAAATACATCTGTAGCAGCTCAGATTCAAAGGCGGTGCCATTTCCATTTCCATTTCCTTCATATTTGGCATGATTAAACTACCAAAAGAATCAATCAAATTCCATTTTATGACAACAAGTTTCTATTGATCCATTTAGTGGATGAATCGACTTGAGCAGTTAAATACGTTAGACAAAGTCAAGGTTGGTCTTACTAATGGCGTCGACCAAGTCAAGATTTTCATTGACAACAATATCAAATGCAATGCAATGACTTATATCGCGTGTCATCCAAAATGATAATCGGTTTACACTAATAGTCATAAGCTATTAAATCAACCTCATTTGAGATAGTCAATAATGACTTTTATCGACCTCTATTCTGATAGTCTCTATTGACTATAACAACCTTTATAAATCGGCTTCTATTGAATAAGAGAGTCAAATTCTAATAACATATATATTATGTTAAATATATATTATTATATATATATAATATATATTATATACATATATATATATATATATATATATATATATATATACATACATACATACATATATATATATAATGTTCACATTTGATTCACATATAGCCATTCATGTTTACCATCATATTGATAAATTTTTACGTGCGACACATCTATACTTGTGCATATACATGTTGTTAGATCCCATTGACATGCATTTGCATATATACACATACTACCATTTACATCCCACTTGTCAATATAATTGTAATAGTACAAGATAGATGTCAAAAGCTCAAATAGATAAACATGACCCAATAATGCATGCAGTAGTAAACAAGACTCTCAAATGTAGACATATTAGCTAAGGATGACTTACCTACTACCCACAAATTGAATCAACTCAATCATTCTAATGTGGTGTGTGTATATGCTCAGATAGTTTACTTTTATCGGTTACCCAGCCAAGATATTCTCTCAAGTGATACTTCCCCTCCGCTTGGAGGAATGAACACATACCTACATCCACTAACACATGCACATGAAATTCAATTGTTCATAACATATGCAGTATACATAAACATCTCCAAATTTAGAATAATAATAATTCAATAACCATTCATTCACATATATGTAGTATTTCACCATGAATAACATCAACTGAGATAACATCAAATGAGATAACATTCATATTGATAACAAGGTAAAAGCATAATTTATTCATCTCCAAAATTCACATTACAAATATTTACCCTATGTAGTAATAGTAAATAGTAACTTCACAATTGGGGTGTAACATACTCCCCCCTGATGAATCATCATCCTCGATGACCTTAGGTATTATTAAATCATAACAACTAAAAATAGATTTCTCAAACATGCTCAAAAGTATTAAGAATATGAGGAAATTTCTATTGAATTTCCGCATAGTCCTCCCATGTAGTCGAGTCTTCTGCGTACTGGTCCCACTAGAATTTGCACTGCAAGAATTATTTGTTACGCAAGTGTAGCTTACGTGTTCCTAGCACTTTGACAGGCTTGAGAGTTACTACTCCGGGGTCCTGTACCTGTAAAGCAGTCCAATCAATTACATGATTATCCCTTGGTATATACTTTTTAAGGTAGGACACATGGAAGATGTTATGCATTCTGGAAAGAGCTGGTGGCAACGTGATTTGATAGGCTACTGGATTCACTTCCTCTATAATCTCAAAAGGTCCAACGTAACGTGGGGATAACTTAGAAGACTTTCCAAATTTAATGGAGCTCTTGTGGGGTTTTACTTTCAACAATACTTTGTCACCTAAGGAAAAATTACAAGGCACTCTCTTAGCAGCAGCATAGCTTTTTTGTCTATAGTTAGCTTCAACTAACCTTTGCTTAACAACCTTAATTTTTTCACCCATTTCAACCAAAATTTCTGGCCCAAGGCTCACTCGATCCTCAAGTTTATCCCAACTTATAGGAGTCGACACTTTCGGCCATACAAAGCTTTGAAAGGAGCCATCTTAATTGCAGAATGATAAGATTTATTGTAGGAAAATTCAACTAAGGGTAAGTATCCCTCCCACTTGTACTGTTGATCCATGCAATACATCCTAAGCAGGTCTTCCAATACTTGATTTACCCTTTTTGTTTTCCCATCCGTTTCTGGATGATATGTTGAGCTAATATTTAATTGAGTTCCTAGTGTAGAAAATAGGGTTTGCCAGAACCTAGAAGTGACTCGTGCATCCCTATCTGAAATAATCTTTTCAGGAATCCCATGCAATCTAAACACTTCCTGCACAAATTTTCTTGCTATGACAGGTGCTCCATCAATTAGGTTCCCTGGTATAAAAAGTGCTACTTTTGTAAGCTTATCTACTACCACAAGAATGACATTGTGCTTATTCCTTGACATAGGAAATCCTTGCACAAAGTCCATACTTATGACTTGCCACTTCCTCTTTGGTATATCATGTGGGTATAACAAACCCGTAGGATGACGATGGTCAACTTTCACCCTTTGACACTCAAGATACCTAGCCACAAAAATAGCGACATCTCCTTTCATTCCCTTCTAGAAGTATAATGGTTTTACATCAGCCATCATTTTCATCACTCTAGGATGTCCAGAGTATAGTGCTTCGTGTATTTCCTTCCATACCAGATTTCTTAATTCCTTTATGTCAAGTACATACATTCTACCCTTATATCTAAGTAATCCATTAGGTTCAAATTGAAAACCTTCATACCTAGAATCTTGTGGATTATCAGCGAGTGCTCGCTTAACTTGCAAGTAATACTCATCTTCCTTGCACTTTTGGAGTACTTGCCTCTTAAAATTGGTTTAGATTGTTACTATAGAAGCAATGTGTCATCTTCGAATTAATGTGTCGGCAACCCAATTTTCTTTCCCCTTAATATAATTGATATTAAAATCATATTCAACTATTAACTCTAACCATCTTCTCTATCTTGCATTTAGATTAGGTTGAGTAAAAAGGTACTTTAACCCATTATGGTCAATTTTCAACTCAAAGGGTTTTCCTAGCAAATAGTGCCTCCACATTTGCAATGCTTGAACCAAAACTGCTAATTCTAAATCATGCAATTGATAATTCATTTTATAAGGTTTCAACTTTCTAGATTCATCAAAAATTACTTGCCCATTTTGCATCAGTACACCTCCTAACCCTTCTCCACATGTATCTGTGATAACTATAAAGTTGCTTTTAGGATCTAGTACTTTTAAGATTGGTGCGGTGGTTAATTTCTCCTTGAGTAGATCAAAAGACTCTTGACACTTCTCAATCCATTCAAATCTCTTACCTTTCTTTTATAAGGAAGTAATTGGGAAAGCAATCTTAGAAAAGCTTGCAACAAACTTCCTATAATACCCTGCCAAACCCATGCAACTTCTTACTTCCGATACATTCTTAGGTATAGGCCACTCAATTACTGCTTTGATCTTAGTTGGATCTAAAGCAATTCCATCTACCAAAATCACATGACCTAAATAATGTACCCTCTTTTGGAAGAATGTACACTTAGAAAGTTTACCATACAACCTATGTTCTCTCAAACGTTGTAGGACCATTTCTAAATGCTTGCAATGTTCTTCCTCATTTCTAGAATAGATCAGTATATCATCTAGAAAAACTAGTACAAATTTGTCAAGGTAATTCCCAAACACACTATTCATCAAGTTCATGAATGTTGCAGGTGCATTTGTTAAACCGAAAGGTAAAATGGTGAACTCATAGTGTCCATATCTGGTTCTGAATGCAGTTTTAAAGATATCTTCATCTGTAACTATCAATTGGTGATATCCAGATCTCAGATCTATTTTAGAGAATACGATGGCACCCCTCATTTGATAAAAAAGGTCGTCAATGCGTGGCAACAAATACTTGTTCTTAACCGTAGCTTTGTTGAGCATACGATAGTCGATGCACAAACACAATGTACCATCCTTCTTCTTAACAAAGATGACTGACACCCTCCAAGGTGATACACTTGGTCTTATTAGTCCTTTCGACAAAAAATCGTTCAATTGTGTCTTAAGTTCCATAATTTTAGTGGCTGTCATCCTATAGGGTACCTTAGAAATAGGTTCTAACTAGAATTATATCTATAGAGAAGTCAAATATTCTTTTTGGAGGCAACCTTGGTAACTCCTTTGAAAACACATCCAAAAATTTCCTCAATATTGGATACTTCTCCATATCCTATTTTCTAGTTTAATCTATTTCACCATCTTCTAGTTCTTGTAAACTTTGGAACTCTGAATCATCTCTATCCTTCCTAAGTTCTTCAATCTTTACGGCAAAGAGTTTACACCCTTTCTTCTTAGCTTTTCAAAGTTGCATTGCCATAATTTGTTGAACCCTAACCTCTATAGGTATCCCTTGGAATTTAACTTGATTTCCAAAATCATCTAGGCATTCTACAGTATTAGCATGGTAGTCTACCTTAGCCCTATGTTTCCACAACCAATTCATACCTAAGATAAGTATTATCTCTAAAATTGCACCCTTGCTAAGTTGTGGAACTTAGCATTTTGGAGAAACATGGGAACATTCCTAGGCCTGTGGGTTGCCTAAACTTGGAATGGACCTCCAGAGAAGGTTGGCTCCTAAGGTACTCACCTAATCTACTTCTTGTTGGGAAAAGGGTAAGGAGGCAACATGAAATGAAACTAAACTCCTATGGTGATGCACCTAAATGTTATCTAAAACTTGTAAAATGCTTATACACATAGTTTCAATTAATAACAAGCTTAACATGCACAACTCAAATACTTATATGCTTTGCATAATTATTTCATAAGAAGCGCCTAATGCATACAATCCTAGAACGAAAAATTCTTTTCACAACTTGAATCAATTGCATCTAACACAACTTATAACCTGCAAATACATATACTTTCTGCACAAAGGTGCTACTAATGAGACACAAAGACAAGGAATGAGGAAAATTCACAAGTAATTATTTCAATCACTCAAATGTACACAATAGAACAAAAAATAAAGAAGGAAAAATTACTTATCTTCATTGATCTCCAAGGTGTAAATTTCTATACAATTCTATCAAAATGAGTTACAAAAATATTTCACTTGAAAGAACTCCAAAAATGAGCTATAATACTTATTGAAAGAAGAAAGAACTACCTTCAAAATTGATGTTTGAGGTTACTTATGCTTTTTCAAGAGTTTGCAACACACATGTACTTCTAGAAACTTCTTGGTCATGTATAACCAAAAAACCCTTAAAAAAGCCCCCAAACTCCCTCCAAAATGACTCCAAAGTGAAGAAAATGTCAAGCCTTGACCTTACCCATCATAAAAGCATGAGAAACTTCCCCTAGATGCTCTCATTCCCTCCAAAAACCAAGTAAAAAACAACCTACATGCTTTCCACATCTTGGTCAATCTCCTCCAACTACCCCATGTGCTTGGCACAAGTCATTATTATTCAACCATATCTCCAAACTATTTTGACTCATACCTTTGATGTGTTCAACGCACCTCCTTATATTTCCTAATACAAAACATTAAATAAAAGCAATTTATAATTGCATCACTTCAATAATGTTCTTACATTCCATCAATTTTGAAATCAAATTTCAATTTATGCAAAGATAAGAAGTGACTTGACCTTGTTCAAAAACATGCGAAAATACATGAGTCAATACAAGGGAAATTTAGTCACTTGGCATAATAAAAATAATGCAAAAGCATTATTTTATGTTGCAAATGTTAAAAAACAAGGAAAAAATTCCTTTTGATGGTCGGCCAAAGTTTAGGGTTGAAAACCCTAAAGCAAAAACTCGTGCATATCATTCATCTCATTTTGCATTTCACTTGTTTGTTGGGGCGCCACCATGGTTGGGGTTTCTAAAGCTTAATATGTAGATTTATGGTGGAATGTATGCGGGTAAGCCCTCATTCTTGCTAAAAATGCATTTCTCTTTTTATTTATGCGAATAAAAGCTCATTTCGAGCTCAGTAAATGCAAGAAATAGTAAACATTTTGTTTTCCTGTATTCCTCTGTGATTTTTCATGCATTTCCTGCTTGGTTTCCTTTAGAAAAAATAGAGAAAAAATCTTCTTCTTTTCATTATTTTCTTAGCACTGTAGATAAAAGGGTTTCCATTCTTCTATGGCCACGACTATGTGTTTCTTTGTAGGTATTAACGACCTTGTTTTCATTTATGGCCGAGCTTCTCCATCTTTTGCACATAATACTTGAGGCTTTGTTGATTTAATGGCTCGACTTTAGGGCTCACTTGCATCTTTCACTGGCCATTCTAGGTTCATTTTAATATTTTGTAGATATGAGGTTTCAATTTTTTGAAACCCTAGCTCTGTCACTAAGGATCTCTCGAACCCCTCTGTTGAGCCATGGTCATAACTCATGTATTCTGTAGGTATCCATGACTCCATTTGTTGTATTTTGTAAAACCCATATAGATATTTTGGAAAATACCTGCTACATGGTCATGGGAAACAATAAACCCTTGTATTTTATTTTGCTTCAAGGGTCTTCCATTTCTTGCACAAATAAGGGTTTATTTCTGGCCCCTTTATCACTATTGGCCAAGTTTGCATTCTGGGCACGTTCTCTCACTACCACTGCAATATGTCTCTAAAATTTCTCTTGTAATTACTCTTTTGAGAAAATGAAAAAAAAACCCTCCTCCAATGCAGACACTCGAGGGATTTCTTCCAGGTGGGCATTCTCTTTGAATGTACAAAAAATTCCTTCTCTAAGTTTACTTTGCAAGAAGAAATGAGAAACTCTCTGTAGCCATTTGCATTTTCCACATTTAGGGTTTTCATATTTGCAAGTTTCTGGGTTTCAAAACCCACTGCAAGCCGTGGCTCTATCTTTGTTTCTCTTCACTGTATGTATGCACTGCTTCCATTTATCCAATCACAGTCCTTGATGATTGCCCTTTGTGATTATCATTCTACTCACAACAAACTTATTAATCATCAAAAACAAGGTAATCCTCATGATCCTGATCCACAAAATTTCTATCTGAAGTGATGGTGAAATCCCCTTTCACACAAAGTTACACTATGGATCTGCTACAAGGGCATCCATCTTTAAAACAAGCTGCAAACAGACTTGTAGTAGTCCAAAAATAGCCCATTGCCTTGAGTATATTTTTTTGTCTTTCTTCATCATTATTGGCGGACACCAATACGCCATAAAGGTCATGGGAACTGATTGAGAATACTCTCAATACCTATTGTCAACTTCATAAACAATCACCATAAAGTATCTTTGCAAATGGACAAGTCTTTGCCATTGATAAAGGTACTTACTGTCTGAGAAAGCTGCAACATGATTCAATGCCTCTTTAGTTCTCTTTAACCCTTGCAAATTCTTATATTTCCTTGTCCTCCATGTGCATGCTTTATCCTTTCATTGCTTTGATATGATTGATTGCCTTGGATATGTCTGTCCATTTCTTATCCTCAATACAATCATAAAGACTACCCTTAACCATTTGACTGTGCCTTTTTGTTGACTATTTCCACAGTGATCTAAGGTCACCATGTATTTTATCTCTCCCTATCATTATTGTGATGTCTTGGGAGTCACCTCCTTTATCACTTAGGTATTTCCTTATGCACTGTGACTTGACTGTCAACGAGACTAGCCTTGAAACTGCTCCTTTATGAATATTCAAGAGGTTTAAATGTGACTTGCACTCATGATCCTGTTCCTCTTTTAATTGAGTTCTATTTTAGTAGCATTTGTCATTTATGACATGACATTCATCAATTCAATATAATAGGTGATAAATACTTGTTAAAATTGATAAACATGATGTTCTATTTCATTCTCATCCCCCTTTAAAACTAAGGGCAACATACTGGGCTCAACCTTTGTTCGAGCCTGTTTCACTCCACATGCCATAATATCAAATACAGATAATTCAACGATGATAATTTCACCTATACCTACACAATGAGAAAACATGTTAGATAAAACAAAGCATATGATAGATGTTTATGATAGCCTTTCTATTTTCCTGGACATCTGTGATATGTAGACTATTTCAATGCTTTATGGGATTAGGCTATATGTTTGTAGATGTTGCACAAGTAAATATTGGTGATCCCGAGCTCTAACAAACTCTCTCTCACTCATGTAGGCAACCTTGGAGTAATAGGAAAACAAATTTTGAAGGCTAGACAAGCAGGACAGCTGAAACAGATGCAACAGTTCAACTCAACTAGGATTTGTCATTCAGGAAATGGCGGATCCCCTTTCTTTCCATATGCATTTTTACATTTATGTATCTATAAATGTATAGTCTATTTCATTTATTGCATGAAAATAGTTAGTCTCATGGCTTGTGTGGGACACCATACATTTATGATTATCAATAAAGACTACTTTTTGCAACAATTGTTCACTCTCTTCTTTGTTGTATGCATTTGCATAATGTAATGCAATCTATTTGATAATCTTTGTGCATATGAATGTAACATATCAGACTTGAATGTATACCTTTTATCTTTTAATTTGTAAAATTAAAACATTTCTACCTGATTGAGCTGGAGGCAAAATTAGGTAACATTTTTGGCGACATTTGCTATATGTTTGCTTGCTAAACATCTTGACTAGTTGCCTGAGCTTATCCATTGGGCACAAAGTCAATAGGAAACCTGAAAAGACTTGAAAAACAACTTTGCATACTGTTGTAACTCCTCAAAATAGTGTATGACACATTGAAAACTTATTCCACACAACACAAACTCAGGTCAAAACTCATTGACTATGCAAAACAACACTTAGAGGAAAATAAAACTAAAACTGAGCTGAAACTTATTCTAACCTACTCTAACCAACAATAAGGCTTAGTCAAACAAAACCATTGACTAGCTTTGCGAAATAACTACCCCTCCTGACCAGCAAAGGATGCATTATACGATCATGCAAACACAAGAAGATATTCAATAGGCCACTGTAATGCTTCATGCAAAATGAAAATAAACTCACTTATGCTTTGATTTTGATCATGCCTAATGCTGTCCTAGATTGGACAAGTGAGTCGAATCTGATCACTTTCAGTTGCAGCTCTAAATTTAGCTTTTTCTTCGATTGCATCCTCATTCTTGGGTGCAAGCATGACCTATGGAACTTTAGTGGCCTCCATACTGGCTAAATGATAGGACAACCTCTTGAACGGATAAAAATTGGACTCCCATTGCTAGCTGCTTCTTTTTCTTTCTTTGGCGTGATGGTATCCTTCATCTTACTCTCATGGTGCTCTTGTAGTACAAGCAACTGATTTGGAACTTCATGGTTTTCTTCTTCTACTTTCAAAGAACCAAAGAAGGTTGATATAATGTTATCATGGCCGCATTCTTCAAACTTTTATGCCTTGTTTTCATGGCTGTCTTGCTTCATGGCTAAGTTCGGACTAGAGAGAAGACAATTTGAATGACTAGAAATGATATCATTATCTTCACTTTGCATAATAGATTTCCATGTCAATTCTTCCTCCATGGTCAATGGATTATCCTCTTCCATTAGTACAACCAATAACTCATCAAAGCTATTAGCTCTTAGAAGGCTCTTAAGAACAACCGAATCAAGCTCAAATTCCTCATTATTTCCCAAGGAGGTACACTCCAAA
The DNA here is from genome assembly GCA_007258455.2 of Sequoia sempervirens. Classification (NCBI taxonomy): domain Eukaryota; kingdom Viridiplantae; phylum Streptophyta; class Pinopsida; order Cupressales; family Cupressaceae; genus Sequoia; species Sequoia sempervirens. Next base: position 229,081,468 of record VDFB02256132.1, read on the forward strand.
TTAGGATTTTCTTCTTCAATGAAGGAAGGAAAATGTTCAAACAATGAAGTAGCCTCTTGAAACAAACTTTCAACTGATATATTAGCCTCCAAATCTTCTGTACATCAAAAAGGAAGCTCCTCCAAACAACTTAGACCTTGCAAATTAGGTTCATGAGAAGTTTCTTGACCTAAGAGAATGAACTCCTTTTTATCAAGACCATATTCCTCCTATTGCTTCAGCACTTGTTCAAGCTTGTGAACTTGCTGTTATAGTTCATCATGATTGTTAGCTTCTTCTAATAGGTTTGATTCTTTGTCATCCAACTTTAAAAAAAAATGATCAATTATCTCTATGCACACCTCCTCATAAAGCTCAACATTAGCTTTCTCATTCACAACATGCTCAAAGATATCAAAGCTCATACCTCTAAAAATGGTGTCAGACTTAGATTTATGCTCTTTATTATGATCCAAGGCTCCATTGTCATACTAATTGTCATTAATCAACAACTCACCACATTGTTTGATGTCTTCTTGCTATTCTGAAACTATTGTTGGGTTGATTAGACTCACACCTTCTTCATCATGCTAAATAGAATAAGATAACTCATCATTTCAAACCATGAACTTCTCTTTGTCATCAACTAGTTTCACCTTTTCACCTTGCTGTCATATTGAAACATGTTTACTATATTCATCAAAACAAGGAAGATCATAGGTTAAAGCATTCAAAGATACATCTTGAAAGGTATTTTCTTGTCCAATCTTCCCTTGTTCTAATCGGTACTGTTCTATAGCTATTTGCAACAGGTTTGTATCTCTAGCCTCCTCCATGGTGAGTGAGCTATCTTAATGAAGGGTCTACTCTTCTTCTACTTTTTGTATGTTAGAGCATGGTTCCATTTGTATGTTTGGTGAAGGAAACTCATAGGGTGGAAAAGATGGCCCTTTCCAACTTGGAATCTTAAGGGTAGAAGACTCATTGGTATGCTCACTATGTGACATTATGGACTGCTCTTGGTTATGAATTGGCTGTTGGATTGAAAGAGCACTCCTAGAAATTTGAATTTTGACACAAGGAGGATTACTTGAGGACTCAAAAGGTTTTTTCTTGTTTAGAACTTGGAATCTCGAACTTGGAAACCTCTTCATTCAAAGGATGATTCATCATTATAGGGAAAGTTGAACTGAAACTAGGAATGCAAGAGGCTTATTGGGTTTCATACCTTTGTACTTGTGCAAGAAAGTGTTTTATTTGTTCTTCTTTGGCTACAACTTGTCTAGCAAGAAACTCCTGTTCATACCTTTGTGCCTCCACCTCCTTTTGATGAATATAAACTTGATGAGAAAACTCTTCTTGTTGTATATGATACTCCTGCTCTTTTGTAATAGCCTCTAATTTCCTTTGTAAGTCTAATGCTATCTCTCTGATACTCATGTTATTGGCATCTTAAGGCTGATTCAAAGAGTAGTCCTGCTGATTATGAGCGAAATGATCTTGCAAATGATTATAGGCATGGATAGGTTGCCAGGAAGGTTGAGCAGGGGTGGGAGGGTGGGAAAATTGATAAGTTTGATGGTAGCTTGCTGTCATAGGGTTATTTGGAATAAAACCAACAAGTTGTTCTATGTGATAAGAGGGAATGTGTGCAGGATTTTCATGGAATGGAGGTGAAAATAAATATTGACCATGAAAATTTGACATATTAAAGCATTGAAACTGAAAATTTCTTGGAAATATTTCTAAAATGAAAGCAAATTGATTTTCCTTCTTTCTGAACTGAACATACCATCACCTAGTTTGCTTCAACCAATAGATTTTGATCTCAGAGTCACCAGATATGCATATTTCAACCTCTTAAAGGTCTAAAAATTGTTGGATGCATATCAAACCAGCAATAACATGTAATTTCTTGAACTGTCCTGACTCGAACAGTCCTACTGGGCGTTCCAAAAACTGTTATCTCTAAAATTGCACCCTTTTTAAGTTGTAGAACTTAGCATTTTGGAGAAACATGGGAACATTCCTAGACCATGGGTTGCCTAAACTTGGAATGGACCTCCAGAGAAGGCTGGATCCTACGGTACTCACATACTCTACTTCTTGTTGGGAAAAGGGTAAGGAGGCAACATGAAATGAAACTAAACTCCTATTGTGATGCACCTAAATGTTATCTAAAACCTATAAAGCTTCTTATACACATAGTTTCAATCAACATCAAGTTTAACATGCACAACTCAAATACTTATACGCTTTGCAACATTATTTCATAAGAAGGACCTAATGCATACAATCCTAGAACGAAAAAATGCTTTTCACAACTTGAATCAATTGCATCTAACACAACTTATAACCTACAAATACATTTAATTTTTGCACAAAGGTGCTTCTAATAAGACAGAAAGATAAGGAATGAGGAAAATTCGCAAGTAATTGTATCAATCACTCAAATGCACACAATAGAATAGAATATTAAGAAGGAAAAATTACTTATCTTCATTGATCTGCAAGGTGTAAATTGCTATACAAGTCTGTCAAAATGAGTTACAAAAATATTTCACTTGAAAGAACTCCTAAAATGAGCTACAATACTTGCTAAAAGAAGAAAGAACTACCTTCAAAACTGATGTTTGAGGTTACTTATGCTTTTTCAAGAGTTTGCAACACACATGTACTTCTAGAAACTTCTTGGTTGTGTATAACTAAAAAACCCTAAAAATGCCCTCAAACTCCCTCCAAAATGACTCCAAAGTGAAGAAAAGGTCAAGACTTAACCTTACCCATCATAAAATCATGAGAAACTGCTCCTAGATGCTCTCATTCCCTCCAAAAACCAAGTCAAAAACAACCTACATGCTTTCCACATCTTGGTCAATCTCCTCCAACTACCCCATGTGCTTGGCACAAGTCATTATTATTCAACCATATCTCTAGACTATTTTGACTCATAGCTTTGATGTGTTCAACACACCTCCTTATCTTGCCTAATACAAAACATTAAATAAAGTGATTTATAATTGCATCACTTCAATAATGTTCTTACATTCCATCAAATTTGAAATCAAATTTCAATTTATGCAAAGATAAGAAGTGACTTGACCTTGTTCAAAAACATGCAAAAATACATGAGTCAATACAAGGGAAATTTAGTCACTTGGAATAATAAACATAATGCAAAAGCATTAGTTTATGTTGCAAATGTTAAAAAACAAGACAAAAATGCCTTTTGACGGTCGACCAAAGTTTAGGGCTGAAAACCCTAAAGCAAAAATTTGTGCATATCATTCATCTCATTCTTCATTTGACTTGTTTGCTGGGGTGCCGCCATGGTTGGGGTTTTTGAAGCTTAATATGCATATTTATTTGTAGATTCATGGTGGAATGTATGTGGCTATGCCCTCATTCCTACTAAAAATGCATTTCTCTTTTTATTTCTGTGAATAAAATCTCATTTCAAGCTCAGTAAATGCAAGAAATAGTGAACATTTTGTTTTCCTGTATTCCTCTATGATTTTTCATGTATTTCTTGCTTGGTTTCTTGTAGAAAAAATAGAGAAAAATATTCTTCTTTTTCATAATTTTCTTAGCACTGTAGATAAAAGGGTTTCCATTCTTCTATGGCCACCACTAGTGTTTCTTTGCACGTATTAACGACCTTGTTTTCATTTATGGCTGAAATTCTCCATATTTTGCACAAAATACCTGAGGATTTGTTGATTTAATGGCTTGGCTTTGGGGCTTACTTGCATCTTTCCCTGGCTGTTCTGGGTTCATTTTAATATTTTGTAGATATGAGGTTTCAGTTTTTCGACCCTAGCTCTGTCACTAAGGATCTCTCAAACCCCTTTGTTGAGCCATGGTCATAAATCATGTATTATGTAGGTATCCTTGACTCCATTTGTTGTATTTTGTAAAACCCATATAGATATTCTAGAAAATACCTGCTACACAGTCATGGGAAACAATAAACCCTTATATTTTATTCTGCTTCAAGGGTCTTCCATTTCTTGCACAAATGAGGGTTTATTTCTACCCCCTTTATCATTGTTGGCCAAGCTTGCATTCTAGGTCCTTTATTGTATTATGAGCACGTTCTCTCACTATCACTGCAATATTTCTTTGAAATTTCTCTTTTAATTACTCTTTTGAGAAAATGAAAAGAAAAAAAAACCTCCTCCAATGTAGACACTTGAGGGATTTCTTCCAGGTGGGTATTCTCTTTGAATGTACAAAAAATTCCTTCTCTAGGTTTACTTTGCAAGAAGAAATGAAAAACTCTCAGTAGTCATTTGCATTTTCCACATTTAGGGTTTTCATATTTGCAAGTTTTTGGGTTTCAAAACCATCTACAAGCCATGGCTCTATCTTTGTTTCTCTTCACTGTGTGTATGCATTGCTGCCATTTTTCCAATCACAGTCCTTGATGATAGCCCTTTGTGATTATCATGCTACTCACAAAAAACTTATTAATCATTTGAAACAAGGTAATCCTTGTGATCCTGATCCACAAAATTTCTATCTGAAGTGATGGTGAAATCCCCTTTCACACAAAGTTATAGTATGGATTTGCTACAAGGGAATCCATCTTTAAAACAAGCTACAAACAAACTTGTAGCAGTCCAAAAATAGCCCATTGCCTTAAGTATATTTTTTGTATTTCTTCATCATTATTGGCAGACACCAATACTCTATAAAGGTCATGGGAACTGATTGAGAATACTCTCAATACCTATTGTAAACTTATCTTTACAGGACAAGTCTTTGTCATTGATAAAGGTACTTATTGTCTGAGAAAGCTATAACACGATTCAATGCCTCTTTAGTTCTCTTTAACCCTTGCAAATTATTATATTTCCTTGTCCTCCATGTGCATGCTTTATCCTTTCATTGCTTTGACATGATTGACTACCTTGGATATGTCTGTCCATTTCTTATCCTCAATACAATCATAAAGACTGCCCTTAACCATTTGACTGTGCCTTTTTGCTGAATAATTCCATAGTGATCTAAGGTCACCATGTATTTTAGCTCTCCCTATCATTATTGTGATGTCTTGGGAGTCACCTCCTTTATCACTTAGGTATTTCCTTATGCACTGTGACTTGACTGTCAATGAGACTAGCCTTGAAACTACTCCTTTATGAATATTCAAGAGGTTTAAATGTGATTTGCACTCATGATCTTGTTCCTCTTTTAATTGAGTTCCATTTTAGTAGCATTTGTCATTTATGACAGTGACATTCATCAATTCACTATCATAAGTGATAGATACTTGTTAAAATTGATAAACATGATGTTCTATTTCATTCTCATCCCGCTTTAAAATAGAGTGCATCATGCTGGGCTCAACCCTTGTGGGAGCCCATTTCACTCCATATGCCATAATATCAAATACAAATAATTCAGTAATGAGAAATTCACCTATACCTACACAATGAGAAAACATGTTAGTTAAAACGAAGCATATGATAGCCTTTTTGTTTTCTTGGACATTTGTGATATGCAGACTATTTCAATGCTTTATGAGAATAGGCTATATGTTTGTAGATGTTGCACATGTAAAGATTGGTGATCATGAGCTCTATCAAAATTTCTCTCACTCATGCAGGCAACCTTAGAGCAGCAAGAAAACAACTTCTGGAGGCTAGAGAAGCAAGAGGGTTGAAACAAATGCAACAATTCAACTCAACTGGGATTCCTCATTCAGGAAATGACAGATCCCCTTTCTTTCCATATGCATTTTTAATTTTATGTATCTATAAATGTATAGTTTATTTCCTTTATTACATTAAAATAGTTAGTCCCACAACTTGTGTGGGACACCATACATTTATGATTATCAATAAAGACTACTTTTTGCAACAATTGTTCACTCTCTTCTCTATTGTATGCATTTGCATAATATAATGCAATCTATTTGATAATATTTGTTTTTATGAATGTAACATGGCAGACTTGAATGTATACCTTTTATCTTTTAATTTGTAAAACAAACACAACTCTACTTGATTGAGCTAGAAGCAAAATCAGGTAACAATAACATCATATGATCCTAAAGGTGCGACATAAAGGTTAACTTCTATAGAAAAATTAAGTAGTTCTATTCTAGCCTCAAATAGACATGGATCCACCTTTGCTCTTGTCTGGTTTGCATACTCTACATCCCAAGACTTTGCCATGTGTCCCACCTTTCTAGATAATTGTTTAGCTATTCTAGGTGAAATGAAATTCTCAGTTTCACTAGTATCAACAAGAATAGAAATAAGTAATCCAAACAAAATACTTGGCATTTCAACTAGAGTTACTTGGTACTTTTCTTGATGATTGTCCACTGTTGCATATATCTTATTTTGAAACATTTCTTTTTGAGTGGGTAATGGATTACCTTATGGTCGTGATCCAGAAGTTTAATTGGGATACTCATTAGCATGGTGATCCCCTCTGTATATAAAACATCCTGTAGGCGGTCCTATTTTCCCTATGGTTTCTCTAGACTTGTTGACATTTTCACTAGCCTTATTAGTATTACCCATGCTAGAATCATTCCTTTTCCACTCTCTCCTAATATCTTTTCCATTATTGTGGAATCTTTTCCCCTTTTTCCTTGGAACATTTTGCACCGATTCCTCCTTCTTTGGAACTATCTTGTTAGGAACTTCCACATCCTTCTTTTGTTCTCTTCTTTCTTAACGAGTGGAATTAGCCCTAAGATTTTTCTCCTGCTTAATTGCTTTCTCATATACAAGATCCATTGTTGTTGGACCATGCATATCCACTTCTCCTTCAATATAACTATTGAGTCCCATTATAAATTTCCTAATACATAAGTGCTCATCCTTATGATATATGGGAACATAGTGTAGAAGTCAGGTGAACGTTTCCTAGTATTCATTGACCATTATGTTACCTTGTTTCAAACCTTGGAAATCCAAATTTTTTTGGTCATAGTAAAGTTGTGGTAACCATATTTTGTGGAAAATCTCCACAAATTCTCCCCATGTCAGCTTCCATGAGTTGATATTAAGTTCCAACTTCTTGTTCATCCACTAGTTAGAGGCTTCCCCTACTAACTGATACACACCCCATGCGACTTTAGTAACCTCATCATAGTTTTGTATTTCAAAATACTTTTCCATTTGAACAAGCCACGCCTTAACCTCATCACCTCTAGCACTACCATCAAACTTATGTGGAATAACCTTCTTCATGTTCCTGGAAAGTTTGAAAGCCACAAGCTTCTTATTCCTTTCCACAGATGGCGTAGGTGATTTTTCCTTCTCATGATTATGGGTTTCCTTATGCCCAACGGAAGAATTTTCTCCCTAATGCTCATTAACGGGTACTTCCTTTTCTACCCTATCCTTAACTCTTTCTTGTTCAAGGTTAGCCAACCTTGCCAAGATTTGGTCAAGCATAGCCTCTACTCCAGTGGTTCCTTGTCCAACCTCTTGAATTCCACTGGGATTAGTTCGTGTCCTCACCATCGTTATGTGATTGGTTTTTAATTGAATGTTTATCCATGTTATAGTAAATTATGTTATCAATTATCTTATGGAAAACTTAAAAAAAAGGCATTCATATGCACACAAGAATTCCACATAAGATTAAGCACACACTTTTTTTTTATAAACACATAATTTTATTCATTTCATGAGGACTTCAATATCCTTTCGATTACATGGAGTGACTATTTAGATAGTTGAGTGAAGAGTATCCTTTAGATTCACTCTCAAACACGTAACTTAAAGGAGTATAACCTACAGAATGAGACAATTGTTGTTCCCTATCTTTCTGTTCATCTCTCATTTGTTCGTACCTATCCCAAAAAGGATAATAGCCTTCGGATTTATCATCTGATACATAGTTACGAGAGGAAATGTCAATATGGTGTTCATCAACAATGTAGTCTACCCTTTTCAAAAACATTTTTTCATGAGACTATCTCTCATCTGGTGGTGTTCGTGGTACATATCCCTTAGACTCATTACTCTAAGAAATCACTATTACTTCAGCCAGTGGTAGAACTCTAGGATACCTAAAGATGAATGCCAGAGTAACACTTTCTTCAGAAGGAATATCCTTGGAAAGTGGTAATGACTCAGACCTTTCTGGTGAGATGGTTGGTAGGTAATTGTACATAGCCTCCATCTTCATCTTCCTCTTCACATCACTGATCCAAGAATGTGCGTGACTAAAAGTTTCTATGTCACTCAACCAAATGGAATTATCATAGTTAGTTCCCTCTATTTTTCTAACAATGGCTTCCCTTTCCTTCTTGGCCTTCAGGTAACACTCATTTTTTATTATTGACTTTTGAGCCTTTAATCTGAGACGCACCATCCTAGCACAAGAATTCACAACATTAGATAATGTTGGATGGAAAGAATGACGAGATCATAGGTTCTAGAGCTAAACCTGGTAACTCTAATACCACATGTAACATACTAAACCTTTAATGAAGTAAAAATTTCTAATTTTACACCTTACGAGTAAATAAACTAAGTAACAAACCATTACAATAAGACTTTTCTTTTCTTTATTGATAATTTCCATTCAAGATGTATAACATATTACAACATGAATTCTTTTTCAATTCATAAAATACATCAATGCAAGAAAGCATACATTTACATACATAGCTCAATGTGCTTTATAACAAATAGTTGTAAGATGATCCAAGGTCCTTTCTTTCAAATCTTGGTTCTTTTGTCGCCTGTTGTTGAGGAGAAGCATTACTCAGGTGCTTTTCCGCCAACCATAGACTCATAATGCGGTCCCCTACACATCTATCATTTGATAAATGGCCCTTCCCTTCGATGAAGATATTGGTAGAGTAACTGATAACGATAACCAACTAAGCATAGTGTTGTGTCCTACATCACTAGAACTTGTAATCCCACAATCTCTGTCTAGCATGTAATATTGGATCATGGTGAATTGACAGTGGAGCTAAAGGTCATCACACTACTTTGGCCAAAGTGTTTCATTTAGTATGTTCTACTGAGGGTTATCTATCACATACACTACTCAGGGCCGATTTGACTTAAGGCTATCTTAAGCTACGCATAGGTATTTCCTTCAATGGATATTCCATCATCCCAGATAACCTATCACCATAATAATCTAATTGGAATAATCCTACTTAACTAGTAAGTACACAAGCTAGGTATTTCCTTCAATGGATAGTCTATCATTCCAAAGATAACCTATATACTTGGATTACCCTAATTACATATAAGTACTTAAACTTCCTCCCATACTGGATTATTTATCCTAGGAGTAAACACAATATTTCCTGAATAAATCAATAACTTAGCAAAATACACCATATGTACTTTTCATGTTCAATGATACCTAGTATGTAATACCTATGATAAACAGCCATCTCCTACTATGGAGTACTTAAAAACACGTTATGAAACAACATAATAGCTCCAACTTCCTTTTCAAAATAATCTAAATTCTCCAATCCATATACTGGAAAAGACATCTCAACCATGCATGCAAGACACATCATTCAAAGTAAAATAACAAAGAAGAAGAGATCCTCATGCCTGTTATCGCTTATCCAAACTCAAGACAACAATGCAACCCTCTCCAACAACAATTAGCTTAATAATAAAATTCTCAAGAATGTCACAAATAACTCTATCCTACTTGTTGATATCTTACTTCTCTCAAACTATAGCCTTCTCTCCAAATATAACCTCCTCACAAACTATATGAACTTACTTCCTTTCTCTCTCTCAATGTAAAGCAAAGTATGTTTGGAAAAATACAAAATTAGGAATTGAAAAAGATGTATTATATTATGGAAGAATGCATCCCTTCCAAATGAAATGGTTTAGCTATTTATAGAGCAACCAAGCAACCTCAAATCCTACAGTTTAGGCATGTTAAATGGACAGGAGGCTCCATGCAAAGCAACACATGAAACATATCAGAAAGGTGGCGATTTCTTAAGCTAATACTCAACATAATCACCTATAGGTCGACTTCCTTAGTGGCAACAATATGAAGACTTATTGAAACAACATATGCTTAATTCGAATTGTCACAATGAAAAGACATCTACAACAACTCAAATTCAAAGGTGGCGCCATTTCCATTTCCATTTCCTTCATATGTGGGGTAGTTAAACTACCAAAAGAATCAATCAACTTCCATTTTATGATAGCAAGTTTCCATCGATCCATTTAGTGGATGAATCGACTTGAGTAGTTAAATATGTTAGACAAAGTCAAGGTTGGTCTTACTAATGGCATTGACCAAGTCAAGCTTTTCATTGACAACAATATTAAATGCAATGCAATGACTTATATCGCGTGTTATCTAGAATGATAATCGGTTTACACTAACATCCATAAGCTATTAAATCGGCCTCATTTGACATAGTCAATAATGACTATTATCGACCTCTATTCTCATAGTCTCTATTGACTATAACAACCTCTATAAATCGGCTTCTATTGAATAAGAGATAGTCGAATTCTAATAACATATATATTATTATATATACAATATAATATATATTACATACATACATATTTAATTACTATCATGTATTTATATATATATATGTATATATATATTTATATATATATGTATGCATATATATATATGTATATATATATGTATATATATATTTATATATATATATATAAATATATAAAAATATATATAAATATATAAAAATATATAAAAATATATAAAAATATATATACATATATATATATATATATATAAATATATGAGTACAGGCAAGATAGTATACAATAAACACATTATATTGAATGTATGCATACATATATTTATGTATAAATGTATATGCCTCTATGTACATGTATGTGTAGGTATATCTATATTGATGCATCTGTATGAGCATGTCCATTCGCTAACGTACGCATGTATCTATATACATATACATATGGATACATGTATATACTACACACACACACATATATATATGTGTGTTCACATCCGATTCACATATAGCCATTCACGATTACCATCATATTGATAAATGTTTACGTGTGATACATCTATACTTGTGCATATACATGTCGGTAGATCCCATTGACATGCATGTGGATATATATACACATACTTCCATGTACATCCCACTTGTCAATATAATCGTAATAGTACAAGAAATATATCAAATGCTTAAATAGATAAACATCATCCAATAATGCATGCAGTAGTAAACAAGACTCTCAAATGAAGACATATCAGCTAAGGACGACTTACCTAATACCCACAAACTAAATCAACTCAATCATTTTAATGTGTTGTGTGTATGTGCTGAGATAGTTTACTTTTACTGGTTACCTGACCAAGATCTTCTCTCGAGTGATACTTCCCCTCCGCTTGGAGGAATACATACCTACATCCACTAACACATGCACACGACAATCAATTGTTCATAACATATGCAGTATACATAAACATCTCCAAAGTTAGAATAATAATAATTCAATAACCATTCATTCACATATATGCAGTATTTCACCGTGAATAACATCAACTAAGATAACATCAAACAAGATAACATCAAATGAGATAACATTCATATTCATAAAAAAGTAAAAGCATAATTTATTCATCTCCAGAATTCACATTACATTCATATTTACCCTATGTAGTAATAGTAAATAGTAACTTCACAATTGGGGTGTAACAGTTTCATACATAAAAACAGAATTGTCTGATATTCAAATCTTGAACAACTTTCATCTCTGAAATTCATTGTGCAACTTAATAATATAAAGAATCTAAGTTGGTCATGCTTGTCGAGGTAGAACTTAAACAAGTATTCAGACTATAGAAAGACATGGAAGTCTCGAGTTCTAGTAGAACTCATGCCTTTTCAAGTTTATACATACATTCATAGGTCCCTCTAAATTGACCATTCATATTGGTCTGGTGCATTTCCTTCTTAGTAACTTTAACAAGCACAAGATTCGACCTTAAAGACATGCTGGTCTCACCACTCAAAATTGACATGCATGAATCTTAGTTACAAGGGAATCATCCCTTCGATCTTATAGATTGAACCCTACAAGGATTTCACCACCTTTCCCACTGGAATGAGGTGACATTATATTACAAACAATACAATTTGAGCATTTGTTCTAGTTGCCATATATCGGCCCAGCCGATATGAAGAACATGATACATATAAAAACATAACACAGGGTTAATACCCTTTACAAGAGATCGATGGTTGATCCACATTTAAATTTTAAATCATCATAAAAACATAGAGAATCAGAATGGAGATTTCAATTAGCCATCAAATGGCTAGCACAAAAGTGCGAACTGAAAGAACAGTCATACTTTGGTAGCTTCAAGGCTCGGCCTAGCTATGAAAGCTAGCCGCAAGGCTTCAAAATGAAACACATACCATACTGGCTGCAGGCTAGGTGACCCTAAACTATGGTCGATGCCACATTACTCGACTCAAGGTTGTGGTTTCAACAAGAATACATTTTACAGTCAAATGATGCAATCAACAAAATGGAAAAGTATCATTCATATGATGAGTAAAATTGATAAAAGAAGATCGAGTTTTATTTCTAAGTAATAGGTTACTTGATAAATATAGCTTTGTGTGAGGTTTCCTTTTGATTTTTTCCTCACCCACGAGCTCCCTTTCTGATTTTTCCTTTGAGCAACACAACTTTCTTCGCCACAGCGATGTGTATTCAAGAATGGAAACAAAATTAACATTATTCTATTTTTTGCATGTCATTGGCGAAGGCATTATTGCCTTACTGCCGACCACTACTCATTTCAAAATTTCCATTAATATTGTGCTAGACCGCATCCTTCATGATCTTATTTGATTTTCAACAGTCCGATATTAGAATATTATCGGTTATCGATTTAAATTTCAATTAGAATATGAATATGTATACATATATATATGTATATGTATATACATATATATATATATGTATATACATATATATATATATATATATATGTATATACATATATATATATATATATGTATATATATATTTATATTCACATATACATATATCTATATGTATTTATATAATTTCTTACATATTTACCATGTTCATTCTCCATTTCAAATATATGTATATATTTATATATATATGTATTCACATTTTTTTACATACATGTATATATATATGCATGTTCTTGAATAAATTATTCATTTGGGAGAATTTCAAAGTTCCATATGCCATTTTTTAAATTAAATAAGGAACTTTAATTTCTTCTCGAGCTTCCATACATATAAACTAAAAGAATTTCTTTTTAATCATTATTTTCAATACTTTCTTTCGTTTTCTTCAAAACCTAGTGTTTGAGTAGAAAATTTAATCTACAAGCCATTCATTTTCAATCACTGAAAAAATTCAAGTCATGAAATTACGTTCTTCTATATATGCAAAATAGTTCAAATGCAATTCATCATGCCATTTTTGGTGTGTGCACCCAGATTCCATTTAGCTTACCATTCGATCTGGCTAAGCAGTCCTACTTCAACAACGTTCTCGTCCTTTTACCTGTCACCCTGCAACTGCACACACTTTCACTTGCAAAGTTATCAGTATTCAATTCTTGGTAACATATAAAATAATTTCCAAAAGTTCACAAAGTCAACATTAGTCAACTTCTTTCATTCAATTTTTTTAAAATTCCAAAATTTCCATTTATATTTAATTAAATTTCTTCAACAATTCAATTTACCATATTATAATAAATATGCAATAAAATTGGGTTATGACAATGCATTAATGCGGTAGCATTGACAATGTAGTGCTCGTTGTATGAAAAAATGCCTCAAAGAAATGGGGTCTAAGGGTGATGTACACCACCCTTAGACCTCAAAGCACCCTTAGACCCCAAATCTTTGAGGCATTTTTTCATACAACGAGCACTATGAAAAATTCCTCAAAGAAATGGGGTCTCACGGTGATGTGCATCACCATGAGACCCCATTTATTTGAGGCATTATTTCATACAACAAACACTACCTTGTCAATGCGTCTATGCGGTAGCATTGACAAGGTAGTGCTCATTGTATGAAAACATGCCTCAAATAAATAGGGTTTCATGGTGATGTACATCATCGTGAGACCCCATTTCTTTGAGGCATTTTTTCATACAATGAGCACTAAGAAATACAACAAAATTCTCAAAGAAATGGGGTCTCACGGTGATGTATATCACCGTGAGACCCCATTTATTTGAGGCATTTTTTCATACAACGAGCACTACCTTGTCAATGCTACCGCATAGATGCATTGACAAGGTAATGCTTGTTGTATGAAAAAATGCCTCAAAGAAATGGGGTCTCATGGTGATGTTTTTTCATACAACGAGCACTACCTTGTCAATGCTATCACATTGACACATTGACAAGGTAGTGCTCATTGTATTAAAAAATGCCTCGAAGAAATAGGGTCTCACAATGATTACAATGAAAAAATGCCTCAAAGAAATGGGGTCTCACAGTGATTACAATCATCATGAGAACCCATTTCTTTGAGGAATTTTTTCATACAACGAGCACTACCTTGTCAATGCTACTGCATTGACACAATAAAAATGTAGGTGCTCATTGTATGAAAAAATTCCTAAAAGAAATGGGGTCTCACGGTGATACATCACTGTGAGAACCCATTGAACTTTGAGACATTTTTTCATACAATGAGGGTTTATGGTACAAGATTGAATGTAGGGTTTAGGGTTTATGCTTATGGTTGAGGGATAATTTTTAGGGTATAGGTTATAAGGTTGAGGGTATAGGGATGAGGGTGAGGGTGTAGGGTATAGGGTATATGGATTAGGAGTTATGATATTTGATATAGGGCTTTGGAGATTGAGAGAGAGGATGAGAGGGAGAGGGAGAATTAAAGAGGGAAGGAGAGAGAGAGGTGATAGAGAGAAAAGTAAAGAGCAAAGGAGCAAGGTGAAGAGATTGAGAGAGAGAGATAGATAAGGATAGGTTAGATAGAGAGAAGTAGAGAGGGAAGGTGGGTGGGAGGAAGGAAGAGAGGGAAAGGGGGAGATAGATAATATTAGAGAGGGAAGGAGGGAGGGAGAGAGAGGTGAGATAGAGAGAGGAGGGAGGGAGGGAGGGAGAGCGAATGGTGTTTGATAGAGAGTAGAGAGGAAGGAGAGAGTGAGAGAGAAAGATAGGAGAGAGAGAGAGGAGGAAGGTGGTTAGATTGAGAGAGAGGGAAGAGGGAAGGAGGGAGGGAGAGGTAGATATGGAGAGAGGGATATAGAGAGAAGTATATAGGGAAGGAGAGATAGTGAGGGAGAAGTGGAAAAAGAGAGAATGGTGAGATAGAGGGTGAGAGAATGATGGAGAGAGAGAGGATGACAGTTGGGAAATTGAGAGAGAGGGAGAGACTGGGAGAGAGAGGGAAGGAGGGAGGGAGGGAGAAGTAGAGAGATAGATAGAGGGAGAGGGAGAGATAGGGAGGGAGAGAGAGGAGATAGAGAGAGGTGATATAGAGAGAGGAGGGAGGGAAGTGAGATAGAGAGAATGAGAGATGGAGAGAGGGGGGAAGGAGGAAGGTGGAGATATTGAGAGAGAGGAGGGAGGGAGAGAGAGTGAGGCAGAGAGGGATAGGTTATATAGAGAGAAGTAGAGAGGGAAGATGGGTGGGAGGAAGGAAGAGAGAGGTGATACATATATAGAGAGATAATTAAAGAGGTAAGGAGGGAGGAAGTGAGAGATATTGGTGAGATAGAGAGAAGTATATAGGGAAGGAGAGAGAGGAGGAAGGTGGGGAGATTAAGAGAGAGAGAGAGAGGGAAGGAGGGAGATATGGAGAGAGAGATAGAGAAGTATATAGGGAATAATACATAAAGAAGTAGAGAGAGGGAGAGAGATGGAGAGAGAGAGAATGATGTGATAGAGAGTAGAGAGGGAAGGAGAGAGTTAAAGATAAAGATGGGAGAGGGAGAGTGTGTGTGTGTGAGAAACACAAGCAAAGGAGGAAGGTTGGAAGATTGAGAGAGAGGGAGAGAGGGAGGGAGAGAGAGAGAGGGAACGCGGGAGGGAGAGGTAGAGATGGAGAGAGATCTAGAGAGAAGTATATAGGGAAGGAGAGATTGAGAGGGGGAGGAGGGAGTGAGGAGTAGAGAGAAAGAGAGGTAGGGAGGGAGAGAGAGGGATGGAGAGAGATAGAGAGAAGTAGAAAGGGAAGGAGGGAGGGATAGAGGAAGAGAGAAGTGTGATAGAGAGAATGAGAGAGAGGGGGGAAGGAGGAAGGAGGAAGGGTGAGAGATAGGAAAAAAGGGATAGGTTAGATAGAGAGTAGAGAGGGAAGGTGGGTGGGATGAAGGAAGAGAGAGAGAGGGAAGGAGGAAGGTGGAGAGATTGAGAGAGAGAGAGGAGAGAGGGAGAGAGAGGTAGAGGGATAGGTTAGATAGAGTGAAGTAGAGAGGGAAGGTGGGTGGGAGGAAGGAAGAGAGAGAGGGGGAAGATAGAGAGAGGGGGAGATAGAGAAAATTAGAGGTGAAGAGGGAAGGATGAATGGAAGGAGGGATGGAGGGAGAGAGAGGTAAGATAGATAGAAGTATAGAGGGAAGGAGTGTGAGAGAGAGATCTAGAGCATAAGGGATAAACAATGAGTGAGATAGAGCGAGAGAAAGATGATAAAAATTGTTGATTATTGAAATTTGGCCTCATGATTACTGATATTTGACATGTTTATTGAAATTTGGCTGTCTGAAAAATTGTAAGATCTTCCAAAAACTAGAATTTGAATTAAAACTCCTAGAGATCTAAAACCACTCTCAAACATCCTGGAATTATATACATCAAATATAACTTAAAGTGTAAGAAAGTAAATGTCCATATGTAAATGTCAACTTATACTTAAATGTTTATTTCACGTATATAGTTTCCCTGAAAGATAATAAGAAGAAAGAGACAAAAAAAAAAAGAAGAAAAAATTTCAATGTAGACCAAAATGCGAGTACGTTATAATGTGCTCACATTTTGGAAATATTTTTTTATTTCAAAAAATGCTCATTTTTTTAATTCAAAATACACATGTTTTTTGAAATTTAAACCATAACATGAGCGTGTTATAATGCGCTTGCATTATGGCTTGGTAATGATCGAGCATAGGCTTGGTCACTACCAACCCATAACGTGAGCACGTTTTATAATAACAGACTCACATTTTCGCTATTTCGGAATGAAAAAGTAATTTGGCCACTTTTTGGCCCCCCATCTTTTTCCAATTACCTGAGTGTATAACTTTGAATCATTGAATGAAAGGAATTTGTCATAATCTGTGTGTTTTGATTGAATTATGAGGTTCTTAGATTTTTGTGTGAATGTGTGGATCTCTTTTATTGGAAAGATCTATTTTAGTTTCAATATTGTTTCCAATTTTAAATTTTATTTATATTTCATGAAATGCAAATTAGTCTGTGAGTTGTATGCTTTTCATGATTAAGATTCATCTATTTGAGTTTAGTTTTCTAGAAGTATAAATATTGGAAATTGACTTTTTGCTTTTAATACTTTTAGGTTAAAAGTACACCCGATTTTAAATTTTCTCAAAAAGAATTATTATTTATTAGAAGAGGGAGTTGTACCTCATAAAAATTTAGAGAGAAATTATTTCCCATAGAAATTGGTGTAGACAGGAATTAGGGGTCCTATGGGATTGCCAATTGTAGTAGCAAGTAATTCAATCCAATACACACCACTTAATAAAACACAATGTTCAAATTGAAATTCACATCTACAGGTAGAAATGTAGTAATGATCATATTTGCAAACTTGAATCACACAATTTACATGCAAATTTGATATTGTTCAACTTAGAAATCTCTTCTTTTTAGTAGAAATTTATTCATCAATTTTGTTGCTACAACCACCACCATATCTGAAACACTTCAAACCCTCAACCTGTTATCCTTTGTTCTCCATATTCTTGTATTTACATTTAATTATAGACCTTCAAACTTAAACATTCCCCCTTCTTAGTCTGGACGAAACCCTCTTTAACAATTCATTTCAACTTTATATTGTGCTAATGCCAAAAGAAATCAAATGGTCACCTCTTTCAAATTGAATTGATACCCCCCTCAACCATCTCAGGGATGAAAAATATAATCAAACATTTTTTTAATCTTCTAAGGAGACCCACACATTTTCTTTTGTGGAGAATTTTGACTTCACCAACAAAAAATATGAATCGCCCCTTGCTAGTTGCCAGTCACGGTTTTCTTCATTTCAATTAATATGCATTTTTGGAAACAATGTCATGACTACTCCGGCCACCCAGCTCACTCCAACGGCTAGGCTACTGTGACTTTTCATTTCAAGGAACAAAACACCAAAATGAGGCGTTGTATTTTTACAATGTTAGATTAAATAAGTTTTTAAATGTAATTTAAATATGGGTAGGCTCTTATGGAGTCAACATTCCCATCCATCTCCAATTAAAATAGAAAACAATTGATGGTCATCAACATTCACCATAGCACACCAACAAAAAAACACAACTAAAATAATACAAATCAAAAGCAAACCAAAAATGAGAATCATTTTTTGGGCGATGCATGATTTCACATACGCCCGTGTGCTCTTGCATCAGACACGCCAGGTAGGAAAAATGCTTCATGAGTGTGGAAATCATGAGCATTTTGGAAAATTTGGGATTGAAATCCCAAATTTCACCAAATATGCAACATTGACCCATGAAGCCTCATTAGCTGCTTGATTCTTTGAACTGACCAAATATTCCTTCCTTGTTTTCTTAGCTACACATGAATAAATGATTTGATCTACCTCTTTAAGTTTCTTTGTAGGAAACCGTTGAACCCACTCATAGGCGTCCTGCAAATTTGAACGTGCACTCCCATGTCCATTTGTCTCTCCTTCATAGTATTTATACAGATCAACAACATTAAATATTGGGGAGATATCAATACCTATTGAAGGTTCTAATTCATATGCAAATTTGATGAAAATTTCCAAAAAATCTTACATGGGCCTATCTTCTTCAGTTTCAACTTATTATAAGTTCCTTGTAGGAATCTCCCCTTCATCAAGTGTGCCATCACCAACTCTCCAATATTAAATTCTTGTTTCGTCTGATGCTTATTAGCATTCTCCTTGTAATTGATGACACTTTTCTCCAAATTTTCCTTCATTTCTTTGTGCATATCATGGATATACTCATCAAAGTCTTCTTCTACAACACTCTTTCTACCCAAATCTGCACTATCCCTCAATTCATCCACACCCATAGGGTTGTACCCATACACAATTTGAAATGAACTCTTACCCACACTTCAATTAACCAAGTTATTGTAGGCATTGAATTATGCTTATGCTAATATCAAATCCCATTGATTTGGTTTGTCACCTACCAAGCATTTCAATAAATTTCCTAAAATATTATTCACAAATTTAGTTTGACCATCGGTTTGTGGATGGTAGGCTAAAATAAACCCCAATTATGTTCCCATTTTCTTCCATAAGGTGCATAAAAAATGACCAAAAAACTTGGTGTCCTGGTCTAAAATAATACTCTTTGGAAAGCCATGCAATCTAACTACTTCCTTAAAAAGTAGCTATGTGGGAAGAATCATTGCACTTTTGACATAAGATAAAATGAACCATTTTAGAAAATATATCCACCAAAATAAAAATCGAATCGTTACCTCTTTGTGTTCGCGGTAACCCCAAAACAAAATCCATGCTTATGTGTTCCCATGGTCTTTCCAATGTCAGAAATGGTTGATACAACTCTATATTTTTCCTCACTCCTTTAGCAAATTGACACACCCGACAACCTTACACCATCTTCTTTACATTTTCACTCACACTCAGCCAATAACAACTATCATTCAGCTGTGGAAAAGTTTTATCCACTCCAAAATGACCACTCAAACCTCCATTATGTTTCTCCCTTATTAAATTTTCTATCATTGAACCATGAGGTATACATAATCTATTTCCCTTGAACAATAAACCTTCTTGCACAAAATACTCCAACCATGGAGTTCTATCCCTCTCCACAAGATTATTACATGCTATCCAAGCCTCTTTGAAATCAATATCCTCATCATACAACTTGCGATAAAATCAAAATCAACAACATTCACTCTCATTTCATTCAACAACGAATGCCTCTGACTTAATGCATCAACTACTCTATTGGATTTCCCACTTCTATGTTTCAATACAAAGGAATAAATTTGAAGAAATTCAACCCACTTCACATGATTTTGACTAAGCTTACCTTGGTTGTTTATGAACTACAATGCATGATGGCTAGTGTACAAAAAAACTCCTTCAGTAGCAACTAGTGTCTACTTCTTAAGAGCTTGCATAAAACTCTTGATCATTCACAAAATATTTTATTTTTGCTTCATCCAACTTCTCACTGAAATATGCTATTGGTCTACCCTCTTGACTCAAGAATCCTCCAATCATTTTCCCGCTTGCATCACAATCAATTTGGAACACTTTACCAAAATCAGGGAGTGCTAATATAGGATTTTCGGTTACCTTAGATTTCAAAATTTTGAAACTTCACTCAGTTATTGCTGTCCACATAAATTCTTTCCTATTACCCTTCATATTTTTTGTGATAGGAGCACAAATCCCACTGAAATTTTGTATAAAATTCCTATAAAAAATTGCTAGTCCATGAAAGCTTCTTGCTTCAAACATACTCCTTGGTGAAGGCCAATCTACAATTGCTTTTACTTTTTTCGGATCCATTTTCAGACCACTACTAGAAACAAAAAAAAGCAAATAAACTAGCTCTTCTTTCATGAAGCTACACTTTTTCACATTCACCAACAACTTCTCTTCCTTGAGTCTTTGCAAAACTACCCTAACATGCTGCAAATGCTCTTCTTTTGTTTTGCTAAAAACCAAAATATCATCTAAATACACTATGACAAACTTACCAAGGTATGGTTTCAGCACTTCGTTCATCAACCTCATGAAGGTACTTGGCGCATTTGTCAAACCAAATAGCATCACCTCCATTTATATAATACATCCTTTGTTTTGAAAGAATTCTTCCATTCATCCTCTTCTCTTATGTGAATTTGATGGTACCCACTCTTCAAGTCAATTTTGGTAAGTACTTAGCCCCACTAAAACAATCCATCATATCATCCATTCGTGGCAAGGGAAACCGGTACTTGATATTTATCTTGTTTACGGTTCTTGAGTCTATACACATCTTCCACTCTCCATCCTTCTTTTGGTGTCAACACCACTGGAACAACACATGGACTCAAACTCTCTCTAATTGGACCCTTATCCAGTAACTCTTACACTTGCCTATTTATTTCTTCACTCTCCATAGGTGTCATTCTATATGGTGCTTTATTGGGTAAATTTACACCAGGAATCAAATCCATACAATGGCTTATACTCCTCATTGGTGGCAATTAATTAGGTAGTTCCTGCATCATTATGTCTTCATATTCTTCCAAAATTTTCTGAATTTCTATTGGAATTTTTTCCCTTTGTTTTGCTATCCCAACTATTGCAAGCTTTGGAACAATGGAAAAACATCTCCCTCCTTCCTTCAAGTCTTTCAAAAATTGTTTAATGGAAACAAAACAAACCTTGGAGTTTCCCTCCACTTCTTCTTCCTTTTCTTGAATTGGTGTTAGAGTGTATTCTTTGCCATCTTTCTTGATTCGATATGTGTTTGCCCACCCATCATGAACAACTCTTCGATCAAATTGCCAAGGCCTTCCCAAAAGTAGATGGTATGCATCCATTGGCATCACATCACACATTACTTCATCCATATATTTTCCAATTTGGAAACTCACAAGGAATTGCTCATGTACTATCAAACTATGATCTTTTTGCAACCATGAAACTTGATATTGGCTTGGATGTTTCAATCTTTTCAAATTCAATTTTTCCACCATCTCTTTGGATACAATATTATCTGTGCTACCGCTGTCCACTATGACTTTGAAACACTTGCCACCTACTTTGCATCTTGGTCTAAACAAATTCCTTCTTTGGATTGGCTCCAACTTCTCCTTTTTGGGATTTATCAAAACTATTCATAACATGAGAGGCTCTCCATCTTCAGGTCCTCCATGATTTGGTGCAGCGACACTTTCATTTTTAGCCCGTGCTACATAAATTCTAGCTTCCTTCCCTTTTCCATTATTTTTTTGTATTTGTGGGAATTCAAATGCCCTATGCCCCAACTCTCCACATTAGAAGCATGTACCTCCAAACCCTCTTCCTCTATCTCTACCAAAGTATCCTCTACCATGAAAATGATCTCCTCTTCCCCTAGAAGATTATCCACTTCCTTTATTTTCTTGCACACCCGCATGAGATATACTTACCTCATCTTGTTTGCTTTGGTAACCTCTACCGCTATTGTTTTTCCCTCTTCCTCTCGAAAATCTGCCTCTATAATGAGAATTAAATGTTGCTATTTTAATCTTGCAAGTTTCTCTTCCATCTTCAAGGCACATTGATATACCTCTTCTATACTAGTCACCAAAAGCATGCTCTTTTAATCTTGAATAGAATTATGCAGGCCATTTACATATCTTGATACTTTTTCTACATCATCATCCACATGTCCAACCCATATGCTCAATCGATAGAACTCCTCGGCATACTCTCGTACATTCTTCTCTCTTTGCTTCAAATTTTGCAGCCTCTTAAGAAAATCGAGTTGGTAATCTATAAGGAGAAATTTTTCCTGAATAATTTCATCACCATCCTCTCCCATGTTTTAATTTTCTCTTTACCTCTTCGCCATCTTTCAAGCTGCACATGCTCCCACCACATGGAAGTGTGTCCTTTCAGCTTTGTGCCTGCATATTTCAGCAATTTTGGGTCCTCAATTGACTCCACATCAAAATATTTTTCCATTTTCAATATCCAATCCAACAACTCTTCTGGATTCATTGAAGTGCCATTGAAACTTGGGGGGTCCAACCTAGGATTGCTATAAATCCTAACCATTTATTTCAAAAATCTATCTTTTGACTCATCTCTATAACCATCTTTCACATCAAATTTTGCTGCTTCTTCTTTAGTTTCATCCTCACTAACATCCAACATCAGGATTCCTCTTCGCTGTGCCAACTCTATTGCCTCCAACCTTGCTCCTATCCTAGCTTCAAGGCCTCTTATCATCTCTCTAAAAACCTCAGGGTCTGCATTCTACGGTCCTCTTTACCCACACCCTCTTTGTGCCATGTTTATAACCCTCTGCAATTGGGGTCTCGTTGTCCTCTCACACAACCACAACAATCACCTTAGGGTTCTTCTCCAACACAATGCTATACCTGCTTTGATATCAATTTGGTGTGGATAGGAATCAGGGGTCCTATGGGACCACCAATTCCAACAACAATTAATTCAATTCAATACACACCACTTAATAAAACACAATGTTCAAATTGAAACTCACGTCTACAGGAAAAAATGTAGTATTGATCATATTTGAAAACTTGAATCACACAATTTATAGGAAAATTTGATATTGTTCAACTCAGAATTCTCTTCTTTTTAGCATCAATTTATTCATCAAATGTGTTGCTACATCCACCATTATATCTAAAACTCTTCAACCCCTCGATCTATTATCCTCTGCTGTCCATATTCATGTATTTGCATTTAATTGCAGATCTTCAGACTTAAACATTCCCCCTTCTCAGGCTGTCCAAACCCCTCTTCAACAATTCATTTCACCTTTATATTTTACCAATGCCAAAAGAAATCAAATGGTCACCTATTTCAAATTGAATCGACACCCCCCTTAGCCATCTTGGTGCTAAAATATAATCATTTTTTTTAATCTGCCAAGAAGACCCACACATTTTGTTTTTGGAAGATTTTGACTTTATCAACAGTAAATAT
This sequence comes from Sequoia sempervirens, assembly GCA_007258455.2. Classification (NCBI taxonomy): domain Eukaryota; kingdom Viridiplantae; phylum Streptophyta; class Pinopsida; order Cupressales; family Cupressaceae; genus Sequoia; species Sequoia sempervirens. The sequence goes on from VDFB02256132.1 coordinate 229,105,343, forward strand.
GAATCGTCCCCTTGCCAGCTGCCAGTCGTGGTTTTCTTCATTTCAATTAATATGCATTTCTGGAAACAATGTCATGACTACTCTGGCTGCCCAACTCACTCCAACGACCAGGCTGTTCTGACTTTTCATTTTAGGGAATGAAACACCAAAATTAGGCGTTGCATTTTACAAAGGGAGATTAAATAAGTTTTTAAATGTAATTCAAATATGGGCAAGCTCTTATGGAGTCAACGTGCCCATCCATCTCCAATTAAAATGGCAAGAAGTTGATGAACATCAATATCTGTGATAGCGAAAAAAAAAAAAAAAAACACAATCAAAATAATATAAATGAAAAGCAAACTAAAATTGAATTAATTATTTTTTGGGCGATGAAGGATTGCACATACGCCTAGCTGCTCCTACATCAGAAATAGTTTACTCAACTATTGGTGATTAATGTGCATTCAAATTGGACATTAAAGTAAATAATTTTAATTTTGAAGAAGTGCATAATTGGTTAACCAACAAATAGGAATGTTTGTTGTCTAGGAAGAATAAATGTTGTGATTTCTCTTTGATAAATGGTACTGATAGAACTAGAAATGAAAAATGGATGAAAGACAACTCCAACCTCGTTAATAAAAAGAGAAGATAAAATAAATATAATTAAGTGATTAAAGGCATATTACTAAAAGAATTAGTTAAAAATCCTTTATCCATTCCAGTTACATATGAGAGAAAACATTGTATAAGAGGATGATTTGGAACTTAAAATAGGTAGAATATCTAACTCCAAATTAACTCTTGAAGAACTTAATAAAGATAAATCAAATCCATGTGATAGAGAAGAGATCAAGGCATTAGTGGCAAGATGGAAAAGGTGATCACACATGTATCATAATATAGGAAGAAGTTAAAATGAACATCAAATTATGTACCATAATTATGGAACAAATTAAAATGACAACAAATGAAGAGATAGAGCTCATGTTTGAAGAAGTTGGTATTTGAAACAAAAAATATAGTGCCCCCCAAAACATACAATATGTGGGTAATAATCTCCTATGACTGTGGTCAAGCTGTAATGTATGAGAGATTGATCATCCACATTCAAAATTGAGTGGATTTTTATTCTTATTGATGATAAGGTAGTTTTTTTATGCGAGCTTCACCAAAATAAGGATATAACCATGCATCAAGTGAAATTTTATGTATTAGAAACTCAAAAAACTTTGGCTTCATACCTTGAAAATGTTGCTTATCTTTGATGACATACCCTCTCTACCTATGGGCATACCAACAAAATAATCATTTATATAAGGGGAAATTAAAAAAATAAGATGAATATATTGATTTTCCAAAAGGATTAAGTCCAAGATAGAAATAAAGAGTATCATGTAGCACAAGGCAAAGGCATGGTAGAGGTAGGGAGAAAGAGGTAAGATGTATGAATCCTATACACATTAAACACAAGTGTAACTAATAGCATGAAATGTTTGTTAATTTGTTTTGATATCCTATAGGGACACATAGGGCACACACACAAATATATTGAATTAATTTATGATGGCATATTTGGATGAATAGTAATGTAAATTTACACAAATATACATTGGAAAAATAACTAAAGAGTACTTGAAACACATATTTAATGATTGCCACATTTGCTTGATTTCCAATTTATGTAACCAACTCGTTTTTAGTTGCTTCATGGATGTATACATTTTTCTAGTCTTGATAAGAAAAAGGTTTCTTTTTATAGATGTAAATGAGGTTGAGGTTGTTTTCTCTTGCATTCTTATGTATGCAAGGGAATATTCTTCAGATCAATTTCTCACTTCATCTCTAGTGATTTGTATTGTGTTTGTTGTATTGGTTCAGGATTCTATGGGAAATTATCTATGTGTTCTCCTTATTTTTATTGTATTTGGACATGATGGTTTACATATGGAAGGATTTGGAGGGGGTCCAGAAGGTTCACTTCCAATATATTTTAATGATGTTTGAGTTTACAAGACCATACCCTATAGCCATGAACATTCTCTTAATTTTCTCATAGAGGTTATACATGAAACTAGATTTGGTAAGGTTTGATAAGCATCCTTGATCTAATGGTTGTTTGCAAAAAAGTGAGGATTGTCCTATTATGGTCTTTAATAATAAGGTTATATTCAATGATTTTATTTATTTATTAGACTATGATTGATCTATAAATCTATGAGTTTTGAAGTCACGTTGCCCTTCCTTGAGAATTAGGCATGTCGTATTATTGGGCTCATTTTTTAACACCAATTTTTAATTTTTATGCATCAAAATCCCTATGTTGAGATTTCTCCAAGTCATAAACGCTCCAATTATCCTCAAGTGCCAAGTATTTCACTAATTTGAAGGATGATCTCCATCATTGAAGTTAAAACCCTAGAAGCAATTGCACAGTATGGGTGGGTGGCTTACGAAAAACAATTAAATATGAAAATACATAAGAGATGGAACAAAATATTTTTACAAGGACATACCCAAGTTCATTTGACACAATGAGGAATTTTTTTAGGGTGGTATCCCTTTCCAATTAGAAGATATTAAATTTTCATTATTTTTTTGGCAGTTTACAAAAACAATTAAATATGAAGTTATATAAAATCTAGAAAAAATGGTTTGATGGGGAGTTTTATGGTGTCATTATCAACAATGTAAAAAATTCTCACACTAAAATTATACACCATTTGGGAGATTTTAAAATTTTAAGTTTCCAACAAGTAATTTGTGGAAACAGCTAAATTAGGAGTTTTATTAAATATGGTATGAAATGGTTTAATAGGGAATTTTATGGCGTCATTATAAATTATTTAAATTTTTTTTACATAACGATATGTATCCAATTAAAAATTAAGTCAATTCTCTCTTTCATTGCATTAAGTCAATTCTCTCTTTCATTGCATTTGTAGGATCAACGGATAGTTCAAAAGTTTAACAATTTGTCAAAATCTTGACAGCATATTTTAATACCAGCTAGTATAAAAATGATATTTCTGGTTAAAGAGTGGCAATAACCAGCTAAAACAAAACTTTGGAAGTCTATGAAAGGGATTTTCCTCACTTTAATACCAGCAACCAGTTGAAAATTGTAGCAATATCTCTGAGCCACTGCTTCTTTCATATATATTTTGTATATGGTTTCAAGGAAGTCAAAGATAGGAACTTTTGGGTTTCCAAAGGAAGTATTGAATTCATCATCAAATAGAAAATTTGTCGAACAGAGCAATGTAAATCACATCTGATGATTGTTTTGAAATAAAAAAAATAAAAATTACAAGTTATGCTTTTGAAGGAAATGGAAAACATGAGAATGGGAGTGATGATGAAATGGATCAAGCAAGAACCAAGAGACAAAATGTAAGGAATGTTGATATCATAATCTTCAAAGAAATATTTCAAGTTTAGGTATGGTTGATTTAAACATGAACACAAATTCGAGATCATTTACCAATTCAAAATAACTCTGGATGGGAAATCCTCAAGAAGACAGTGAAGAGACTAATGAAGACTAGGATGATAGTGGGACACTTGAAGATGTGCAAAATATATTACAATAACTGATTACACTTCCAATGTGGAGGCCAGAGCTTTTCTGTTATGGAAACCTTCTGAGGCCATGTAAGGGAATGTTTTTGTTTGGTCCTCCTAGAACTGGGAAACCCCTACTAATGCAAATTCTACAAGTATCATAGGTTCAACACCTACTTCAAAGTGGTTTAGGAATATAGGGGAACCTTGTACTGCTATGGTATGTAAATTCTGGAGTTGGAGACATCACTTAGAGATCCTGAAAAAGAAATGTAGGAGATAATTTAGATAGTTACAGATATACCCACAGTCAATACATGCAAAGTGATTGATATAATGCTTTAACAAGAATTAGCTCGTCTCAAATTTTAATTATGAGGTCAGCTGTATTAAAGTTTGTAAAACATTTTTTTTTAATGAATTGAAAATATATATTCATTTATAATATTTTAAATATTTTACAAGGTCTGAAAAGGTAGTTATGAGTCAATTAGAAATTGGTTATGGGCTAGGAAGCTATAAAAGAAGCCATTAGGAAAGCCATTTTAATTACAGAAAACATAAATATATATTAAGAACTAAGAGGAAAATGTTCTTAGATCATATCCTATACAGCTGAAGTTGAATTTCAATGACAAGGATTTCTGTATAAGGTGTAGGAGAAAATAAAGAATACATTTTTTTCACAGAATAAAAAATGGCAAAACATGAAAATACAGTTGAACTTTTGGAATAGTCATCCTTCAGTTGAACTGTTGGAATAGGCAGGTTCCACAAGAATATACGCTTCTACTATTTCATACAAATTGCTGGTTATAATGAATTTTTTTTTTTGAATGGAGATCATACGAAGGTTAAAATTTTGGGCAGTTGCATGTAAGCCAGCTACAATGCCTGGAAGCCTATTTATATTTAATTTCTAACACAAGGTACCCATGCTACCAGAATATATGAGCATTTAAAAAAACTGTAGTGACCCACACAATTCAAAGGATTATCCTTAAACATGTTAAAATATAGAAATTTTTTTTTGAAGAATTTACTGAAGACTCGTATTGTCCAACTGGGTTTGCATCCATACCTTATCAAGAAACTATATATCCTTTATTTTATAATGTTTTGTTTAGGCATTATTTGGTTCCTGAAGTTTTTAAGCATATTGTATCCAGTTGAGTATGGGGTATTCTATATATTTTCTTTTGTTATATTACAGTCTTAAAATTTTGTAATACAATACCCTGTATTTAGAGAGCAAGAGTTTTTTCTGTGTTTCCTTCCAATTCTGATTGATTAAATTATCATTACAAAATTTAATCAGCTAACTTTACTAATATTACAATCAAATATTGCAATGAATTTGTATAGGTTTGTTTAATAGTAATACACATTGTACTTAGGTTGAGTTTCTTTTCAATGTTATTACAAAATTGAATTTTCAATTCTAACTGATTAAGTTACTATTGTAAAATGGAATTTCTAGTTATGACTTATATATTTTTAGAGTCGTTATATGTATTGCTTAGCTAACATAATTATATTATTTATGTCTATCAACCATTTAATAGCACTTTTAAAAATGCTTCAATTATTTTAAGAATTTAAGAAATGTAATAATCTAATAGATTTTTGATGATTTTATAAGAAAGAAAAATCTTTGAATGTATTTTAATTTACTAACTTGATTATTATTCTCATAGATACCCAAGAGTGTCACAACAAGTATTAACTATAATTACTTGAATGAATTTATAATTATACTTTTAAGTCTTGTATTTTTCAATAACACTATAGGTTTTTATGATACATTATGCAATAAGAAACATAACAATGTATTAATCTTATAAATTAAAAAGATCCATTAACTTGTCTATTTTTTGTGCTATGTGCATTGTTGGTTATATCAGCACTTATTGAATGCATTTGAATGTTTAATGTTTTTTTAATATCACAATCCATTTTTATACAAATGCAATGTATTGTGTACAATACAAATATTGAATACATCATTCAAATAATAATTGAAACAAGTATTGTAACAAAATGAAAATACATCACTTAGTGACTTCATAATTAGAGTGGTCACATATGACACTTGTTATGAATTTATATGTTTGTCATAATAGTTATTACACATCAAAATTTTGAAGGTAAAATTTATCTACTCTCAAATTTGACAAGTCTTAGAAGTCTTCTTCAACGTCCTTTTCCTTGTCCTCCAAAATCTTTTTGGTTTCTCTATTCCGTAATTTGGAATGAATAGTTCACTATAATCCATAATCAACCTATTGGTAGGTAACATTTGTGTGACATGTTCAATCATACGGTCATCTACACTGTCAACAAATGGTCTACCATAATATAAAATATTGATAATTCTTGGCATAATATATTTGATTTTACGAACACTTGCAATTCTTCATTCTGGCTAGTTGAAATAGATAACATTCTGCATAACCACAAAAAATATGAGTTTTCTATTATTATACATTCTACATAATCATATAAAATATCTAGTTGAACTTGAATTAAAAAAACATTCTGTGTAGCCACAAAAAAAAATATGAGTTTTCTATTATTATACATTCTACATAATCATATAAAATATAGTTGAACTTGAATTAAAAAAATCAAATACAAATTCACTTACCTTTTTAATTATTAATATTTAGTTGTCGGCTATATATTTCCTATAATGTTTATTATTATTATTTTAATATATGTTAGTTATGTAATTTTTTTCAATTATTTTTGTTTTATTTTTTTATTTATCTTGTTGTATTGTGATGGTTAAACTTATCATAAAGGTTTTGTTTTTTATTTTTAAATTTGTGTTTGGATCAAGAAAGATAATTTATGTCATATATTTTTATTTATTATTTATTATTATTAATGTCAAGAAACATTCTACAATGGCAACAAGGAATGAGGTGTAATAGCATGAGTGTGTTTACATGTCAAAATATTAATACTTAAAAATAAACATAATATTTCCAAATAAGTAGTACATAAAATTTATATTGTAAACAAAATAATTTCAAAGTAAAATAAAATAACTTATAAGTAAATAAAATAGCTCCAAATTGATATTTTAGATAGATGTATTTAAGATTATATTATTATTAAATATTTTGACATGTAAATGGTTGTTAAATTTAAGATAATGGATATGTGTTTTCCTTACACGTACATATCATTACACCCCACCTCTTATTGATGTTGGAAATATTAATTTTTCTGACTGGACCTCTTTCTCACATAAGCCCCCTGTCTCACCTACCTGTCAGGAGCCTCCAACAACAGTTTTCTTTTTGGGATCTTCATCCCTGTTTTGCTCCTAACAGCTCTGGAATTTAATGTGGTAGAAAATTTTGAATTTCTAGAATTAACTGTGGTAGGTGATTTCAAAATTTGAGAGGGATTTTTGTAAAGACAAAAAGGAATGAATGAATGTAGTCAATAAATTCCTAAGTTGCAGCAGTCTGAGAATAAGAATGATTTTTGTGTGGGTTCTATGTGTGATTCAGAGAAGCTCCTGAACAACAACAACTATATTTTGTTATATGTGTGTGTTTGTAGTGAGCAACTGAAAGCTCCTGATTGCTCAGTGTTTTCTAGGAGCAGTAGATAGCTCCAGTCGAATAGAAGGAAGGAGAGCTCTTAGAGGCTCTTGATAGTTCCGTGTGTTTTTGGGTGTAGCTTTAGATTGTTGCAATTTTAGTTTGTAATTAGTAGATTGTAGTTTTAGTTTGAAAGCATTTTGTAATTTGTTAATTTTTTGAGTTAATACAAAAAACAAGATTGCATTCCCAATCTTTTGTTGTCTCCAAGTCTATTCCGCATTTGTTTTATATATTCCCCTGTTGTTTGGGGAAAGGGGCAGCAACCCTGTAGGTTTTATTCTATTTGAATTTCTGACATGGTATTAGAGCTAGGTTGCCCTAAGTCTTGAGTGGGTTGGGCATTTGTTTTTTCTGAGTGTTGTTTAAAGTTTTCTTGTTGGAGACATGGCTGGAGATGAAGGGACGAGTTCGCAGCAACCACCATCCTTTAATGGACAAAACTATGATGTTTGGGTAAAGAAGATGAAGACCATAATGGTTGCAAATGACTTGTGGGAGTTTGTGATCAGCGAGTTCAATGATGTGACTGATCCAGCAACATATGTTGTTCTCACAAACAACTAGAAGACCCAGTTGAAGGAGTTGAGGAGGAAAGATGCTTCGAAGAGAATTTGAGACTCTTGAGATGAAGGACAGTGAGTCCATCTCAGTTTTTCACACAAAACTCTCAAGTTTGATAAACCAGCTGAGAGTGAATCGAGAAGTCATTGAAGATCAGAGGATTGTGGAGAAAATCCTCAGAAGCTTACCCACTAAGTTTGATGTATTGGTGATTGCCATTGAAGAGGAAAAAGACCTCTCAACATTGTCCATTGATGAGCTGATGGGTTCTCTGCAAACCCATGAGCAGTGCCTAAATAAGTCTGCAAGTTCTTCCCAAGCGCAAGCTTTCAAAACTCAAGCCAATGCAAGAGGCAAGAGGAGAGGTAGAAACAACTTCAGACGTGGTAGAGGCAACTCTAGACAAGGGAATGTTGGAGGAGAAAGCCCGGGACAAGCAAGCAACCGAGTGGGAGCGAGCAGTTCTTAGACCCGCTCCCAACAAGGCAAGAAGAAAAACCACTTGAGTCAGAAGGGTGACAAGAGCAATGTTCAATGTTACTATTGCCATAAATTTGGTCATTATGTAAGTGAGTGCTGAAAAAAGCAGCATGATCAGTCCAAGCAAAGTGCAAATGTGGCTGATGAAAAAGTGGTTGAAGGTAATCAACAAAAGGCCTTCATCATGTGCAACATTGTTGAGAAGGCAATGATGAGGTATGCTTTTTAGATAGTGGTTGTAGCAACCACATGAGTGGTAATGAAAGTTTATTTTCTTTCATTGATAAGAATGTTAAATCCGAAATAAAAATGGGGAACAATGAAATAGTTCCAGTTGTGGGAAAGGGTCTATTATTTTGCAAACCAAGCATGGTGAGAAGAAGGAGATTGATGATGTTTATTTTTCTCCTAGTATAAAGCACAATTTGATGAGTATTGGACAATTAATCCAAAAAGGATACAAAGTTTTGATGGAGAAGGGTGAATGCATAATTTAAGAGAAGGATGGAAGCAAGAATGTAATTGCAAAAGTGCAAATGATGAAGAATAGAATGTTTCCATTAAGGTTGAAAAGGTGTTTCTTAGCTCAGTCCACAACTGTAGGAAAATGTACAGCAGTATAGTAGCAAGTAGCCTTCAAGGTAGTCATTCAAGACCCTTCCAAGCTATGACATCTCAGGTATGGACATCTAGGCTATACTGGTTTGAGTATTTTGTCAAAGAAGGGTATGGTTGGAGGTTTACCAGCCATAGTAGAGCCTAGTGGTAGATATGAAGCCTACATTTTAGACAAGCAACATAGGCATCCCTTTCAATCAGACAATTCTAGAAGGGCAAGAGCACCATTGGAGCTGGTGCACACTAACTTGTGTGGCCCTATGCAAATAATTTCTATTGGTAAGAGCCAATATTTTATGACCTTCGTAGATGATTATAGCCATAAGACATGGGCTTATTTTTTACAACATAAATTTGAAGCTTTTGACAAGTTTGTAGTGTTTAAGGCCTAGGCTAAAAAGGAGAGTGGACATTTCATCAAGGTCCTAAGGTCAGATGGAGGGGGGAGTATACCTCCAATCAATTTGTAAATTTTTGCAAGCAAAATGGCATCAAGAAGGAGCTAACAACCAGTTATACTTCGCAGCAAAATGGAGTGGTTGAGAGAAAGAATAGGACCACCATGGAGATGGAAAGGAGCATGCTCAAAGCAAAGGGGCTTCCAAATGAATTTTGGGGTGAAACTGTAGCAACAACAGTGTACTTGATAAATAGAAGTGCTACAAAGGTAGTTTTTGGCAAGATTCCACAAGAGACATGGACAAAATGCAAGTGGACAATTGAGCACTTGAGGGTGTTCAGATGTGTGGCATATGCACTTGTGCCAAAAGAGAAGAGGCAAAAGTTGGACGACAAGGGTGAGAAGTGTATTTTCACGTGCTACAATGAAGAGTCCAAAGCCTATAGGTTGTATAATCTTGTCACCAAGAAAATCATCATCAGTAGAGACGTGGAATTCCTAGGAGATGAATCATGGGATGGCTTGATAGTTTCTAACAGCTCATAACCGCTCCCAACAGCTCCTGAAGAAGAAGAAAAAGAACAAGTGCAACCAGATGAGCCTGCAGTCGCTCCTGACAGCTCCAAACCGCTCCTAACAGCTCTTGATAGCTCCTGACACAGGTAGACAGTCAGGAAGACAATCACAAACAACCAGAGAATTATCCGCAAAGAGCTCTAGACAGCTCTTGACGGATCTTGACGTGAGCAGACAGAAAGGAAAGCAACCACAAACAGCCAAAGGATTGGTTCTCAAGAGCTCCCGACAACTCTGGATAGGGTCTGTTCAACAAAGCAACAATAGTAGTGAAAGTTCAGACCCCACTCTCACCTCCCTAATGCCAAAGAAGACCAAGAGTCTAAGAGAGATCTACCAAAATGAAAGGTATGATGAAGAATTTGATGAGAGTGTGAATTTTGCATTATTTTTTCATAGTGATCCAATTTATTTTGAGGATGTTGTGAAAGAGAAGAAATGGTGTGAAGCCATGGATGAGGAAATAGATGCAATAGAGAAGAATAAAACATGGGAGCTAATTGATTTTCCTCCCAACAAGCAAGTAATTGGAGTAAAATGGGTCTATAAGACCAAAAGCAATGCCAATGGAAGAATAAACAGGCATAAGGCAAGATTAGTTGTCAAGGGATACAAACAATAGTTTGGGAGAGATTATGATGAGACATTTGCTCTAGTAGCAAGGATGGAAACCGTGCGGGCAGTCATAGCAATTGCTGCTTAGCACAAGTGGAAGTGTTTCAAATGGATGTGAAGTCCACCTTCTTAAATGGAGTATTGAAAAAAGAGGTATATGTGGAGCAGCCACTTGGTTATGAAGTTTCGGGTCAAGAACACAAGGTGTATAGGCTGAAGAAGGCCCTCTATGGGTTGAAGCAAGCTCCACGGGTATAGTACAGCAGGATTGACTCATACTTGTTGAGCAATGGCTTTAGCAAAAGCGATGGTGAACCCACTCTTTACATCAAGGCAGTAAATGGTAAGATTCTAATTGTTGTCTTGTATGTAGATGATCTAGTTTTTACTAGGGATGATGATTTCCTGAAATATTCTGAGCTAAATTTTTTTGTTTTTTCAATTAACAGATTACAAAGCAGTGCACCCGTTAAGGTTAGCGGAGAAAACCAAAACGTGCAATAAAGCAACTCTAACCAGAATGGCGCCGATGATGGCGAGCATTGGTCAGAGGATCTTCTAGTCTAGATACAGAAAGGAACTCAACGTCAAGTATGTGCTACCCAATCCAATGCGAGTGAGGGGCGACCATATGACGGAGTGAAAACTAAAAAGCAATGCTTGGAAGAAACTACTGAAAATTGAAACACTCAACACCCAGAATGTGCTTGCTGACCCAGTGTGGGTAAGTAGCGACCATAGGGCGGAGATCTGTCTATTACAAACTTCAAATGAAATTGAGCATTACAAATTCAAATCAAAAAGCTGAAGAATGACTGCTAGTACTACTGGTCAGTTTACAATTTAATCATCATACGTCTATCAAGATGTTAGAACTGGAAATATGAATCATTCAATACAATAAAATCTCTCTTGGCTTACTACAAGAAGCCACATCAAATCATCATCAAAATAAGAATTAATATTTCTGTTTTCTCTGTTTTTCTCAAATCTGTATTTTGGTAATTAAAACCAGCACTCCATGAAATGATTCACATGCTCAACTCTCACTCAAAACTCACTCCACTTGCTTAAACTATGATGCATAAGATTTCTATGATGATGGCGCTCAACCCAGCAATGAATTACAAACTTAAAATGCAACTAATACCTAATGCACGAATCCCAAGAATGCAGAAAGGTACGACCTGCTGAGAAAAGACGATTTCCTTTTAAAAATCAAAGACTTAACAATAAAATCTAAGACTCTAGGAATATGTTCGATTATCCCACACAATTCGAATAAGACAATACCCACAAACAATATTTTTGTATTTTTTGAATTACAAACAAAACTCCAATCTGCTGTAGCTAAAACAGCAAATACAGAAAACTCCCTAAAATGCAAACTTACTTAACAAGACCAAACGGAATGCAAAGCACAAATACAAATGCTAACTCACAGATGATCGAATCACCACTAGATGTTGTCTTGCAAACACGAAGTGATGCCCAAGCTAGGAGGCCTTCATTCCTCAAAGCAGTCCCAGAGCCAATCTGGCAGCATAACAATATATTTTCCAAAGATCCTCAAATGATGCACAAGACTTCCTTTTTATAAGCTTCGTTTGACTTTACGAAACCCTAAAATCCAACTCAAAGTTCAAACCCAAATCTCTTCCTTCAATATGGCGTCCTTTTCACCTTTAGCTCAATAATCATATTTAATTAAAACATCACCTTGATAAATGCGCCCAATTTAATTTGCTTGACTTAGGAGAACTCAACAAATATTAAATATAATCTTTATGAAGGCGCCACCCTTTGAGTCCACCTTTTAAAATAACCTTAAGTCATTTGACTAGGCCAAGGTGATAAATAACATTTTAATTATAATGTTATTTTAAGTGAAATGAGCTCGTCTTCCCAGAACTGCATTCTGAAGTCCAAAACTGAATACGCCACTTGAGTCAACTGAAGGGGAAAGTCAATTGCCTGATACCATCCTGAATACTGCCAAAAATAGAATTTACTAAAAATAGTAAATTCCACAAAGTGCTCTAAAAGCCGAGATGAACATACCATTGCGAAGCCCTCTGAAAACCCAGAAGGAATCCGCCACTAAATCCACCATATCTGAGCAAAGACCTCCTCAAAAATAGGAAACCCTAATTTTACCTTCCGACTAGCCTTCGGGTTTCCAGAAAAAAGGCCAACGGTCACATGAACGATCAGGTTTGAGAAGGGGACATTACATTTCCTCACTATCGATTTTAAAGAGGCCATGAAAAGAGAGTTTGAAATGACAAATTTAGGTCTCTTGAGATATTTTCTAGGCATAGAAGTAAAAAAAATGCATGATGGTATATTTATCTCTCAAGAAAAATATGCAAATAAAATCTTGAAAAGATTTAGGATGCTTGAAAGCAAGTCTGCCCCAACACCAACAACCATAGGTCTGAAGTTGAGTAAGGAAGATTGCAGTAGCAATGTGAATCCGACCATGTATAAGAGTTTGGTTAGAAGCTTGATGTATTTAACAACAACTAGGTCTGATATAATGCACAGTGTAAGTCTAATTTCCAAATTTATGGAGACTCCAAAAGAGTCACATTGGCAAGCGGGTAAAAGAATCCTGAGATATGTGAATGGAACCAAATGATATGGTATTTTGTACACAACAACAAATGAGTTTGGGCTGGTTGGATATATGAATAGTGATTGGGCAAGAAGTGTGGATGATAGGAAGATCACATCTGGGTATGTGTTTCATTTGGGATCGAGAGTCATTTCATGGGCTTCCAAGAAGCAACCCATAGTTTCCCTATCAACAGTTGAGGCTGAGTATAGCAGCAAATGCAGTAGCATGTCAAGGTATTTGGCTGAGAAGAATCTTGGAAAATTTGAGAGAACAAGAGGATGGAACAACAATCTTTTGTGACAATGTTTCATCGATTGCTTTGACGAAAAATCTTGTGTTTCATGGAAGAAGCAAGCACATTGAAATCAGGTATCACTTTATTAGAGAATTGGTTGAAAATGGTGAAATCAAGATGAAATTTTGTAGGTCTGGGCAGCAGTTAGCAAATATATTCACAAAACCTTTGAGAAAAGATTGTTTTGAACGCCTAAGAAGAAATTTAGGTGTTGTTGATTTGAATGAAGATTGAAGTTTTTTGACGGCTCAGTCATAGGGGGAGTGTTGGAAATATTTTTTTTTTTTACTGAGCCTCTTTCTCACGTCAGCCCCCTATCTCACCGACCTATCAGGAGCCTCCAACGGTAGTTTGTTTTTTGGGATCTCCATCCCTATTCTACTCCTAACAACTCCAGAATTTAATGTGGTAGAAATTTTTGAATTTCTAGAATTAATTATGGAAGGTGATTTCAAAATTTGAGAGGTATTTTTGTAAATACAAAAAGGAATGAATGAATGTAGTCAGTCAGTTCCTGAGTTGTAGCAGTCTGAGAATAAGAATGTTTTTTGTGTGAGTTCTCTGTGTGATTCAGAGAAGCTCCTGAACAGCAACAGCTGTATTTTGTTTTGTGCGTGTTTGTAGTGAACAACTGAAAGCTCTTGACTGCTCAGTGTTTTCCAAGAGCAGCAGATAGTTCTAGTCGAGTAGAAGGAAGGAGAGCTCTTAGAAGCTCCTGATAGTTCTGTGTGTTTTTGGGTGCAACTCCAAATTGCTGCAAGTTTAGTTTGTAATTAGTAGATTGTAGTTTCGGTTTGAAAGCATTTTGTAATTTGTTAATTTTCTGAGTTAATACAAAAAACAAGATTGCATGCCCAGTCTTTTGTTGTCTCCAAGTCTATTCCTCATTTATTTTCTGTATTCCCCTATTATTTGGGGAAATAGGGCAACAACCCTGTAGGTTTTATTCTATTTGAATTTCTGACAATTGAAATGAATAATTAAATAAAAACATATTTAAATTAAAAAGCTAAAAATATTTGTTTGAGTTATTTATTTTGATATTTCCATTTTTTTCAAATCATAATTCTTGTCTGAAACTATCACTAAGATGTTTTCAGATATTCTCTCGTTCATTCATTTCTCCATGAGAAGCAATGCAACATGTTGCTTGTATTTTCTAGAGCAGATGAAAAAACTTATATTACTAACAAAGTAGGGTCTACTTAGTCTTCATCTCTTTGACTAATGTGTATTACTCTAATTGATAAGAACGGAAGTGGTGAAATCACTAAGGTTCAACTCTGTGCTTTACAACAACCCACTGATTTGTCCAAGAAGAGTCCAAAAAAATTGCTAAAACAATTCTACAGTGAACACTACATATAACCCAAGATAAGGTGGCAAGAAGAGCTCAGATGCATTATCACATACGGGTTCAAAGTTAAGCATGTAAATAAAATATTGAAACTTCTTTATAGATCTCATACAAAATACAATCTGAAAGAATATACTGAACTCTTTTTTTTTTTTTGCCATTGATGAAGGAAGTCAATAGAAGGAAAAGTTCACAAAGATGTACACTAGAAAGCAACTTATGTTAAATCAATTATTTGAAATACGTTGTGCCATATGGGAACTTGTTTACACCCTTTGGTCATGTCTTCGTCACTGTTATTTTCTTATTACTCCCCGCTTCAGCAAGATCTATAATAATCAGTTCAAATATTTTTTTAGTTCTAATAGATCAATGCATACAATTTATTTTTTCTTTCATTGTTGATTGTATATTATTCAAGGATTTGAGTACGAGGAACATGCTAAAACACTGGTTAGAGAAGTCAAAATCGTGTTAAAGGAAATGCAAATCAGAGATGGCAATCTAATCAAGCAGCTCGAAAAAAAAATATTTATTATTTATTACGACTATCCATCGAGTATATTTTCCAGCTGTGGTAGTAATGATGGAGTCAAATTCTTGAATTTCTAAGGTGCAGATTCATTCCCTGAGATTTGGAGTGCATTTGAGAGTGCTTAGAGTGATCTTTAGTCTTTAAGTATTTAGTCTTTTAAGTATAATCATGACACCATTATTCCCTTAATTTCCTGTAGTGTAATCTTTCCATCAATCCTTTTGATATCCCCTCCTTAAAATGTTGTTAACCCTCTCTTTATCTGAAAGAGGTTTATGAGTTTCCCTATTTTACATTTGTCTATAAATCTAAGAATCCCAAAGTCCACTCTAAGGGTAAAAATGCGTCTATTGTTACCTCTCAATCAAACTATCATACTGTCCTACATGCTTGGTGCCTATGCACAAAAAAAACATGAAAGATTTTAGTTGCCCAGCTTTACAAAAGAGCTCTTAGGATCACTCAATTTAAAAAAAAAAAATTCAAAGTAATAAAAAATCTTAATAAATAAATTTAAAACATCATTTTTTAAAGTTTTTGTTAATGTCTAATTAAATTTTTTATGTAAGTATTCAAAAAATTAATACATTTATCTTGTTATAAAATAATATATTTGTAAGTGTTGATATAAAATTACTATAAATATCTTAAATATATATATTTTAAAAATGTTGAGAAATATCAATTTAAAGTTATTTTATTTACTTACGGTTTTTTTTTTATTGATTCAAAAATAATTGTAGGTGGCTATGACCATATATTAAAAGTATCAAAATATGAACATTACAGAGTTAAAATGAGGCATATCAACATGCCTCACAAACTAGATACAAGCTCCATTACTACAAAATCAGAGGATTAATAATACTAGAGCTTAAGACCCTTATACCTTGACGCTATTTAGACCATAATATTCATATATTTATACGTAGTATTTTGACACATTCCCACTGAACCTTTTACCCCTCTGACATTGCATCACTCCTCCCACACGCTGCTAGTGCCAGTCACTAGCTCTTCACCCCCCGCCACTAGGTCCTCCACACTTCTCACATCCCTCCAGTTTGCAGTCATGTCTGCCTCCACCAACCTTTCTTCGTGAATATACTCCTGCAACCATCCAACCTCTTCATCTGGAGCCAAACCCTGAATCCTCTTCAAGAACAAAATGCTCCTATGTACCACATTTTTGAAATTTCGGTATGGCCGAAGGGTCTTCAGCAAAGATAAGTGGGAGCCTTTCTGGTGGCTTTCCATGCTTAATGATGAGATAATAATCTTTCAGCAAAGGGACCCCTCGTTTTGCATCCACATTCTTCAAAACGTCCTCTGATCTGCCCAAAAACTTGCTCCAAGTCAACTTTCAGAAGAGTATTTTCGTCATTTCTTTCGTTTCCTTTGCATTCAACACCGTTACCAAGAACATGACCGATATGCCTGAGTCAACCCTATATCTACGATCGACTTTCAAAAATTCTCTTTGTAGTATCAATCCATGCCTCGTTTTAAAGACTACCCCCAATCTCTTCTCTGTAATTTCCCCCAAAAAAGACATGTTTTCTTTGGCCCTCCAATCTTATCGGCGTGTTCATCCTTTATTTCCCTGCCGTATGTAACTTTTATTTTGCTATGCCGACGTTGGGGTTAAAAAGCTTATTTACAACCACGATTTGATCTCAAAGTTTGGGCAAGTCTGTTGAAACATCATTTCACCATATCTCCCATGAGTCTACGACCTCCCTCATCATCATTCACCCATCCACAATCTTTGATTTCTTCAAGTTATTCTCCAACCAAGCTCATGTTGCTTACTTTCATGATGCCACCGCCACCGTCGTGGCCTTTTTGGCCAGCTCATTAGCCACATCATTTCCTTCCCTAAATATATGTGATATTTTGAACTCTTCCATCTCACTTTAAATTTGTATTATAGGTTCTAACCATTTTCTGAGCTTCTAGTTTGGCGTCCAACCTTGACATATCACATTTATCATTATCAACAAGTCTCCTTCTAAATGGATTTTCTTCATTTCTTCCTTCTTCATATATTGGATCCCAATCAAACCAGCTCTGAATTTTGCCTCATTATTAGTCCCTACCCCCAAGTATGTAGATTTGGTTAGCAAAATTGCACCATTGTGATCTTTGATCACACATCTAGCTCCACTCTCCCCCAAGTTCCCTCTTGTTGCTCTATTGAAGTCCACTTTCACCCAACCCTCTTCCAGTACATCCCACACCACTCCCAACCTAGGATTGCTTGTAGGATGAGCCCTCAGATCCCCATTAACGGGGGGAATATCCAAACCAGGCCATTGCTTCTCAATTCCCCATCCCAACTTGTGAAACCATTTCTTTTGATTTTTTTATTCTGAGTTGTATTATTAACCACCTCTATTATCACTATTTCCATTTTTCTTTCCAACTGCTTACTGGGCATTGCCTTCTCCTAGAATATCCTCCTATTGTGTTCCTTCCAAAGTTCCCATATTACAATCAAAGATGTGGCGGTCCAACTATTGTAGAAAAGTGTCTTTCTTCGAATGTTAGGCCACATTAAAAAGATGGTTTTGAGATCCTTTAGTAATGGACTTTGCCACTCCAGCCTACTCATCATCTACTTGCAACATTATTTTTCATATTTATACCCAATCAATAGATGATTTGCATCTTCACTCCCCTTCTCACATAAAACACAGTGGCTAGGGCCCTAGACTCCCATTCTAGTAATTTGTCTTTTGCCATTTATTCTCTTCTAAACTGTTGTCCATGCAAACACTCCTGTCTTTGGAAGGCACGATTGATGCCAAAAGAGATGCTCTATCCAATCCTCTTTCTTCATTGCCTTCTCCATGAGCTCATATCCTAGCTTTACACTATATTCACCGGATTTTTCCCCATACCACCTCACCTTGTCCTCCTCTTATGTTATTATAATATGCCTTTCTTTCAGGATTTACTACAACACCATTTTTTGTTCCTTTGGGGCTTCAACTTCCTACATTGATTTCCACCTTCATTGCTCCACACCATCAACCTAGTACCACTCCATATAATACCTTACCTTTGTTTCCCATTCTCAACTCAAAGTTGATCTTAACTCATCCAAGGATCCATCTTGTCCCAAAACTTCTTTCTTGTCCCATGAATATGATCAGAATGAGGCTTTGCGCCCATCTTTGACATCCTAGTCACATGTTTGGAGATTATATCCTTACAATCCAAGGTGAAATTCCAAATTGTTGATCCTCTCAGAGGGTCTATCATTGTTAAGATCTGGATTGGGTCTGTCGAGTCCAAATATTTACTCTGTAAGATCCTTACCCACTTTTATTTGGACTTGTTATACATGTTTCACACTAATTTAGCCCCCATCACCAGATTCATTATCGATAATTTCTTGAGACCTACCCCCCTCCCATTTCCTTTAGATTGCAAACCTTATCCCATTCAACCAATGAATATTTGTGTTTGTCTGCCACCCCACTCAAAAGAAACCTTCTCATGATCTGATTAATACCTTCATCTAATTTCTTGGGGATCTTTAAATAGGTCATAGAATATATGAGTATAACTGATCTACTGTTGCTTCCAACACCATGATTCTTGTTGTTGATGATAGCAACCTCTCTTTCCACAACTCCATCTTTTGCCTACAACTATTTATCAATTGTTCTCAAAGCCCTTTCTTATTATGACTTGCAAACAATGGGATCCCTAGGAAGCTCCCCGGAAGCTTGGTACATCTTAAACCTAGAATCCTTGCAATATCTCTTTGCATGCTTGGGTGAATATTAAAGAAAAAGACTTCTGATTTTTTCCAATTCACACTTTGTCTTGACACCTTGCAATAATCATCAAGCACCCCTTTTATCACTCGAGTCTCCCTTCTACAAGCCTTTCCAAACAACATTGTGTCATCAACAAAATTATTGATGCGTGATTTCCTCCACACTCGGGGTAATTTTCATCTCATTCCAATGATCCAAATCTTTCTCCTCCTTAATCTTTCTCCCTAGTGCTTCTTCCAAAATGATGAATAGGAATGGGGAGATGGGATCCCCCTACCTCAATCCTCACTTGATAGGAAAAAATCCTTGAGGCGATCCATTAACCAAAACTAAGAATTTTGAAGTATCAGTGCATGCTTTGATCCATTTTAACAATTTTAAATTGAATCCAAACTTCTCCATTACCTTTATCTAGAATCCCCTATCAACCAAATCATAGGCTTTTTGTATATCCATCTTTATTATCATACTCTCTAATCCTTGCCTCCTAACTAAATGTATTGTTTTGTGTGACACCACTATTCCTCCACAATGGACCACCCAGGTGAAAAACCACTCTATTCTTTTGAGATTAATCTTCCCAATATAGGTTTTAACCTATTGGCCATTAGTTTGGTCACTATCTTGTATACTATTGCATAGCAAAATCAAATGAAAGTTGCTCATGGATTTGGTTGAATTTGATTTCAATATCAATGCTAAGAAAGTTTGGTTCATTTCTCCCAAGATTTTTTATTTACTTCTTGAATCTTCCACAAACTTAGTTAAGCCTTTCTTGATGATATCCCAATAATTTTGAAAAAATCCTGCGAAGAAACCATCCGAACCTAGAGCCTTGTCCAAGCACAACTGAAATGTTGCCTTCCTAACTTCCTCTTCTGATACTACTTCTAGGAGTTTTTTATTGTCTTCTAGGTTGACCAACCTTCAAATTTTCCTTAAGAAGCTATCTTGTTCCTCTTGATTCATTGGGGCATCTTTGTTTAAGAGATTTTCAAAGAAATTTACTACTTCCTTATTCACATCTTCCTCTATTTGCAACAACCGTCCTACATTTGTTATCTCAGATATTTTATTCCTGCTTCTTATTGCTTTGAAATAATTATAAAAGAACTTCATATTTTTGTCTCCATCCTTCAACCATGTTTCCCTTAACTTCTGCGTCCAAAGAGCTTCCCCCCTTGCCAAAAATTCCACATAATCAGGCTTTAATTTTCTTTCTAGTTTGAATTCCTCAACTTCCATTCCCTCCTCGATGACCTTACTGTTAAAGTCTACCAACTCCCCTTCCAACTTTTCCTTCTTTTCAAAAATATTCTTGAAATGCTCCCTATTCCACTCCAAATTCTTTTTGAATAAGGCCAACAAGTCTTCACAAATACATAGAGCTTATGTCCACCTTGCACTTCAAGTGCCTCCCACCATTGAGCTATACACTTCTTCAAACCTTCATCTTTGAACCATGTTGGCATAATTGTTATTACATTGTATAGTTATCAATTATTAATGTGGTTATGACGGTTTCTACAACTACATCCTATGACAGTTATAAACCGCATCCTATGACAGTTTGTAATGGTCCTATATGTATCCTTTCATACTGATCTATGAATCAATCAATTACATTCAATGATATTCAACATTTTGCTAACATTTGGTATTAGAGCAACAATGCTTATGTCCTTTTGTGTGATGGAAAGAGGAGTACAATAAGAGGTGAGAATGAAGATGTAAAGTTTGGGTTTGTGCCTGGGTTGAAGTTTATATATTGCAAAGACATCTATGGCTTGTATAGTGAGCAATGGAAGAGACCTAAGAAAATGGTGAGGGATGCAGTAGCTTAAATCATTGCACGTAGAGGAGATCATCATGGTGATATCCATTGTCACTGTTGGATTGGACAAGCATAATTTAAATAGAGTTTTGAGGGCATATTACATTGATTAGTTATTAACTTGCTACGTAGAGTGATTGTTATGCAGTTTGCAACTACATCTCTTGTATTTCTCCTTTATGTATCGTTCACAATAACATGATCAATGAAACATTTTGGATGATGGCATTATAATTTTTGGGCATAGTTTTTAATCCACTTACTGAGCATGAGGTGTGATATGTTTACATGATCTTTAAAATCAATGGCTATGGTTTGGAAATTCTTTGTACTAATGTTATGCTGATAGATGGGGTGTAGTATGATGTATATTATTGTCCTAAGTATCATGCTTGAGAAGTCCAAAAGAATATAGTCATTGCAGTTCTATCTTTATTTGTGACTTGGAAAGTGCAGGTAGAGGCAAGAAGAAATAGTTACCTATGTGAAGAATGAGCAGTTAACTGTGCAACCAATAACAAAATCACAACATGTGTAAGTGCACATGACTATTTTATCAAGTTTAAGTAAATTTTTATGGGAGGGAGACATAAACCATTTAGTTGGTGAAATTTATTATTCAGAATCCATGAATTGGGAGCACAGAAAAGGAATTATCATTCAATCTGCTGTGACTTACTATGCTTGGCATGGTCATTGGGTTAATATTATTGATACACCTAGTCAAGACTTTATCATTAAAATAGAGGAGGTATTGTGTGTATCAGATGATGCAACCAAGAGTGGGGCAATCATTTGTTTGAAACATATGAGGATTCTTGGTCATTTTCATTCATTACTTATTAGTTGTAACATGGAGGTAAGTTTCTTTGCAAGAGAAGATGCAACTCGAATTAGTTTTATGAGCATTGTAAGATGTCAAGTAGCTGATATATATTCTTTGAGTTATGCCAATCAAGTAATATGTCTTCTTACTACCAATGCTTGGGAAAGTGTATTTCAAAATATTGAAACAATTGCTCAGTATATTGTAGATGAGTTTATCGATGTTGCCAATGGATCTGCAAACAATTATGCTTGGACTTTTGAGACCATCTTTGTCACCTGATGAGGCCTCCAAAGACTCATCTAATACATTAGATGGATAAAGTGTAATAAGGTCATATTGGAGGTTGGTGGCACTAGAGGATGGAGTAATTTCCATCATCTCAAGTTAGCTTCTCACTTTGAGATGATGCTTTGCATGGGAAGTATTTTTGGCTTTAGTTTCTTGCTTTTCCTTGTTGTTCTTGACAAATTTGAAGAATACATATATTGTGAAGTTTGATTTTTGGAGATAGGTAAGGGGTTTGGTGTAGAGATCAATATGGATGGTTTCCCAGTGAGCACTCAAGGTTGTGATCAGAATTATGCCCTTATGAGGATCATCAGACAACTTGATGGAGCCATGTGTTTGGAGAGCTCAATGTGAATTATTGTCGAATAATTCAAGAATTTGTGATTTGGGTGTTCATGGGAGGAAGAACTCAAGAATTTAGCTAGGGGATACACCTTTACGAGGGCTAAGAGATAGCTTGATGGAGCTCTGCCTAATTCAGGCTTTGTTTCTTCAAGGAATATCTTCACAAACATGTATATATATTTTGTAATCAACAAGTTTCATTATGTAAGCCTTAAGGGGGGTCCCTTGGAAAAGTGAATAAGATCTTTTAGGGGATACAATTGTAGGAACAATGTAATAAGGGGGGGAATGTTGGCGTAATTATTTTGATTATAGGGGAAAATCAGGTTTTGAATGGACCCAAAACCATTAACAAGCAGGTTTTGACGGGGACTCGAAACCCACACAAGGAAGAACAAGCTGCACATGAATACAACAAAGACAACCAACAACTAACCAGTAGTAAAATACTGGAAGAACAACATGACTACCCAATACTACATAAATCAGAAAAGGTTTAAACAAGAACCTTAAACCCAACCCAACCAAGTTTTACTAAGGACCTTGAACCCAATCTAGGTTTAGAGGGGAACCTAAAACCCACTAACAATTAGATTACTGGGACCTGAAATCTTCTACTCACCCAAACATAGCCTAGATTCACCAGGCAAGAAAACCAAGAAACTTCCTAGCCACACCAGCAAGGAGAAGGAAACCTCTTACATCACCACCATGCCCAAAGAGCCGAATCAGACTCCACCTCAATAGGAGTAGGCTCCCCTCTATAGGAGCATATTCCATGAAGAACCTTACCACAACTGTAGCCAAACTGAAACAAAAAACAACTCCACCTCCATAGGAGTGCACACCACCTCCAAAGGTGTTGTAACAGCAAGGAAAGATCCACCACGATTCTACATACCCCAACTCTACCTCTAGAAGGGAGGGCTACCCCTCAATAGAAGACTTAGACTATAGAAGAGGGAAAGCCAACCAACCAACACCAAGGAGCACCAAGACATCAACTGATAACTCAAGCAAGTGACCCAGCAAGAGAAGCAAAGGGAAAAACCCCACCACTCCACAAGAGGATAAAGAGATCTCACGAACAAGCAACAGAGTCATCTCAGCAACTAGCACCTAAGAAATAAAACACTCCTTTGAAACCAACCAAGAGAGAAGAAACATTAGAGCCAAAATCATAAACTAAAGGAGCTCAGCCCTCCAAACGAACACACCCCCATCCTGCAAATAGAACTTTGAAAGCCAAAAGGGGGAGAGCATAAAGCTCAACATACAACACTGGAAAAAAGACCCAAAAAAACCCACCCATCAGGAATAAGCAAGAAACCAGGGTAAATAAAGCAACTAAAAACACCTCTAGCAGAGAGCACAAAACAAGTACTCTAGAAAGGAAAGGAACTGAGGCCAAGAGAAAATAGAGCAACTAGGGTAGCAAAGATAGCCTATCCCCCACCGACCAACCAAGAGCAGGGGAAAAAAACATTCCTAGAACCATGAGAAGTAAAGAGGGCAATAGATTTAACAATAAAGCACAACCCACCACAAGGACCAACACCACTCCAACTCGAAAGTTTAACATAGAGGAAATAGGGAGGGAAACAAATCTCTCCATAGGGGCCTCTAAAGTAGATAAACCGTTAATCACAACACTCTCAAGGCCATCCAAACCCAAGAAAAACAACTAGGGCCTCTATGTAAAAACAACACAAGAGGGAGGCAGTAGTGGATCCCCCAAAGAAAAACAGAGGGAAAGCTCCCACATGGGACACCAGGCCATAGAGCTAGAAAATAAAGTGCAGAAATTGTGTCCCAAACAAATAGAACCAACACCAAGAAAGACCTCCAAGACATTCATGCACTCCCCAGCACATGAACAGAGGACATGGCCAAACCAAAAGACGTGAGACGACCACCAAAGAACTCCGCTAGGATCATCATCCTCTCCTCCATCAGCAACAACCTCTTCAGAATTTGAAACTGCCCCTCTACTCCCTTTCCTGCTCGAATGCTCCATCCTTTTTGGCGTAATTGTTATTACATTGTGTAGTTATCAATTATTAATGTGGTTATGACAGTTTATACAACTACATCCCATAATAATTATAAATTGCATCCTATGACAGTTTGTAATAGTCCTAGATATGTATCCTTTCATACTGAAGTATGAATCAATCAATTACATTCAATGATATTCAACATTTTGCTAACAAACCAAGTGTCAAATTTGAAAGGGCACCTACTCATTGCTTTATCAGGGGAGACCAATAATTGTATTAGGAAATGATCTGACCCAGTCCACGGCAATATGCTCACCTCAAAGGTTGTTGCAAATGTGCTCTAGTCCCCAACCAGTAAGAACCTATCCAATCTCTCTATAATATTTGAGAAACATTTCCTCTTGTTCATCCAAGTGAAGATTCCATTATTTGTTATCACATCTCTCAGCCCATGCCTTCATCAATGAAGTCTTTGAAATCCATTTGTACTTGCATGAGGTGATACAATCCTCCTTTCTTCTCTTCATTGCTTATTGTGGAATTGAATTCACCTTCCACTGATGTTCTCCTTCCATACTTCCCTTGCAAGAGATTCCCGATTTGATTCCATACTTCCTTCCTTTTACTGGTCTTCAATGGCTTATATACATTAACAACATAGAATTCCTCATTTACATTCATGACTTTTAGTTTTAAGCACTGCCAATGTTGGTTTTTTGCCACCTACTCCCCTTTCATTCCATATGGGTTCCAAAATATCCCCAATCCCCTTGAAGCCCATCTAGAAAGCTCAAAAGACCCTTCCCACTAATTCCAAGATTTTTTCATCCTCTCACCTTCTATCTCTGCCAACTTTGTTTCTTGTAGTAACACTAAATCTACCTTAGATTGATCAATTTGGCATCTGATCATGCACCTTTTATTAGGGGCATTAATTCCCCTAACATTTCACGTAATGGCCCTCATGGCATCCCAAGAAGGGTGACTCCCTTCCCTGATCTTAGTTTCATTTGTCCTTTGGCACCATCTATAATTTCTAGCCTCTTCTTGTTAGTTTTTCTACCTCTTTTTCCTTTCTACCCAACTTTTGGTATCTTTAACTTCAACTAAGATTGCTCCAATGATCTCTCTTCTTGGACCTCTCCTTATTCCATATCCTCATACTCACTCTCTAATTCTGCTTGTAAGGAGAAATCATCTAATTTCATATTTCCCTCAAGTTCTTAATCATCCTTCTCATCTTCCATCAGCTTGAAGCCCTTCTCAAGGATCTTAGCTAGTTGTTCATCCCTCTGCTATTTTCCTCCATTCCCTTGGGTCCTTGGATTGACAGATCTTCCTCAACCATATTCCCTTCCTCCCCTTGCTTAGCTTCCCCCTCAACTTCCTTTCATCCTCCATTGTCAATGATTGACTATGATGGATCGCTCGTCTCTACCCTCTGCACTTCATTTTCTTGCATGGATCCCTATTGCTCCTTCAGTTGATCCCCATGAGTATCTTCCTAGACCTTTAGTTGCCAGTTTTCATCCCCAATCTTATTATCACTCTCCTCCAACTATTTCTCCTTCACACACTCACAATCCTTATGCCTCTTCAATTGACATTTTTGACAAAGTATTAATTCATCATCTCTTTCCACCTTTTGTCTCTAAATCCCCCAATATGTTTTGATTTCTATCTCCTTTCGAAGTGGAGGGATTGGTTTGACTGGTATGCACAGTCTCACATATATCCCATAATTCCTAACTACCAGATTCTCATCTGCTTCCACAAAGGTTCCTAACTTGTTCCCTACAATCTTTAAGGTTTCTAGATCCTAGTAATTTGATGGTAAATTATAGAATCTCACCCACATTCTTATCTCCTCTATGGATTACTTTAGGGGATCAAAGTTTGGTGACCAATCTTTAATGAAAAAATTGGTTCCATCCATCATATTTTTGGGAATAGGATGCCATTTAATTGCAATCCTAAACATATTTTATGTATCTCCTAAGTCCTTGGAAAGTGTTCCCAAACAATAGGATTAGAAAGAGATTGAATTCGAATAAAATGAACATGTAAATTGACATTTGTAATTATTCCTAAATGATAGGAACATGTGGCTACGTCCAAGAAGAGATCCTACAATATAGGAGCACATGGGGCACCCACATGGAAGGTGGAACCCACCTTGTTTCAGTTAATTGTTTGGAGGATTGATAACACTTCAGTAATGTATATTTTAGATCCTACAACGTAGGGATTGATATTTACATGAGTGGAGTTCAATTGAGTTTAGTTTAGTTTAGTTCAATATCAAGTTTAGTTTAGTTTAGTTTAGTTTAGTTCTGTATCAAGTTCAGTTCAGTTTAGTTCAGTTCGGTTCAGTTTAGTTCAGTTATCTTCAATTGCATGTAGTTAGTTTTAGTTGAATGCTAGTTGACTTCAGTTGACTTGAGTTGCATGACTAATGACTTCAGTTGCATGACAGAGAACAAGTGGATACATTCATTTAAGTGGGGATGATCAATCATGCATAATATTTGCATGAATTGGTGGAGAGATATGTTTCAGTTAACAAAGATTGACTTGGACCCACCTTGGGCGCCCAAGTTGGCATCTTTGAGTTAACACCTTTTGCATGAGAAGATATTTACAAGGCTTAGTTAAGTGGTCCCATTCTTGGGTACCAACTTTAAGGAGATGCTTACAAGATATTTTCTTGGCCAACAATCAGTTAAGTGTTCAGTTTGGGGCGCCTAAATTGAGGAGACTTTGGTTTTGAATTCATGTTACATGATGGAACTCTACTTGCACAATCTAGGTGTATATTTTTGAGAGGAGCTTCAAGCTCTTATATTATACAACTATTATGAGTTAATATGCACAATAATTGTCTATTTATTTCAACAATTGCATCAGAGTTTGTAATTTTGGTTGCAGGTTAGCAGGTTGAGCTTGTGCATATGTGAGGGTTTGAAGCATGGCATGGGATGTGTGGATTCATGCTTGGTCACATGGAATGCATGGATAGCTTGTGTTGCAGAAAGTGTATGAGAGTTTATTGTAGGTTGTAAAGAAGGATTGTTGAAGGAAAAAGAAGCATATCAATCAAGGATTGATATAGTATTATTGTAATCTTGTTTTAAGGTTAAATAATACAATCACTATTGATTTTTTTGGTGGAGTTTTTTCCCGGAAGGGTTTCTCCATGTATATGACGTGTCACTTATATCTTCTTGTCTCATTCTTCTACAATCTTTTGTCTCTTTCTACAATTGGTAAAATTGATCTAAACAGATTAATCATACACAAAGAATTGTGACAAAGAAAACTTAATCAAATCTACAGTCACATAGGTTTACAAGTTTTAAGCTACATTTTCACCTTCGTTTGAACATTTGGTATCAAAGCTAATGGTTGGGTAGAGTTTGGGACACCTTTCTCTTAAAAAAAATTGAAGGTTTTTTGGAAATAGTGGGAGCTTTTACTATTGTGTTATTACATATTTGTAAAAGAAGTGTGTTTTATCTTCTTGGTTTAAAGATTATGGTTTTCTTGACCTTTTGGGAGCTATGTCATTTACAGTGGATTCTTTGATTGTGTTGAGGCCATGGATGATCTTCATTTAGGAGATGGTTATCATGATGTCAATGGATAGCTTGGTTACATGTTTCAGTGGGAGATTTTGATAGTGATGGTTTGATGTTTATCTTGTTTCCATGTATAGCTCGGTATCACAGTTCAATGGGAGCTTTGGTAGGATATGGTTATCTTCATGTAATTTGAAGAGGTTTTAACATCTTGTTTCATGGAGGACCCTTAGAGTCTTTGGTAAAGGTGTTATTGTTCTTCCTTTGGAGAGGATGTAGTTCTTTTTGGTTTTGAGTATTAATCATTTGCGTGGAGCTTCATGATTATGCAAGTTGCATTTGAAGTTGGCATGGATTGATTGGTGGGTGCTCATGGATACTAGAGAGGCTTGGGTTAGGCTGGATATTTCTTATGTTAAGAGATATGTGTTGGAATAGTTACTTGTTTTAAAAAAAATTCAATAGTAAAGACTGAGGAGCCTACACTTGGAAATGGATGTGAGTCCATCATAGACCTGATGAGAAGGTTGTCTTTATTGAAAGCCTATATTTCTTGGTATTGTATGCATAAGAAAATCTTGTATCCCACTCTTGGTCTATTCGGTAGGTAAATGATCTAAGAGGTGTTGCTCGCCTGATTATTAGATGCATTATTTATATGTATCTTGTCTTCTCTTATGCATTAGTCTTAAAATTTGAGTTATGAGGGATTATTGAGAAGTAGATGCATGATTTTATGTATTTCCATTGTTTTCCTTGCAATCTTGAACTTGAGTTAGTTATGAGGATTTGGGTAGGAGAGGTGCGGGAGATAGTTAGTGGCTTTGGGCATATTCCCTTTTGTTGTGGGAATGTTTGGCTAAGTTTGATCTACTTTCTATGAGAGGTTTACATCTAAGTTTTGTCATGTTTCATTATAAGTTGAATGGTTAGATGTTGATATCCTTTTAGTTTGGGAGTGTTGGAGGAGATCTTAATTTACACAGTTTGGCACATGTTAGTGTGGTATAAGAACATAGTTTGATTTATAGGTTCTATCTTTATGGGAATATTGTCTTCTTTTTGAAGGATCTTATGTTATGAGAGATGTATTTTACATATCCTTGTATGCTTATTTGACACTATGATAGAGGAGTTAGCCACATACTCTATGTGAAGTGCCATAGGAGGACTTGTTAATGTTGTGATCTTGTTTTCATATTTGACGTTACCTGTGCAGTGGTAGTTCCAGAAGGTATATGTGTTATGTATGAGAGGGGCACCTCTCTTGGATTGGTTACACTTTACTACAGTGAGTTACTTTAGAGGTTTTTTTATCGCATGTCTATGTGTGTTATTACCTTGAAGTCTTATTTTGCAGGATGGTGGATATACTTGGGTTGTTATGTTGGTAGCATGAAGTTCTATCTATGATAGTTTGGTTACAGAGACTTGGGAAAGTTATTGATTGAGAAAGTTGACACTTTGATCAATGCTACAGATAATTTATCTTTGTGTAGGAAGGCCATTGGCCTTGAGTCTTGTACTTGATTTATAATAATGATTCCTTGTTTAGGATAATTGCAATGTATAATGTCAAGTGGGAGAATGTTGGGAATAGGATGCCATTTAATTGCAATCCTAAATGTATTTCATGTACCTCCTAAGTCCTTGGAAAGTGTTCCCCAACACTAGGATTAAAAAGAGATTAAATTCAAATGAAATGAATATGTAAATTGACATTTATAATTATTCCTAAATGATAGGAACATGTGGGGACATCCAAGAAGAGATCCTACAAGATAGGAGCACATGGGGTGCCCACATGGAAGGTGGAACCCACCTTGCTTCAGTTAACTGTTTGGAGGATTGATAACACTTTAGTAATGCATGTTTTAGATCCTACAAATTAGGGATTGATATTTACATGAGTGGAGTTTAGTTTAGTTTAGTATCAAGTTTAGTTGAATTTAGTTCAGTATCAAGTTCAATTAAGTTCAGTTCAGTTTAGTTCAGTTCAGTTATGGTTCAATTAGCTTCAGTTGCATGTAGTTAGTTTCAGTTGAATGCTAGTTGACTTCAGTTGACTTGAGTTGCATGACTAATGACTTCAGTTTCATGACAGATAACAAGTGGATAAATTTAGTTAAGTGGGGATGATCAATCATGCATAATGTTTGCATGAATTGGTGGAGAGATATGTTTCAGTTAACAAAGATTGACTTGGACCCACCTTGGGCGCCCAAGTTGGCATCTTTGAGTTAACACCTTTTGCATGAGAAGATATTTACAAGGATTAGTTAAGTGGGCCCATTCTTGGGTGCCAACTTTAAGGAGATGCTTGCAAGATATTTTCTTGACCAACGATCAGTTAAGTGTTTAGTTTGGGCACCTAAATTGATGATACTTTGGTTTTGACTTCACATTACATGATGGAACTCTCTACTTGCACAATCTAGATGTAGATTTTTGAGAGGAGCCTCAAGCTCTTATATTGTACAACTCTTATGAGTTAATATGCACAATAATTATCTATTTATTTTAGAAATTGCATCAAAGTTTATAATCTTGGTTGCAGGTTAGCAGGTTGAGCTTGTGCATGTGTGAGGGTTTGAAGCATGGCATGGGATGTGTGGATTCATGCTTGGTCACATGGAATGCATGGATAACTTGTGTTGTAGAAAGTGTACGAGAGTTTATTGTAGGTTGTGAAGAAGGATTGTTGAAGGAAAAAGAAGCATATCAATCAAGGATTGATACAGTATTATTGTAATCTTGTTCTAAGGTTAAATAATACAAGCACTATTGGTTCTGTTGGTGGATTTTTTTCCCAAAAGGGTTTCTCCATGTATATGTTGTGTCACTTCTATCTTCTTGTCTCATTCTTCTACAATCTTTTGTCTCTTTCTACAATTGGTAAAATTGATCTAAACAGATTAATCATACACAAAGAATTGTGACAAAGAACACTTAATTAAATCTATAGTGACATAGGTTTACAAGTTTTAAGCTACATTTTCACCTTCATTTTTAACACATATAGGGGGAATTATTCATTATCTTCCTCTTCATCTTCCCATTTGGGAACTCAATCAAGAAGAATCCAGTAGTCAACATTTTTATGTCTACCCCACCCTAATTATGCTCGCACCAATGTCTAACTTAAGTGATTGCTAAACAGTCCCCACCCCACTTGATAAAGAATGCAATTTTCTTCATCCTCTTGACTGATAGCTCCAAATCTATATTATCTAAGAATAAGGAAATGCATCAACTCATAGTTCTATCAAAATTGAACTCACCTTAAATTCACTTCTCCTTCTAAGATTCTTTTTCTTCATTGTGCTCCGTAGATCTTGTCCTTGCATTCCCCTCAAGTTTTTGCTTCCTCGAAACACTTGTCTGATTGAATCTTCCTCTATCCTGAGGTGCCCAGTTTCTACCATACCATCTTGAGAAGCCTTATTAATTAATCACTCCTTGTCAATGCCTCCCAAACCTTTCTCCATTATTCATTTTTTCTCCCAGATCTTGTCTTCCTTGCCCTTGATCACTCAGCCACCTTCTATCCCTTGTTGCATCTTAGTGATGCCACCATCCATAGTCTAGTGCCATCCTTCATTGATTACTTGGTCCTATGGCACCTTTACCATCTCAAAAGCACGACAAATCATTTCTTCACCACCTCTATGATCTCTAATCCCCATGTTTGATGTTCCTCTGTCTACCAACTTCTCTAGCATGGATAGGCTCTTCAACTAACCGATCCTTTTTCTCTCACTCCTTCCCGAATTTGCTTTGAGTCATCCATTGTTGTTGCGCATGTTTTCCTACTACTCCCAGCATCGATCATTCCTTGTCTGCATCATCTACCCACACTCTGATCTGTCGCTATTCTCTCACCATCTCCATAAAATTATAATTCTACTTAAGAATTATTTTATTTTAATTAGAGTTTTTTTAAGAACTAATTGTATTTACTTAACATTTTTTTTATTAAGATAAGTGCTTTTTATGGAAGCTATAAATCAAAGAGAGTTTTGAAGGGACCCCTAAAAACCTTGAAAAACAAAAAGGCTATGACAACATGAAACTAGGAATCACTATGGAACCAGCCTTCAGAATAGAAAGGGCCCAAAAAACTAAATAACGCAACCAACAAAGTCAAGGAGGTTTGAACCCAAACTTGACCAAAGAGATCTGAAGTGAAGTTTGACCCAAATGGGTCATTCTAAGTTTCTTTGAAGAACCAATCTTAGTAAAAGGAGAAGCATCTAATTTATTTTTTATCTTTAAGGGGGGATCCCATCAAGTCCCCAATATAATCCAAACAGTAAGGTCCCAACCTTTACCTAAATTCAAAGAAGAATCATGGACCAAATTACACACATATTTCTTATCCATTAGGGAAGACACCATATATTTTCCTTTTGGGCTTACACCAAATAAGCCCAAATCATTTCCTTCAATACTAGTCACTAAGTTTCCAAAATAAGAAAGGAATTGGGAATCCTCATCAAGAAGCAAAAGCCAACTGAGGCAAGGGAAGTTTCACCCTAGCATGGAATAGGCACAACATTACTAGGAATGAGAGCATTAGTCAACATGGAAAAACCACTAATCATGAATTCAACAGAAGGAATCTCAGAAAACACATCAAACCATAACATGACAGGACCATCCACCGATGCAACACCATATTCTAGCCATTACAAGATTGGAGAGGAAGTAGAGGACTCAATAGAAAAAGGCACCTTCATAGAGAAATTACCCACACTACAACCAAGTAGTGAAGCTACCTTACACAACAAAATCCCCATTGGAAGCAAGGCCCCCACCACACATGACCTCCACATTTACAAGCCCAACCTCTCTAGGATTCTTGATCAAAGGAACAAGTTCTTAGGAAAGTAAACTTTTTTATAGGCCCAACTCAAAACAACCATTTAAAGACTCACCATGATCAACTAACTCACGATTATCATTCGCTTCCTTTAGTTTGGACTCCAATATAATGTTCAAAAGAATATCATCCTCATTCGCACCCCAAAAATCCTCTCAGTCTTCATTGAACCCTCATTATCTTTAATATTGTCATCCACTTCATATTTTGAGATATTCCTGCTCATAGAGATTTCAAACCCCATGCACCCAATCCTACTCCCACTCCCTCTAGCCATTATATTTATGCAAATGTTACTTAACACTTTATTTATTAAAGATTTATTTTGTTTTATTTTATGAAATTTATTGCATTTTATATATCCATGATTATTGGCACATTGCATGAGCATGATTGGTTTCATGCTTAGCTTGTATTTGTGTGTGATCA
The DNA here is from genome assembly GCA_007258455.2 of Sequoia sempervirens. Classification (NCBI taxonomy): domain Eukaryota; kingdom Viridiplantae; phylum Streptophyta; class Pinopsida; order Cupressales; family Cupressaceae; genus Sequoia; species Sequoia sempervirens. The sequence continues at coordinate 229,138,542 of VDFB02256132.1, forward strand.
ACATAGTTGGTTGTGTAAGTATTTCAAAATATCTACTTTAGTGATCAACCCTTATAATTAGCAATAATCTTAATGGATTATGCCTAATAGGTATTTATTGATCATCCTTTGGGTAATTATTTATACATGTTATTTGTGTCATTGTTTACATCAATGATTTCAAAAGAGTATTTAGTTATGAGGAATTTTATTGTCACTTTAGATAGAGAAATTATAAAGTTACCTATCTAGATTAACTCAACCAACCAACATAGCTACTCATAATATTTTAATGTAATAATTGTTTATTTTTCCTTCATCTTATTATTGAATCACAAATCCTAATTACTTGTGTAGAATGATCGCTTTCATGTTTTGCATTGTAATTATTGATTGCAATTTTTCTTATTATAGTTAAGGATAGTTGTTTAGACCAAGAGTTATTGCTAGCTTCATAAAATGTACGCTAAATTACTAATTGGATTTGGATTAATCTTTTTGACCTCCATTTTAAGGATGGAACATGAGTATCACAATGATACTAAAAGTGATCTCTCTAAATTAGAAAAAAATATCTAAAATGATTTTTATTTTAATAAAGAGCATATAATAAATATCTTGTACTTAAATACACTTCAACTTTATTTAGTATATATTTCTTTTTAAACAATAAAGTATAGATATTCATGATTACAAAGAAAAATAAAAAAATAAATTAGAAATATGTGTTCTTAAAATTTGAAATGAATAATTAAATAAAAACTAGAAAATTTAAAATGTTTGTTTGAGTTATTTATTTTTATATCTCCATCTTTTCAAAGTCATAATTCTTGTCTAAAACTACCACTGAGATGTTTTCAGATGCTCTCTTGATCATTCATTTCTTCATGAGAAGCAATCAAACCTATTGCTTGTATTTTCTACAACATCTATGAAAACTTATGTTAATAACAAAGTAGGGTCTCCTAATATTAGCAAAAGGTGGTGTGTTTTTCTTTTTACCTTATTTTTATTGTCAACTTGAAAATAGTTCCACGAAATGAATTTACTCTTGAAAAACAAATTGTGGCACTCTATCAATTACCAAAGGCTTGGATTTCATCAATATATAGTTTACACCTTGTTAAAAATAACTTATGTTAAATTAGTTATTTAAAATATGTTGTACCATTATGGGAACTTGGCTTCACCCTTTGGTCATGTCTTCATCATTTTGCTATTTTGTTATTAGTCCTTGCCTTGGTAGGATCTATAATAATCAGTTCAAACAAATTTTTAGTTCTAATAGATCAATACATACAAATAAAAATAAAATTGATGTAGAGAGGAATTCATGCACTCTAATGCCTCTCTAAAACCATCACAACAATATCTAAGACAAAATAAGGAGATTGCAAATTAACCTCAACAAATTGTTTGCACATGAAACCACTAAATTTTTCTATTAAAGAAATTTGATTACAAGTTATTTTCAGTCATCAATGGACTGATGAACAACAATTAAAACCATTACAAACATAAAATATGCAAATAAAATATCATTCAAGCACAATCTATGCTCAACTATGTGAGCTCCTGCAAATTATTCACCTTCTTGCACCTCAACTCCATCTGCAACTCTTGTAGCTTATCCTCATGTATTCAAATAACTTCTTGACTTCACTCCTCTTCTAAAATCTAATTTTTCTCTTCATTGTGCAGCCCTCATGGCTGCCTTGAACACCTGGAAAATCCCTCTTCTCTTCTCCTATTCCTCTTCTCTTCACAAGCTAATTTTTTGCACTCTTCCTTGTGCAACTCTCTAGAGCAACCTGCAAGTTCTTTCTCCAAACTTGCTGCTATTGATTGCTGATTCTTGACACCATCAAAGGCTAGATTTTATAGATATTAAAACCTTTTGAAGGCACCAAAAGAGGCATCCAATTCTTCTCTTTCATTTCCCTACAATTGTCTTTTGAAATTCATATGTTTGCGCTTAAAATTCATCATTAAATGCTTCCAAATATGGCACACAAAATTCCTGCACCATATTCCACCACTTGCTGCTGTAAATGACTCATAAAAATTAATGAAATCATGAACTAAGTTGTTCTCATTCACCTTAAATTGAAAACTGAAGTCATTAATTGTTCTTTTCCAAATATCACTAGCTTTTTCCTCCATTCTAGACATGCAAATTGAAATAATAGAATGTCAAGTGCCACTTGCCACATTAAAACTTCTATAGGCATCCAAATTGAGAAAATTAATTAATTTATAATTTATAATATGCCAATGGACCCCTTCAACCCTTGAAATATTTAAATTGTGCAATATAATAATTTTAAAATCACATAAAACACCTTGTTTTCCTTTGATCTTGAATGGAAGCCAAGCCTTGATAAAAATAAATATTTCATCCTTCAAAACTCCACAAAATTCTCTTGAAGCTCCAACCTACACCAAAAATGCAAAAATTAAACAAGAAAATAAAATATTTATTTTTGGTGATGTGGGATTGCTTGTGAGCCCGGATGCTCCTGCATCAAAAATCTTCATGATTGATTGCATATATCTTTCAAGGATCTGAGTACTAAGAACTTGCTAAAACATCAATTAGATAAGCCAAAATATTGTTAAAGGAAGTGCAAATTTGAGATGGTGATCTAATCAAGCAGCTTGAGAAAACAAGTATTTATTAGGATTGTCCATCAAGTCTAATTTTTCCAACTACAATAGTAATGATGAAGTATGAGAATTTTAGTTTGTTGCATTAGAATTATATTTGAGATCATTATAAAGGAGTAAAGAGATAATTCCCAGATTCTTATGTTTCTAATTTTAGAGACTAATCTATAAGTTTTCTTAATAATATTTTGTGAGTTTTTTTATCTTATGATTTTCTCTAGTGTTTCTCTCATTATTTTTTATTTTTCTTCCACCGTATATTCATATTTTATTGTTTAATATAATTTGTGTAAATATTATTTAACTCACCTAAATAATCTAAGTTCCTAACATGGTATAGAGCCACCTTAGAGTTAATGATTTTGTAGAAAAACAAAAAATAAATTTAGATAAACTAAAACATAATGTGATTTCATTTTTTACTTAACCTATCATTATAAGATTAGTAAGAAATAAATTTACTTAAAACATTATATTCAAAATAAAAATTTAATAATGTTTCTAGTTTCTAATTTTGAGGTTCTTATGTTTCTAATAAGAGATAATTTTGAGGTTCTTATGTTTCTAATTTTAGAGACTAATCTATAAGTTTTCTTAATAATGTTTTGTGATTTTTTATCTTGTAATTTTCTCTAGTGTTTCTCTCAATATTTTTTATTTTCCTTCCATTATATATTCATATTTTATTGTTTAATATAATTTGTGTAAATATTATTTAACTCACCTAAATAATCTAAGTTCCTAATATGGTATAGAGCCAACTTAGAGTTAATGATGTAGAAAAACAAAAAATAAATTTAGATAAACTAAAACATAATGTGATTTCATTTTTTGCTTAACCTATCATTATAAAATTAGTAAGAAATAAATTTAGTTAAAACATTTATTCAAAATAAAAATTTAAAACACACAAAATCTATATACAAATTTTATAGGGTAAGGTTGGCTCTACAATTATCAAAATAATACAAGAACATGTATAAAGATTTATATTAAAAAAATCATCTTTCTTCTTTTCTACTCTTAAATCTCTATATAATATTTTAAAAATTACACCTTACAATCTTCTTTATTAATTATATACAACCTTCTATTGTTTATATTTTATGTTTTCTTAAATGTACAAAAATAAAGAGATAAAGAAATACAAAAATATACATTAAAAAACCTAAGCACTTGTCCCACTATAATATAGGTTATTTTATCTAATTGTGAAATAAGAGGTCATGTCATTGTTGAAGAGAATGACTTCTCCAAGACTTTACCCTGTAACCTCTCAAATGACCTATCATACTCTCCTTACACGCTTGATGTGTGTGCACAAAAAAATCATTAATTCTGAAAGTTTTTTAGTTTCTCATCTTCACAAAAGAAATTTAAGGGTCACTTAGCTTAAACAAATATTTTAAAGTAATAACAAAAACACTAATACAAGACTTTAAAACATTGTAGTTAATGGTTTTTTTTTTACTAAAAGATTTATATAAATTGTCAAAAAATTAAAATAATTGTCTTCTTCTCTAAAAAATAATACAGTTGTAAGTGTTATATAAAATTAGTATAAATATCTTAAGTACATTTATCTAAAAAACATCAAGAAATATTAATTTAGAGATATTTTATTTATTTAAAAATATTTTTATTTTATTTTGTTTTCTTTTTAAATAATAAACTTGGTTTAGAAAACAAACCAAACCAAACCAAAAAAAAATCTCAGATGCTACAAATAGATAGTCTCGAGTCCGTAAAAGTAGAAGTTCAAAGAGATATTAAACAAAAACACCCATAACCATAAAAACCATGTATATTTAATTGAGATAGTACTAAATAAGTATTAAACAAAAAACCTATTCCTCTAGGCCCAAAAGAAACTCAAACCACCAAAACTATCACAAACCCTACTAGACATAGATAGTGCAAAGAGAATAGAACTATAACAAGGTCTGAAGGGGGGCACAAAAAAATTGTAAGCTTTGAACCACCCTAAGATTCAACACTATAATTATCACACTTCATATGTGTAATGTATATAATTTGATACAACTAAAGATGATTACTTTGAATTAAAAAATCCCTACGATACCTCAAGATATCACAAATATATTACTACTTTTGTATAGAAGTGATAAATGCTTTAAATAGAACTACTGGAAATATTATTTATTGAAATTAAATTTTGTTTCTACTTGATAAAATAGGAATAACATACAAATATCAAGTTACATAAATAAAAAATTCAAACAAAATTCTATTTCTAACTAGGAATGGAAAATCAGATAAAAAGGAACTTGGCACCAAATGCTAGAGCTCACTTCCTTGAATGCCAACACGTAGCACAAACGTCCTTGCGTAGCACTATTATCCTTCACTAGCCAACTTTGAAATTCACAAAATTTTCGTCTCAGCTATCAAAACCACCTTAACCTGAATATACAGAGATAAGAAAAATGTTGGGGTTTGTTTAGGGGTTTGCATCAATCAAACCCCTATTTTGGTCTTTCAACCTCCATGGATAGCCAAATGAAAAGATGATAAAGAAAACCTTTAAATACTAGCTGCATTAAGGATTAAAATCTAATGTAAAAGTAAAATGCTCAATAATGGTTTCAAACCTATTCTATGAGGAAAACTGTCATTCATGATGAATATATTTGATAATAGATAATAATTAACTATATTTCGGTAGAAATATATTATTCAACAATAGAAAAAATAACAACAAAGCACAATAGAGTATTACCAACATCTTGGCCTCTTTGTAATAGTTGTGATTGATTTTTCAATGGAGTGCTAGATTGAAAGCTTCAATTTTTGCAAGAGAGAAAGATTGTGATAGTTAAGAGTGCTTGCTTCAAGACTACAATAGTAGTTGTAGAAATTTCAAAAAAAAATCCCAAGAGAGAAGAATAGAGATGCTTGTATGAGAAAGTAGAAATATTTCTTTTGAAAATGAGGAAAAGAAGGGTTTTTGTTCATTCGAATAGGAGGGAAGAGAAATTACTTTCTCGTTTAAGCGTGATAACACACATCACAAATGGTCAACACAAAAAGTACACTTTTAAATTTTGAAAATTTGTCAAAAGTTAATGCGGCACATAGACATCTACATGTAGCACTATCGTTTGAGATTCTACTAAAATTTGGGCTATGAGAATGGTTAATACCTCGTGCTTATTAATTTTAGAATAAGATTCTTTGTCTTTAAATATAAAAATTTATTATTAATTTTCAATTCTAGGTAAGTTCAAGATGTAAGTGTGAAATTGCACTAGTATGCAATTTTTGAAACTATATTTTTCTCCACTTAAGCAAGATAATTACACTAAGAAGTTAGCTACACTAAAGAAGATAATGAAATGCATGGATTTATAATATATTTTGAAAAAAAATATTATAGAGGATTTATAAACTTGTCAAGTGAGTCGGTGATGCCCCCAAGCTTGAGTTCAATGATGCTCCACAATGTCCAGCATGAAATCCTGTAAGGTTTTATTGATAATATTTGTAAATATCCTACAAAATTGAAATGTATTAGTTTCTTGAAATAAGAAGAAACTACTATGGAGAAAAGAATCCTTCTAAAAAAGTTTTGGAAGAAATTATAAGAAATAGGGTGAATAGATGCTCCCTTGTGTTTTTTCTGCCTATTGTAGGGGAAATAATAGGAAGGTTGATTCACCTATAAGAATAATTATTTTTATTTTTGGTAAGAGTTTGACTATATATATAAGAAAAAATAATTTTTTACTATTCATTGAGGAAAATTTTATATAATTTTTAGTGATTCTTGAGCGAAAATGCCTCACAAATGTGATTTTTGATGACCTCAATCAGATGAGAACCCTGAGAAAGTCTATTAGGGAGTTTCCATGCAAGAGGTGAGTAAAAATTTTATGCTTTCTATTATTTTTTAGCCCCTTTTTAGCATGGTGTGCCCCACAACACACGTTGGCACCAACGCGTGGGGGTCCAAACTTTGCGTAGGCTCCTAGCTTGTATTCTAACATCTAGAGGATGTGCTATAATCCATCCAAGGTGTTGGCATCTAAGGGTGCATTAGCATCCAAGAAAAATAAAGAATTTTTATCTTTTCTAATAGTTTAGAATTTTAGAAGCATAGGCATGTATAGTAAAGAAAATTAATTGTTTTTCAATTACTACATATGATGCAAGAGCATGCCAAGGAAGCAATGCTCTGTTTACGTCAGATTTTATTTCCAAATATTTCAATAGAGGATCAAGTGCTATTGCACCGAGTGGGACTCTACTAGATATTCATTCTTCCAAAGATGAGATTTTACCCTACCATACTCATGGCCCTCATGGAGAGATGGGATGCAGATACATCTACCTTTCATCTCCCTATACGAGAGATGACTATGACATTAGTAGATGTTTATCATATTTTGAGAATTCTCACCCATGACCAATAAGTAATGATCAAGGAGCAAAGGTTGTTGGCCATAGTTCAAATAGGTTAATAAGTAATGTTTATCTCAAGTGACATGAAATGACATATTTATGTTAGATGGCTCAAGTAGGGACTTGTACACATACCATTGGTTAGACAAATATTGATCATTGCAATGGCCATGAGAGTGGCTATATATGGATGAGGCACTCGCCTTCATAGGGACCTTGTTCATACTATTAGAGCCATGGCGGAGTGACAAACTATTTTTACGTGGGGCTAAAGCATCCTCACCCACTCATACTATGACCTTGGTAGATTTATACATCATGAGAAGTAAAGCCTTACAACATGCACACTACTACATGTGTGGTCATTCGAGCAAATCATGTGCATGAAACCCATAATGTATCTTGCACAAATTGTGTCAGATGTGCTATGTTCTAAGGCATATCCACTATAGAGAGATTGGAGGTTGAAAGACCTTTTATTTTGGAAATAGAGTTTTGACCGGTTGCATATCATAAAGATAGTGTGGAAGCCGTATAGAGGCATGAGGGCTTCACCCAATTTGTGAAGTCCAAATAGACTAGATGTAGAGAGATTATATTTGTGGGTTAATATGATTATATCATTATTCCATTTTACCATAGACAGGTGAGGAGGAAATTCAACCAGGTACAAAAAGTGCCCACAACTATACCAACTTACATGTGATCTCATTGCAATGTAGTTAGAGTCAAGGACCTTCCTTTCCCTACTATCACAGAGGTCACTTTAAGCAACCTAGGTAGTGAGGGTGAGGATGATAGCCCAATTTTACGTGTACCTAATGTCAACATTTCTTAGGGCTTCATCAGCCAGTCTAAAATTTCAAGGCTAGCACCCATTTTTCTCGAGGATGTCCTTGGATGGGATCCCAATGCTTGGGGTTCTTATGGAAAGCGGGGAACCAGCAAAGGTGATATCTTAGAGGAGGAGAGAGGAGGATGAGAGACCCCAAGCATGCCAAAGGTTGCTACCAATGGAAAAAGATGCACCGAGGTAGACAGAGAGGGGTGATTCGAGCAAGGGTACTTCTAATATGACACCCACTCCCATTCCTCCTATAATTCCTAGCACAACTCCTATTAGTGGTATTGCTCCTCAAGATCCACACTAGAAGATTAAGGACCCAATTAATGATATGTTTATTTTGTATATTTATAATAGAATTTATATGATGTTTCAATACATTTTAATCATCAGATGTTGATATATATTTTTTGGTTTTATTGTGTGGATAGGAGAGAAGTTCAAATTTATTGTTTGATTCATAGCTGAGATGGTCCCATCTATGTAGCTAGAGGGTTTAGTATGTACCTCATAAAGGCCACATCAAACTATTGGCAACCACGTGGATATTTTTGATCCCATTACATATCTTAGATCTACTTATGAAGAGTCTCAAGTGAGAGAGTCAGAGGATGGTTGAGCTTTCCATATCTATAGCATTGTAGCATCAAAAATTGTCACCCTTGACAATTTCACACTAGGTTTAGCTCCCCCTATGTGCTTGGACCTAATTATGCATTTAATCTACTCGTTTTATAAATATATTTGGAAAGTTAAAAGATGAGATTGAAAATAAGCATTTTATATTTAATACATATGTTTAAGGCCTTGAAAAGGATGGGTTTCGACTAAGGCATCGAGTGTCCTTTTCCAGCCTATTTGGCCCAATTTTAAATATATTAGTGTCGATATTTTAATATTTAAAAATCTAATTTTATTTGTCGATTATCGATATTTATTTTTTAGGAAATTAGAAGAATGCATATAAATACAAGTCATTTTCATAATTTTAATCCTAGAAAATATATTGAGAAAATTGAGCATCCTAAAATTGGTTAAGGCATATTCAACGACAGAATTAGCAACATTATTACAACACTTTCATCAACCAAGATCATGTTTGCAAGATCATGTTTGTAACATTATTTTATAATAGAATTTATATGATGTTTCAATACATTTTAATCATCAGATGTTGATATATATTTTTTGGTTTTATAGTGCGGATAGGAGAGTAGTTCAAATTTATTGTTTGATTCATAGCTAAGATGGCCCCATATGTGCAGCTAGAGGGTTTAGTATGTACCTCATAAAGGCCACATAAAACTATTGGCCACCACTTGGATATTTTTGATCCCATTACATATCTTAGATCTGCTTATGAAGAGTCTCAAGTGAGAGAGTCGAAGGATGGTTGAGCTTTCTATATCTGTAGTGTTGTAGCATCAAAAATTGTCACCCTTGATAATCTCACACTAGGTTTAGCTCCCCCTATGTGCTTGGACCTAATTATGCATTTAATTTGCTTGTTTTATAAATATATTTGGAAAGTTAAAAGATGAGATTGAAAATAAGCATTTTATATTTAATATAGGTGTTTAAGGCCTTGAAAAGGATGGGTTTTGACTAAGGCATCGAGTGCCCTTGTCCAGCCTATTTGGCCCAATTTTAAATATGTTAGTGTTGATATTTTAATATTTAAAAATCTAATTTTATTTTTCGGTTATCAGTATTTAATTTTTAGGAAATTAGAAGAATGCATATAAATACAAGTCATTTTCAAAATTTTAATCCTAGAAAATATATTGAGCAAATTGAGCATCTTAAAATAGGTTAAGGAATATTCAAGGGCAGAATTAGCAACATTATTACAATGCTTTCATCAACCAAGATCATGTTTGCAAGACATTAGGAAGAAGGAAGCAATTATATGCAAGAATCCATTATGATAAATCATGTCAAATTATAAAGATGTATTGATTTATCCTCTACATGCTAGTTACAACAATCTATTATGTTTTGTGAACTAACCTATTATAGGTCTATCAAGAAATCAAGGCATCCATCAATCAAAATTTATGGCAACTTGTGGTGTAGCATCACTTCATCAAGGATTTCACATCAAGGTAATATTGTCATTTATCATTTATCATTATAGTCAATTATTATTGTTTTTTATTTTGCCCATCCTAGGGTATGCCCTCTTGATCATCATCATTTATTGTGTATGGAGGTAGAAATACCAAAATGGGGTTTGACTTAGGCAAGCCCCTATATAGCACAACCTTTCTTCATTTTTTTATGTGTGTAAGTCAGATCCAAAAGATTCAACATAAGACAGTCACAAAGAACATAGGGTAGACTGTAACTTACATCTCAGAGTTTTCAAATATGAAAAAGAAGCATCCCAGTATAGGGTACCCAATGCCCCTCTCCCTACATTTCAACCTAAAATTTCAATTGTAGTTCCTCTTTGTGTCTCATTCTCAAATCTGAATTTGTTTTGTGGTTTTCCATTTTCATCTATGTGATGAATTACATTTTTAGATATAGGGTTACATGTCAAATAGGCTTATTAAAACAAACATCAAATTTATTATCATCACGACACAAAAATAGACACAAGACCCTAGAATTTGGCTCTTGATTATGATAGAAAGTCAATCATTAGTCCTATTTGGTTTTGTGTCCAAATGTGATGTTAAATGAAAAAAGGTTAATATTAGTTGGATCTAGGATCAATTTTCTTACATCACAAGTGTAGAGGGGCCAAAGAGTAGTAGAGGTATCACTATTGAGAAGAGATCAAGACCAAGCCATGACAAGAAAAGAGAGTTTTGAGAGGGTACATGGTTCTCTACAAAGTCAGGTTGAGTAGCTCTGAGGAGACCTATAGAGGGAACAAGCTATATTTTTGACAAATTTGGATCATCCTAAAGTTCAGGAGCTCATGGATGATGTCACAACTATGCAAGATTGATATTTCACCCTTGGGAAGGAGATATCTAGACTAAGAAGTGATATTGGGGGCGTGTAAGTTGCAGCACAAAGTGTATCTAGGACACACTCAATATCTTTAGCTTCTATCAAGAAGCCACCATCATATACAAACGATCCATCACAGCCAAACAATCCACCAACACTCGAGTGATCTGGGACTCGTGTCCCCTAATGCAGATATTTATATTATATGATGATTTTGATGTATATACACCACAGTTTGTTATAGTGGTGATGAAATTTGTACATGGATATTGTATGTTTGAGATATATATTTATGTGTATATATGTATATGTATGTATATATGTATGTATAGGTATATATGTATATACCTATACATATATGTATAGGTATATATATACCTATATATATACATATATACATATATGTTTATGTATATATATGTATGTATATGTATATATATGTATGTATATGTATATATATGTATGTATATGTATATATGTATATGTATATATAGATTTATGTATATGTATATATAGATTTATATATACATATAAATACATATATGTGTGTGTATGCATATATATGTATGTGTGTGTGTGTGCATGTGTGTGTATGTGTGTGTGTATATGAGACATGGCTTTTATTTTCATGTACATGTTTTGATGCTTGATGGATCTATTTGTGCATATGATGTTAGAGAAATGCGTAGTTAAATAGTATCATGATTTAATCAAGCAAACTTATATGAAATTTTTTATTAAATGCAATAATGATCTAATGAAACAATATGTGTTGAATAGAATAAATGAAGAAATTTTAATCATGCTACTAATTGAAAAATTAAAATATAACCAGGAAGGTGAATGAGCTTTGTTAGGGTTTCTTATGTCTGTGGTCATCCTTGGCCCCTCTTGCATCATACCACGCCTTAGGCACATGATTTTCCCATTTACTGTGTGTACGTCTGCATTCACTGTAGACTTATTGGTTTCATTATGCCTTCAACCAGTTCTAACCTAGCAGTTCTTGTTGGTGTTGGCAGTTCGAAAACTCTGCTCAGTGGCTCCCCCTTCGAACAAGTGGCCACGAAAAATTGTTTCAAAATTTTTTCTCAAGGTAAGTATTTTGACTCCCTAGCTAATGTGGTTTTACCCTTTCCAAATTTTGATTCTACATGTCAATGGATTGAGCAGCATACTTCTATTGGTTATTTTGTTGGGAGGACTCCCCTTGAAAGTGTGCTTAAAGAATGGGTCCACAAGGCCTGGGTCCCCCATGGGGTCCACCTTGATATGGTCCAAAATTTAACCAAGGGTAGGTCAGTCATGTTCAGGAAATTTTGAATCATGGTCCCTAGTATGTTTGGTCATCTTTGTTGGTTTTCCAGTCGTGGACCTGAGACTTTGTTGTCTTAGATGACACCAAGTTGCGGGTCCCGATCTGGATTGAGTTTCCAAGTTTACCTTTTCCTTGTGTGCCTTTTTTGCAACATATTGCATCCTCTCTGGGGAAGGTCATTTGTATTGAGCCAAATAGGTTCTTTCAGGCTTAACCCCAGAAATAGGTTTGTGTCGAAGTGGACCTTTCACAGGATTTGAAGGAGTCCATTGATATTCAAATTGGAGCTCTTTGGAAATACCCAAAAAGTCACTTATTTCAATCTATTGAACACATGTTATAGGTGTCAATCCACAGACCACAAGATTAAGGATTTCCCTTTGGTAGTTCCTCGTACTACTTCGTCGCCGCAAGATTTTGAAAAGTTCTATCAGGAAGATAGTTTTGCTGCCAAATCAAAGGAGAAATGGTCAACGGTTACGAACAGTTAAAATAATTACAATGGCTTCAGGATGGTTTCCAAAGCCCCTGAGCTAGCTAAAGAATTTTCAAACCCTTCGATGAAGGGGAAAGAGGCCCAGGTTGGGTCTATTAATACTTTGGTGCGACCAATGCCTAAGGTTATGCCTCAGCCTGTTGTTGTCATGATAGCATAACCGACTAAATATCCTCTCATGTTGGGAGCTCAAAGGTGGTCTTGTAGCCTTTCTCCACCTTTGGAAGGAGAATATGTGCAAGAGAAATGAATGTTTTCTTCTCCATACATTCAAATTGGTTCAGTTCCACCAGAATTTTTGTAGAATCACTTCTCTACTTTGGTTGAGGAGTCAGAATCTGACGGTATGAAGGAGTTTCACTCATGAATTTCCTCTCATGGAATGTTTGAGGTTTGACAAAACTCTCTAGGAAATATTTCGTTAGGGATACTCTGCAGAAGTATACTGGTATTGAAGTGCTTTATCTCTGAGAAGTGAAAGTCGCTATTTTTTTTCTCGCATTGGATTATCGGTCTATTTGGCTAGCCAATAAAATGTTTTGTGTTGATCATGAGGTTGGACGTGGTGGATCAGTCACCTTTTGTCCCCATAGTGGCATGTTTGTGTGGTTGATCATGGGTCTAACCCCACACATCGGCTCATCCGGATTCTTCCTAACATTGATAATCATTCTTTTGGGATTGTTAATGTCTATGCCTCGAATGATGTTGTTGAAAGATCTCTTCTTTGGCGTTGGATTTTTGATTCACTGCCAGTTGTTACTTGGCTCTTGTGTGGGGATTTCAATATGGTTGAGATAGCATATAAAAAATATGGCACTCTTCCTTTCAGATGGGTAGTTGGCGAACGAGAGGCATGGTTTTACATGTGTAATAAATTGGGGATTTTTTATACCAATATTGGTCATCACTATTCTCATTCTTTTTGGAAAAATTGGTGTAATTACTGAGTTGGTTCTGATAAGATATTTAAGCACCTCGATCGTGCCATGATCTCGGCTCAATATTCTTTCTCCTTTGATAGCTCTTCACTTCTGGTTAAGTTGTTAGTGGATGCGACGTTGTCAGATCATTTCCCCATCTCTTTTCACATTGAATGGGAGTTCAGACAACCTCGTTCCTGCAAGACCCAATTCTTCTTGAACATGTCTTTGTTGCATCATTAGCCCATGATGGCCCACATTCATGTGGTTTGGAATTTGGAGTGTCAGCCACCTCACAATACAGGCTAGATTACTTGGTGGAATGATGCCATCACTTGCACAGCAAGGTTTCTTTGCATTTATGGGTGCTAGTTGGCCATGTTTTGCCATAGGTCTTATGAGGCAGCCATGGCTGACCTCCACTGATCCACCGAGGCTCTGGTGGCTAGCCCTTTCTCCCCTTCATTATAAGTCATAGTGGAAAATTAAGGCACAAAAAGCAAGTTGTAGATAATTATGCTGCCAAAGGTGCACAAATCAAGGCCATATTGCACTGGTTAAAAATTGGTGATCCTGCCTCCAAAGAATTTTATTTGGCCCTTCATTCCATGTCATGTCCCCATTCTTGTGACATTTAGAAGCATAATTAAAATAGTTAACCATCTGATATTACACAATTATAATTGTCCAGAAAATATTATAATAATGAATGTTATAAATAACATCATAAATATTATATCGATGTAATAAATATAAAATATAAAAGTAAAATAATATTATAATTAAATTATCATTATTGAACAATTATAATTATTATAAATACAAAATACATATTAAAGACATAAAGAAATACTAGTAATATCATTATAATTATAATTACCATAAGGTAATATTATAATTATATAATCAATTACCCATATTATAATAATGAAGCAGATTATAACAAACATATATATATATATATATATATATATATTACTAATATGATTAATTACACTCTAAAGAAATCAGAGATAATGAATAAATATTATAATCATAAATTCATAGAACATTTCCTTTTAGCAAATGCTAAATAAAGCAAAGGCAGCGATCATAAAATAGGAGTGAAGGGACGCGATTCTTGGAAGGGGTGAGTAATGCTTGTGACGTGAGAAGATTTAAGGAGAATCGCTGGAGAGGAGGAGTATGGGGAATTACCTACAAGATATTCTTTAAATGCATTGCCACTCAAAAGGGGGACCAGGTCTGAAACGTGGGCCCCAGCTGCAGCCCAAGTTGTGTTAGAGTATAAAGAGGAGGAGGTTGTTTAGTGTGAGAAGAATCGGAATAATCAAAAGGGATATTGAATAAAGAAGAAGAATCTATTCCTGACAAGGGAATCAATGAGTAAGTGTTGAACACAAAAGGAAACGTGACTGCACTGCAGTTGATAAAAATCGTAATCTGGGACAGGAATACGTCTGGTTTATGTTTAGAAAATATATGCATATTATACAGTTAGTTTATATAGGCCAGACAAACGTCACCTACAGACATACAGATCAGATTGCTTATAAAGAGACCAAAGCAAGAAATCAGCGATGAGATAGTTAAGGAAATTATATATAATTTCATGGCTACGATTCTTTCTTTCAAGATTAAGGATTAGGAATGAATCAACAAAGGGGAAATAAAGATAGATATATACTGAAATCACTGTCAGCAAGCTGATAGTCAACAATAGAGGTATGTTGTTTTAAGGTAAGTTTAT
Organism: Sequoia sempervirens; assembly: GCA_007258455.2. NCBI lineage: Eukaryota > Viridiplantae > Streptophyta > Pinopsida > Cupressales > Cupressaceae > Sequoia > Sequoia sempervirens. Next base: position 229,153,905 of record VDFB02256132.1, read on the forward strand.
TATGATTATAAATAATTAAATATATATACAAATACATATATAACTAATAAATGGAATATATATATATATAGAAATAATTAGTGATGATTATAGTTTACATATTTGTGAGTATGTATATATGCATATAGATATACGTTTTATATGCGATTATGTGATAATGATGCTTGCAACAATTATTGAGATAACAACTCTATTCATTCACCATGATGATAAATATGGGATCTTGTAAAATGTTAAATCAACCCTAAGATATGTATGAAATATATCATAGAAGAATCATTCATAATGAGTGACCAGAAGAATCATTCATAATCCTTGACAAGAATGAAATATCTATAGCATCTTTGATCTTATTAGATTTTATCACTAAATTTGTTGATCTCTAACATTCTAATATCTCTTTGAGAAATACTTTGATTGCAAGAATCGGTTTCAAATGTTTCACTCAAAAAGGGGACATTACAAGTGGTATCAGAGCAACTTTCCTGCCATCCTGTGAAAAGTGTATGTGAATTGACCAAAGAAGCAGGTATACTCTATAAACGCATAGAAAACATATTTTGATTTATGCAAATCAGGTATGGGTCATATTCCTCCTAAAATTGTGAGATTTTGAATAGGAAATAGTGATATTATTTTATACTTAAATATATGATGACTGGTAAGTATTTAATAGGCAATTGATCAATACAATTTATGCATGGTAATATATGTCTAATAAATGTTATCAGGCCACTATAATAGTGTTGCTAATATGTTATCTCAAATTGGGCAACTAACAATGGCATGATGATCTATCATTCTATTAAAACATAGTATAAGAAGGCGACATCGTTGGTTGGAGGTTTTTATAGATCGAAGTGGTAAGTATGAGGTGCCTATTTTCATAGCCCTAAATCAACAATACCTTTATATAGTTGAAAAATAATATTTGTTCAACATGATATAGATGATTGATAAGGGATTGGTGATTGATAGATTTATAATATAAAGGACTAGTGCATGTACATGTTAAAATATTATTAATATCTTGATGAATTCATGAATCCGCATAACATGTTGTAAATGTGGGTGACTTGTTAATATGATAATCATTAGATGCAATTGTTTATATCATCAAAACAATCATGTAGTTGGTTAAGGGATGGAACTGATAGGTTGAGCAGATACTAGAGTCCCTTCGTGGTAGACCACCCTCATTGGATGACTGCAGGTCTGCCAACGAGGGCCGAGGGGGTCATTTCCATAAGTGTTGGTTGGCCGCTCTCAGGCTGAGAAGGGAGTGCTCTAAGGGCCTCCTATGGGAATCCTTCCTCCAAACTATTGCATGGACTGTGTGTCTACCCCTTACCAAATTATCATTTTGTTTCAATCAAATCATAGGAGAGGAGGATTGGACGCCCATGAAGGAGAGCAGATACTAGGATCTCTTCGAGGTAGGCCACCCTCTTGGATGACTACGGGTCTACCCAGGAGGGCCAAGGGGGTCAGTACAACAGGTGTTTGTTGACTACCTTTGGGCCGAGAAGAGAGGCGATAAGGGCATCCTTGTGCGTGGTCCACTCCTGCCCCTTTGTGAATTGGATGAGCAAAGAGATGATAACTTGAGGTGTTTTAATATCTATTTAGTTTCTTAGAAATTTATAGGTTGAATGCATGATTACATATGATTTACCAGTGATTAATATGATAAGAATGGTTTTCATGATTTCACTATGTTTGATTAATATCTTTCAAGTTAGTATTTTTATTTCATGAAGTATGATTGTACCTCATTAGTGTATATACTAGATGACCTTGGGATTGTGGAGGGGTCCACGGTGTAGTATGGGATGCACCAAATCCCCTTCCCCAACTGTCTGACAGTATATTTCATGCGTGTGTGATTGTATTTGAGAGTATACTTATGACTTGTGGTTGAATTTGCATTTGGGTATATACTCTATGATTGCATTTGTATTTGAGTGTATACTCTATGATTGTATGTGTATTTGAGTTGACTTGTGACTATATTTGAGTGTATATGATCTTGTATTTATATTTGAGTGCATATTCGATGGATTGTACCTAAATTTGAGATGTATTTGTATTCGAGTGTATACCATCTGACTTTGTATACTCTGTGACCTTGAATTCAAGTGTGTCCTTTGTGACTATGTATTGAGTGTATATGACATGGTATTTGCAATTACTTATATTCAAGTGTATACATTATGACTTACATGTATTCATACGTATGCTTTGTGACTTCCTGCACTCGTGCATATACCTCATGTTTTACCAGACTTATGGTATTTTGTTTCTTGGATAGCATCTTACTTGATCATTTCATGACTAATGTACTCTTATACATGACTACTCCATTCCTAAGTGTATGCTTGTGTTTGCGAAGTTCATACCTTGTATGTAATTGTTTGTATGTACACTCTAACAAATGCTTCATATTATGTATTTTCCATTTTTTGAATGAATGATATGCTTATATTCCATGCATAGAAGTAAATTTGAGTATACTTGAACGCTCTACATATTCATGCCTTAAGTAATGACTAAATGCTTCTCGCTCCATGTGTGTGGTTTCTCTATGTATGCTTCATGTTAGAGTGTATCTACATTGCTTCCTACCTTATGAGTATTTACGCATTGGATACCTTATCTGAGCTTATGTGCTTTATGTATAATTACATGATTTAGATGCCTTGTGTGTAATTTATTTTCCGTTGCTTCTATGAGAATTTGCCTCATATTGAGTGTCTTACTCCATGTATTTATGTGTATTTTGTGTATTTGTATGCCTCATGTGTAATCTATGATTATGCTCTATACAAGTATTCATGTTTGCTCCATACAAGTATTCATGTTTGCTCCATGCTTGTATCTTGTATACATTTATGGCTAATATATTCAACATAACTGCTTTGTGGATAACTTCCTGATGTGTCTTTCATGATTGGTGTGTTTTCAGCATGTCTACTCCATTCTTATGCATACTTGCAATTGACAAGCATACCTCATGCTTTATATATTTAAGTGTATACTTCATGAATACCTCATGCCTTATGTATTCGAGTCTACATTCCAAGTTGGTGTATGCTGCATGCCTATATTGCATGCTTTACTGCCTACATGTATTCAAATGTATGATTCATATCTTATGAGTGTGCCTCATGTTTTACATGTTTGCTTTATGCCTAATGTGCTTTAGCACGTTTTCTACATGTGAATATTTCCGTTATGCATGTTCTACTTCTTGAGTGTATACTTCTAATTCAACCTGTATACATTTTACGAGTGTATTTGTATTCCTCGAGTAAATTAACATGCCTTACTTGTATGTATCACATTTTGTGAGTGATTATGTGTCTGTTGTATAGTTTGTGTGCCTTTCAATGTTTCTCTTGCTACTAGCTTCATTATTGTTGTGATTGTGACTTACAATATCTTATGTGCATACCTTGTGACTATTTCATGTATGATAATTTGTTCTGTGTATGATATTTTTCCAACATGAGTGCTTATATGTGTACCTATTGCATGTCGTTGATTGCTACATGTTTGAAATATCTTCTCTATGTCTGAAGTGTATAGGGCATGTGTTCTATGCAAATGCACTGAACATGTATGATTCTTGCCTTGTATAAGTGTACGACTGTATATTCATGTGTGCACTCTATGTTATATGTATATTCATATGTATGCGTCTTACATATATGCTTTATGCCTTACATATGTCTTGCAAAGTGCTTTAATCATGTATGCTTTATGTCTTGCATATACTTGTATGAACGATGCATTTTTAGCATGAGTGTCTACTCATATGATTTGCATATAACCTTTGTGTATTTATAATCACTTATGCTTAAACATGATAAAAAGACTTTCTTAGCAGAGTAGTTATAATTTATATTTGAGATTGCTTGAGGACAAGCAATCTTGGGCGGGGAGGACTATCATGTCCCCGTTCTTGTGACGTTTAGAAGCATAATTAAAATAGTTAACCATCTGATATTACACAATTATAATTGTCCGGAAAATATTATAATAATGAATGTTATAAATAACATCATAAATATTATATCGATGTAATAAATATAAAATATAAAAGTAAAATAATATTATAATTAAATTATCATTATTGAACAATTATAATTATTATAAATACAAAATACATATTAAAGACATAAAGAAATACTAGTAATATCATTATAATTATAATTACCATAAGGTAATATTATAATTATATAATCAATTACCCATATTATAATAATGAAGCAGATTATAACAAACATATATATATATATATATACTAATATGATTAATTACACTCTAAAGAAATCAGAGATAATGAATAAATATTATAATCATAAATTCATAGAACATTTCCTTTTAACAAATGCTAAATAAAGCAAAGGCAGCGATCATAAAATAGGAGTGAAGGGACGCGATTCTTGGAAGGGGTGAGTAATGCTTGTGACGTGAGAAGATTTAAGGAGAATCGCTGGAGAGGAGGAGTATGGGGAATTACCTACAAGATATTCTTTAAATGCATTGCCACTCAAAAGGGGGACCAGGTCTGAAACGTGGGCCCCAGCGGCAGGCCAAGTTGTGTTAGAGTATAAAGAGGAGGAGGTTGTTTAGTGTGAGAAGAATCAGAATAATCAAAAGGGATATCAAATAAAGAAGAAGAATCTATTCCTAACAAGGGAATCAATGAGTAAGTGTTGAACACAGAAGGAAACGTGACTGCACTGCAGTTGATAAAAATCGTAATCTGGGACAGGAATACATCTGGTTTATGTTTAGAAAATATATGCATATTATACAGTTAGTTTATATAGGCCAGACAAACATCACCTATAGACATACATATCAGATTGCTTATAAAGAGACCAAAGCAAGAAATCAGCGATGAGATAGTTAAGGAAATTATATATAATTTCATGGCTACGATTCCTTCTTTCAAGATTAAGGATTAGGAATGAATCAACAAAGGGGAAACAAAGATAGATATATACTAAAATCACTGTCAGCAAGCTGACAGTCAGCAATAGAGGTATGTTGTTTTAAGGTAAGTTTATTATGATTATAAATAATTAAATATATATATAAACACATATATAATTAATAAATGGAATATATATATATAGAAATAATTAGTGATGATTATAGTTTACATATTTGTGAGTATGTATATATGCATATAGATATACGTTTTATATGCGATTATGTGATAATGATGCTTGCAACAATTATTGAGATAACTCTATTCATTCACCATGATGATAAATATGGGATCTTGTAAAATGTTAAATCAACCCTAAGATATGTATGAAATATATCATAGAAGAATCATTCATAATGAGTGACCAGAAGAATCATTCATAATCCTTGACAAGAATGAAATATCTATAGCATCTTTGATCTTATTAGATTTTATCACTGAATTTATTGATCTCTAACATTCTAATATCTCTTTGAGAAATACTTTGATTGCAAGAATCGGTTTCAAATGTTTCACTCAAAAAGGGGACATTACATTCTAGGAACTCATCTCTTGGTATTAAAAAAATAAAAGAAGGAACCCAGGTTCTTTTTGCGCTACCTGACATTCTCCAGGCCTTTGTTAGGCATTATGAACAAGTGTTCACTACTTAGGAGTACACGCTGGAGTGACATTAAGCTCTTCATGATTGTCTTGTTGTGCCAAATAGGCTATCTTTAGCCCAGAAATCCTTTTGTGAGAAATTTCTCACAGTTGAAGACCTGAAGGAGGCTTCTCACACCATAGTGGATGACAAATCCCTGAGCGTTGATGGCTTCCCATGTGAATTTTATGAAGCCCTTTGGGATTGTGTTGGGCACGATTTACATAAAGTCTATCTTGAAGCATTTCATTCTAAAACCCTTGGCAACATAATTAATAAAGGGAATATTAAATTCACACCTAAATCTAGTGATCCCGAGGATATCTATAACTGGCATCCTATCACGCTCCTCAATGTTTCTTACAAAATTATTGCAAAATCCCTTGCCTTGAAAATCTACCATCTTTTGCCTCAGATTGTGTGCCCGAAACAAACTGGTTTCATTAAATCCAAATTTATTCTAGATAATATCATTGTCATGTGGGAAGGAATGGAATGGGCCAAGCGCTCTAACCAGAAATCCATTTTCCTCAAAATAGATTTTGCTAAATCCTATGACTGCATTGAATGGCCTTCTATTCTCGCCATGCTAACTGCCTTAGGGTCTGGGCCTAATTTTATTCAACCTATCCAAATACTTTTCTTAGACACCTCTGCTTGCATCACCATTAATGGTCATCAGTCCCTTGCCTTTAGATTTTTCTGCTCCATCAACTAGGGTTGCCCGCTTGCCCCCTCACTATATGTGCTTGTTGCTAAAGGGTTTGGTTATTTGCTTGCTAGTGCAATTTCCCAATAGCGATTTAGAGCCATTTCTTTGCCCAATTCACAGGCTCAACTTGTTAATGGTCATTTTTTTTATGACTCTTTCCTCACTCTTCTGGAGGAAGAACACAATATCAAAGCGTTTTTGGATTGCCTTGAGATTTCCTGCCTTACTTCTTGCTCCACCATTCAATGACATAAAACCTTATGCTATAGGTATTCTATTTTTCCAACTCCCCAATGGTTTCAATAGTATGGTTGGAAGTGGATTGGGCTAGGGGAAATCGTTCAATTTTTGGGCATTCCCTTTGTCTCCCAGGCCTCCCCAATTGAGTTGTGGCAAGTCGTTCTCTCTCGGATTGAGCAAAAGTTGGCTTATTGGATTACCAAGCCTCTCTCTCTGGTTAGAAAATTTTAGGTTTGTTCTAAAATTTTGGTTGCTACGCATGCCTATTATTCTTCTTTTTGGGCTCCTTCAAAAGTGGCTTACACTAAGCTCGAAAAACTGCTACACGACTTTCTTTGGGCCACTTCTAAGGCTCATCAAGAGTTTCACCGTGTAGCTTGGGAGTTTTGCTACCTACCCAGAGATTTTGTAAGGCTTGGCCTACTCTCCACTCAATGGCAAGGGATTTCCTTGTGTGTTAAATGCATAATCAGAGCTCTTACTGGTGATAAAGCTTGGAAAATTCTCCTCAGGCATTGCATTCAGTCTAACTTTCCTATTCATGGACTAGCCTAGAAGGGGATTGGCTTTCAAACCCTTCTAGTTATGAAGGAACCAGTCCAAATTGTGGAAAATTTTGTGGCCAAAAGAATTTGGAGAGCCTAGGAAGCAGTTAAGCCTTGGCTCCGCTGGGTTGGCTCTAGTTTTCATGATGGGCTTTCACTCAATCAATAGAATGTGTGGTGGTCACCCCTCTTTGCCAATAATTGTCAATCGTTGGCCAAATCACCTTGGATTAAGGCTTTAAGATTTCACAAGAAAGGTATCCATACCTTCCAACACATGTTTCATAGACCCATGATGCATATTATGTTGTGGGAAGATTTTTGTGCTCATTACAAACTTTAAAACCAAGACCGTAATACTTATGATGGTCTAGTGAATGTTATTCCAGCAGATATGCTTCATAAGGTGGTAATTCATGGTACCAAGCCCTAGTGGAAGGATTGTAAGTGGTACCTAGACACCCCTTTTAGAAATTACAAGCCTAGGATTGGTTATCTATGGCTTTCATCGTACTTTCCTATGATTGAAATTTTGAACCAGTGATGACATCTTCAATCCTCTATGTCTGTTTGGCGAAAATGATTCTCTGCCACTTGGTCTACAAGTGTTGAGCCTAAGCTCACCCACTTTGTTTGGTGTATTATTTTCCAAGTCTTACTAGTGGGGTCTCAGCTTGTTCACTTGGGGTTCTAGGACCCTTGGTGCCTGTTTTGTGAGCAAGCTGAGTTTTTAAAGCATCTTTTCTAGATTTCTACCAGAGCCTAGCAGTTTTGGAATTGGATTCATGACTTCTTTCGGCCTTTCTGGCTAGAGTTGTTCTCTTGGCACATGGTTATGTTGGGTGACTTTCCCAGGCTTCCCGCTAAGTATACCTAGCTTTGGAACACTTTCAGGGTGAAAATTCTCTTCAATATTTAGAAAGATAGAAATTCCTGCATATTTTCTCATAGCCAGATTGATAAAAAATGTTTTTTTATTCTAAAGCTATTATTTGCTCTAATGTGCTTTTGTAGATTCAAGTGCAAGCTAATAAATTTTCACTTGAGGTGTCTCACCTCTAGGTGTTTCTGGACCATTGGGCCAATGCCCCGTGTATTATGGCTCAAGTTCCCTCTTCGCCCATCTCCTCCCATGGCTGGTCACCTTCACGAGGCCGACAACGGAATGGTTTTGCTCGCCCCCACTCTCAAGCTCCTCCTCCTTGTGGCTCTTTCCCTCCTCAGCTGGCTGACCTGGGGTGGCCCTCTAGAGGGTTGGTGGGGAGCAGTGGTGGACCCTATGAGTGGCCCTATGATAATGCTCCTAGCAATAGCTCTGGTTGGTTGGACATTGGTAAATGCTTCTCGTGTCTAGCTCTAGCAATCTCGCCTTGGCGTGAGGAAAAAGAAGAAGATAAAGAGAAAGAATATGATGATGGTTGGGGTCCTCCTGACATCACTTTAGACCCCATTGATGTATGGGGTAAAAGGATGGATGAAAGAGACCCTTCTGGCATTGCTCTGGCCACTTAATGGCCTTTTATTTTTATATGTTTGTAATGTTTATAGATTTTTGGGCTAGGCCCAAGTGACTATTTTTTTTGGTTTTCTGGGCTCGACCCATGTGACTCTTGGGGTGTGTCTTCTTACCACTCACCCTTATTTTATGAATATGTAACTTTATCTTTATTTTTAATATAGATAGCTAACTATTCATCAAAAAATATAACCATATATGCAATTAAGATATGTGATACAAAAGATCATTGTAGCTAACATAAGATAATTAAATAAAGGCACCAACTAAATTAAAATAAATGATTCCATGAGTATGTTACAAGCATTTATGATATTTTTCTAACAAGAAATAATTGATACTATTGTAAAATGATTTATATTCTGATGGAGTATACAATACACACATGAATCATAACACAAGTAATCTATGTTAATGATTAGATGGCATAAGATAGCAATATTGAACCATCAATGGTTGATTGTTTTTTATTAGAGGTAAAGCAGGTTTTGAAGGGGCCCCGAAACCCTATACCAAAAAGATATTTGTTTCAAAAGATAACCACACATATCAACAAACAACTAACACGCAACAAAACATCAGCAAAATAGTTTCCAAAAAAGGATGAACAAGAACAAAAACTACAGATTCTTTAGAATATTAGCAGCCTCCATGCCACTTTCAATTATCTTCTAATGCACATCTATAACTTCATAAATCTCTTTGATAGGGACCCCAGCTTGTAGCTTAGTTTTTTTGTGGGTCCTAGCATTGGGCCCCAAAACACTTACCTCTTTAATCAAAACATCATGCGAACCAACAACATTCCCAACAACAGCCTTACCAATCGAAGCTTCCTCCATCAACTGCCTATTCCCAGCAGCGTCCTTATCACCTTGAGCTTCCTCCATCCATTTCCTATCCTTCTCATTGAGGATAGTAAGGCCCTTCACTTCATTCCTCATAACAGATTTTGTCACTTCAACAACCTTATTCAACTTCATGTTAAATTGTCCCATCTGCTCTTCTAAGGTCACAATCCTTTGTTCAAAAATTTGCTTCAACTTAAGCATCTCATCAACAACAATATTTAAAGCATCAAACAGTTGGTTAACTTGAGCCTGTAGAGAGGACTCCGAAGTATCCCCAACTTTACTCACAACCCCCCCAAACCTTCACATTGGTCATATTAAGCTCATGGAAAGCCCATTTGAACAACCTAAATAGGGAGATAGTACCCTCCTTCGCCAAACCCAAAACATTAGGAAAATTATCCCAGTTAAAATTAAACACATCCATGGCCTCCACTTCACCCTCCTGGGAGACACTCAATTTCATCCACAACAATCCTCCTATTATGCATCTCCTTCCCCTCTTCAGGGATATCCATTGTATCCTACCCGCCAACAACATTTGGAGGAGAATCGACAAAATCCTCCTGCACAAGGCTACTAGTCTACTTAGCCAACTTATTTTTACTTCCATCATTCAAACCATTTTTCTCTTAGACCCAAACACAAGGAGCGTAGAAATATTTTCCCCAACAGTAGCTTTCATTTCTTTCATGAGGGTTGAGGGAGCACCTATCCCAATTTTACAGGGTTTGTCACCAACCCCCCCTTTCTACAAGTTTCATACTTCATAGAAGTAGGGGTAGGTTTACCTTTTTCACCACTCTTACCAAGAGCAAGAGCTATGAGTAGACTTCCATAGAAGCCTCAGATTCAGGTTCATAATCCTCGTCCTCATCTGACCCAGACTCCTCCTCCAATTCCCCTTCCTTATTTTTCCCTTTAGGAACTTTCTCAGATTCCTCCTCTGACACAGTCTCATACTCCAATTCCAATTTCTTTTTCTTTCTTTTACGAGCCATCTCAGGCTACTTAGACCACATAAGACTTGGCATAATCCGATAGTAGGAGAATTAAATGAACATGTAGCAAAAGATTTTTAGGATTTCGCTTGTGATCCTTAATTCCACTTTCCAAAGATGCCAACAAATAGAAAGGAAAAGAAACTTTCTTCTTGTGTCTAAAGTGGTTCAGAAGGACAAAATGATAATCAGAAATGGTATATAACCAACCTTCTAAAGTTATATACCTCATAAGTTCTTTAGCGACATCTCCCCATAGAGCCTTGATAGAATTGTGTAAGAAGCCACCTCTTTTAGCATGCTCAAACTTATTTTCTTCGTTACCTTTAAAGAAGATTTGCATCACATAATTGGACTCCTTCTTGTCTCTATACACTTTTATGCCCTTAGTATATAGGCCTTTGATGCTTGCAATAAGGTCTTCATTAATTTCAAATTTAGTTTCACCCAACTTCAGAACCCTATTATGTCAACCCTTGACAAACAACTTTGTCACCTTCGAATCATTCCCATGGAGCCACTCAATATACGATGTAATCCCACCTAGCTGCAACCTTTCCCACACTTTGGACTTAGATTTAAAGGTGTCATAGGAAAATGGCTCAACCCTATTTCTATCTCCACCCATGATCACAAACTCAACAAAACCCAAGAGCTTAAGGACTTTGCAGAAAATTAGAAGAAGCCTCAAGAACAAAGGCAAATAATTACCCACAATCCATGTGAAAATAGCAAGATGGAAGAGAGTAATTATTAACCTTGAAGGCTACCCCATATGAAGGATACTCAAATTATCGGAAGCCCAAGCATGATCCAAATCAAGATCACTCCAAAGGATAATCTACCATGTGAACAGGGACATGTGAACACAATTCATAATGAAGTTGATGCCCACCTTAACATTTTTGGTAATCATTATTAAGACAAGCAAGGGCCTCAATAGGAAGGGGATCATCCTCATCCCAAATCATATGACCGCTAACACCAATATTAGCAAAGACATCCGCAAGACCATTATCCTCCCTGAAAATATGAGAAATATAAAATTCATCAAATGAATTCAAAATATCAATCACATCCGAGATAAGGGATTCAACGCTCCAAGAGGGAGGAGTACTCTTCTTCAAGTTGTTAATAACATTTAATGAATCTCCCTCTAACCAAACCTTTATGAAACCTTTAGACTGAGCAATAGTCAACCCATGATAGGCAATTGAATGAATGGTTGATTGTTATACATGTGTCACATATGAGTTTTATTAATGGTATCATCAAAGATGCATTGCATTTATAGGTTCGTTAAGGGGCTTACCATACATTGTAGATAGGCCATAAGTTATAGAACCATAAATAGAGGTGACAACATAAGGACCCAACCAATTAAGGCTCAATTTCCATTTTGTACCTAGGGATGCATTTACATTTTTTTGGTTCTTAGAGACAACCAAATCACCTATTTTTAAAGAACAAGAAAAAATATTTTGATTATATTGATGGGATAAATATTTTTGATAAACTTGGACGTGTTCAAGATCATTCAATTGATGCTCATCAAGTAGCTCTAGTTGATGTAAACATTGTTGACGGTAAGTATCATCATCAATCAAACCTTTAATGGAAACTATCAAGGATGGTATTTTAAACACCAAAGGTATGATGGTTTCAACACCATACCAAGGTTATATGGAGTAGTACTTGTGTTTCTATGAACACTCATGTGATAGGCCCATAACACATTTTTTAGTTACGTATACCAATATTTACCATGTTTGTTTACAGTTTTGTGAAGTATTTGTTCTATTGGTTTATTAGAAGCCTCATCTGAACTATTATATTAAGGGTAATAAGGTGTAGAAAAATGATGTTTAATGTGGAATTTCTCAAATAAATGCTTCACTTCCTTGTTCTTAAATGATGTACCATTGTCCAAAACAAAGGTGGAAGACAATCTGAAATATGAAATTATATTCTCCAAGAGGAAATTACAAATTATTTCAGCAGTAGTGAAATGAAGTGCAATAGCTTCCACCCACTTTGTAAAGTAATATGTAGTTTTATTAATGAATGTATGTCATTTATATGAAGGTGGATATTTTTTTTATATTATCCAAACCCCATACCAAAAAATGGGCAAGGAGAAGCTTGGGAATGAAGTTCCTAGGTAGGAGCTCAGATAAGATTATTGTGGTATTGAGGGCATTTCTTTACAACAAAAAAATGAGTCTTGTTCCGTTTTCTACCAATAATATCCCATGAGTAGTATTTTTTGGACTAAGAATCTACCGCCAAAATTTCCACCTCCAAATCTTGAATGAACTTCTTGGAGAGCAAGGGGTGTCTCTAACTTAGTTAAACAAAAAATTAAAACACCATTATAATCTCTTCAATAAATAATTTTAGAAAGTATATGTAACACGCTCCAAGCTTTCGAATACAAATACAAGAACTTTTAGAACTATTTTAGGAAAAGTCCCATCATTCAAGTAATTATAAATGTGTGAATACCATTCTCCAAATTCTATATTGGTGCAATATAGACTATTGAGGTCCAAACTATAGAGAATAGCAAGTGAAGAGAGAAGTGGATCACAAAGTGATACTCACCTTCTATATCATCAAAGGGAACAAGTGAAGCAACACTTTCCATTGCATCTGCATGATGATTATCTTAATGTGAGATAGTATCAATTGTAAAAGATAAGAATTTTTTGAGCAGGGATAAGGCTAAATCATGGTATTTAGATAACCTATCCTATTTAGCCTAATAAGACCTTGTGATTTGGTTTATTAATAACTATGAATCTCAATAAATTTAAATATTTTTTATGTTTAAAGATAATGCGGCATGAAAGCTAGCAATAAGTGATTCGTACTTAATAATACTATTTGTACATGGGAATTATAAACGAAAGGATAAGGAAATTAGCTTACCAAAGGGTGGAAGTATATTTAATCCTGCTCCCAAACTAGTTTGACATCTTGATCCGTCAAATTATATTTTCCATGTAGAATCATTAAGTATAGATAGAATGTGTTCATCTATAAAAGTATCTAGATTAGGAAAAGAATATGGTGAAGGTACATTAGCTAACTAAATAGCCACAAATTGTTGTTGTTCTAAAGAGTTTCGAGGCCCCTTCAAAACGTGATCTTTTCCTTATCAAAAACTAAACAACCACAACTTGTCCTTCAATCACTTTTTGAGAGAAAAATTTAAGGTTGAACTCAAATAACTTAACATCACCCATTTAGCTAATCTTCCTGAAATATTAGTCTTTGAAAATAAATACTTAAGGGGATTGAACTTGATGATGACGCAAGTTTCTACATGAAGAAGATAATGTCATAACTTTTGAGTTACAAAAATAAGAACATTACGTTATTTCTTCAATATATAATATCTAATCACAATCAAGAAAGATTTGACTAATGTATTATACCACTCTCTCCCTACCATTGTCATCATGTTGAGCCAATAAGGCTACTAAAGAATAAGATGATGTTGAAGTATAGAGAAGAAAGTGTGGCTCCTGTATGTCTAGTATCAAAATGGGTTGATTATCCAAATATTTCTTAATTAAATCAAAAGTTATTTGGAAATTATCATCCCATTAAAAGTGTGCATTCTTTTTTAGAACATGTGTGAAAGGGAGGGTATGATCAACCAATTGAGGAATTAATCTTCTAATTGCCTGAATTTTACATTGAAGACTTTAAAGTTGAGAATTTTTTAGATGATGCATGTTTATGATCGCATCTATCTTATGAGTATCAAATTTTATGATGAGAAACAATAAATCCCAAAAAAAATCCATTATCTATGCTAAAGACATGCTTAAGAGGATTTAGTCACATCTTATAGAGTCAAAGTCATTCAAAGATAAGACATAGATTATTACCATGATTTTGGAAACTTAGTGACTTAGCCAAGATATAATTCACATAATATTCTAGAATTTTATGTATAAATTCATGAAAGATAAGATTCATTTCCCATTGGTACGTTGCACCAACATTCTTTAATCCAAACAACATGACTACATAGTAGAATGTACCCCAAGGGGTAGTAAAGGTTGTCTTAAATTGATATTTTGGATTAATAAGGATCTTATTATATCTTGAGAATCCATTCATAAAAGATATTAATTCATGTCTTTTTGTTGAGTCTATAATCATATCTATATTAGGAAGCAAAAATTTCTTTAAGTGGAGCTTTATTTAAATCACAAAAATGATACACGAATATGGCCATCATTTTTTGTGACGACTATATTCGATATCCAAGGAGAATAGTCAATGGGATAGATAAAACATGATTTTAAAATAATTTTTATCTCATTCTTGACCATTAAGGAAACCCTAGGATGCACCTTTCTAGTTTTTTGTTTTATTGGCTTAGCATCAAGATATAGAACAATGTTATGTACCACAATAGATGGTTATATACTATGAATATCCTCATATGACCAAGCGAAGATATCTGGATAAGAATGCAAAAGATAATAATATGATTTATATTCTTCTAAAGTAAGGAATTTTCCTATTTTAATTGGTTTTTTCGAAGAAGGATCCATAAGGACATCTATAGTATCTCCAATAAGGAGAGTACTATGGTTTGTAGGATTAGGAATGTCAAATTCTTTATTAGTATTAGAAAGATAAATTTTCTCATTTGAGGTCATGATGGATTCCTCAAAATATTTTTGAGGATTCGAACAATATGGGAATCGACAATCATAATGACAAAAAGGTAAATTTGAGTAAACCCCAAGAAAATCTACTAGAGTTTCACCAAAAGAAAAAGCATCTAGAGGGGTATAGAGGGATTTACGCTATCTGTAATAAGCTTTGGTTGAATAAGAGGAAGTGATGGAGAATATAAATATATCATGTTCACATTTGACCAAGGTTTTTATTTGGATATAAAAGGGTAGTATACAAGACCCACATTAGATTTGTGAGGATTTGGCTTTATTGAGATATTGATACCCTACTCCTTACAACCATAACCATTTACCTTTATATCTTGTTTTAGAAACAATATTAAAACCTAATCCATAATGTGATTGTAATTCCTCAAAGGAGAGAGGGTCACCATTAGTTCCATAGTCAATATGAGAGGTATAATCATAGTTATCATTTTTATCTTCCTCTAAAGTAGATGGAATTTTATCTATAATAGATGTTAAACAGTATTTGTGGAATGTCTAAGTGAGTTGGGTTGACTTTATATTCTCCAAAAAATCAAGGTGTAAATTCTAGTGAACCCCAATCATCACCAGTACATGCATTGGCAACTAGTGAAGAAGGACTAGTACAACCATCTTTAGAAGTAGGAGTTAAAGGCAACATATCAATTTTTTAGAATATGTGAAGGAATTGAATTTTTGAAAGTAGGAGTATTTGAAGACTAACTAGCTTCAACATGTTTACAATAGAAAAGGGCTTCAAGGTTAGCCTTTATTGTAAGAAGTTTATTATTATGAATAAATTTAATAGATTGATGCAAGGTAGATGAAACAATGTTCACCTATATGATGAATCCATGATCTATCAAGAAGAATATTGTATGGTAATATAATGATCATAACATATACCAAGGTAGGTAAGGTAACAGCCTAGCATCACAAGTAATATTATTGTATCGAGAACTTGTTGACCAACGTTATCAAACCCACAGATAGATAAAGATGTAGTAACAAGAGATTTAGTATCTATATTGGTTTGAGTTTACAAATCAATACTACAAACATTGAGTCCTAAACCAAGATCATGAGAGTGTTTCTAATACCTATTTTACTTATAGCAATAATTATCATTAATGGATCATATTGATTTTGTATTTCAAGAGGTGGAAGTTCATATTGATGAAATATATTGTTTGACGAATCAAAATGAATATATTATCACTCACATCCCTTAGTGTAGAAGAAGTTATGAGTATCTTTTGTAGAGCCTCCTAAAGAATTTCATGATAGGCATGAGAAGTTTGAAGAAGATCCCAAAGGGAGATCTTAGTAGGAGTGCCACATAGATGCTTGATAAGATCATACGCACCCAAGGATTTTGAAATAAGCTTAGGAGTAAACAGAAGAATAGGTGTATGAGAAGGAAGATATGTTGGAAAATTAATGTTTCATTTATTTCTTTGAGTATTGTAAGTGTGGGCTACTGAGGTTTAATCAATAGTCACTCACACTTTAGAAATAATACATTTAGCAATATACAAGTTGTAGACACCTAAACATATCTAAATGTATTTCTTCTAAATTCAAAATTATTTGTTGTCATCATCACTAATCACCCCTTCATCACTATTAATTAAGTAATTTATAATTATTTGATTAAACTAACCCATCTCCCATTTAAATTAAATATTTTTTAATTAATTAATCATTTTACCATTTTCACCCATCAACTTTAATTAAATAATTTTTAATTAATTAATTAATTTTTTATTATTCTTCCATCCCCATAATTAAATAATTTTAATTATTTAATTAAATGATGCATTATTCCTCTATCCACATAATTAAATAATTATTTGAATTATTTAATTTCATGCATTCTTCTCATCCACATAATTAAATAATTTTAATTATTTAATTAGCTAATTATTCCTCCAAAATTAAATAAATTATTTAATTTATTTAGTTTGACTTTGCACATTCCTCTAAAAATAAATAAAATCAATTTTTATTTATTTCCTAAAAATATCAATTCTATCTTTATTCCTCTAATTCTAAACTTAGTGACCATGCTAAATTTAGTGAGTTGACTAAAAATAAACCTCAGTTCACTCTCACTCACTCCTACTTCATCCTCTCATGTAGTTAGTCCTCTGATTCATATAGTCATTTAACTCCTCATTACAACCCCTCATCCTGCTGTATGTTGCGTGCATGTTCCTCATGATCTCTCAACAATTCTCATCCATTGATATCATCTCACATCCTACACTATTGATCTAATATCCATGAAATCTATAAAACAACCATTAATTGGCCATTCAACCTCCTCCATGAATTTTCATCTAAACTATACTCAATTTTACATTGCTTTTGCTAACAAGGTTGTGCTAAGTATTTGGGCAACCCACATACTATCCAAATAGCATAATTTTACATTCTTACGATGGAGTATGGCTAGGAATTTTTGATGTAGATGAAGTAATTAGATTAATTTACATTATTTGCTTCCATATTTAATTTATTCACATGCTCCATTGAGATTAGGTCTTTTTGAACAACTGAATTGGTTTTTTATTATTGTTATCATTTCTTATTATTTAATTTAATTAATTAGAATTTTCTAACCTATTCACATTCTGGCACACTCGATGGGACCCACATCCCTAAATTTAACATTTCCAAGTAATTTTTTATTCTTTTTAAGGTTACAGGTACGGATCAATGATTTTGACCCAAAATTGCACATTTGATACATAAAATTACATATTTAATACACAAAATTGTATATCTAATACACAGAATGGCACATTTCATAGTAAAATGGCATAGTAGAATGGTACTTTTGAAGTTAAAATGGAATTTTTATTTTTTACAATTTTTACTTGTGTTTCCAAGTATTTTAGCTCAGGATTAGATCGTCGCTTTTGATAGATAAAGTGGAGCATCTAATAGGTAAAGCTATGATTTTGACTCTATTTTGGTGCTTTTGATACACATAGTGATGTATTTTATTTTGTGTTTTTGAATTTTTTTCTAACCCTAATATTTCTTGAGTTTTTGGAACTAATATATTTGTGCAACTTCGCAATCACTACGAGGAGACTAGTAAAAATAAACTATTAATGAATTTGGTGTAGGAAATTTCAATTGCTTTCATTTTTAAAGTGGTTGCACACTTCTTTTAGTCTTTAATTAATGAGTTGTATGCCATGTTTGGTTAACTTCTAGTGTTTATGCTCTCTCCTTGCCCCTAGTGTGAGCCTAGAGATTAAAAAGCACTCTTTGTTCATATTTTTTCAAGTACATCCAAGGAGTATTTAGTAAATTATTATCTTCCCTTGTGCTTCATGTGAGCCTAGGAATTAGAAATTCGAGTATCTTCTTCTTATTTTTAGTAAGGGGCCTACTTGGGGCTTTCATCACCCCAAGGGTGACCTTAACCATGTTTGCTAGCAAGGTATATAAAGGGGGAGTGAAAGTGGTACCTCAAAATGTAGCCAATGTCATTTAAGCCAAGTCATAAGACCCTCAGTCCACTGAGACTTGTTTGGTGAGGAGAAGAGGGGAGATCCCACTTGTCTCAGGAACTATCACATAGGCTCACTATTATTAGAACCGTTAGAAACCTTGTTTTTAGAGACCTAAGGCTGACGGTTGTTAATCTAGTTGTGGTGCAAGGTACAGTATTATGCCTAAAGTTACTTAACATGTATTTGTTGGAAAAAGGTTGTCATTGATGTCAAAGGTGTTAGCCAGTCCTATCATTATTGTCAAGGTATCCAAAAGGAGGTTGTTTGGAATGTTCTTAGTGCATTTGTGTTCCCATAATTCAGTAACAAGTTCCAATATCAGTTGGAATATGATTGTAATATCATCTTATATTT
Source organism: Sequoia sempervirens (assembly GCA_007258455.2). Taxonomy (NCBI): domain Eukaryota; kingdom Viridiplantae; phylum Streptophyta; class Pinopsida; order Cupressales; family Cupressaceae; genus Sequoia; species Sequoia sempervirens. Next base: position 229,172,990 of record VDFB02256132.1, read on the forward strand.
TTTACTATTGGTAGAAGTGATTTGGAAGCGTGATCCAAAATGATCTGAAAATTTTGTATCTTTACATTGGTAGGTTGATATGATCCATATTACTTCACAATTGAGTGTTGGCATGTTATGTGAATGGAGAGTATATCTACACATGTTCTATCATGATTCAGAGTTTTTGGAGTTGTTGTGTAGCAGAAAGTATGTTTTGAAGTGATCGAAGGGTCATTGTGCAAGGTTAATAGGTGGGTCACAATTCTAATTTTTTGTGGCAATGGTTTATAGCATTTTCTCATCGGAGGTAGCATGTGGATGACCGTTGGGACCATATAGATCCTCATTGGGAAACACAAAGCACGTTCCTTCTTCTAGAGTTGTGTGTGGGCTATTGGACTTGGCCTATCACACATTTAGACATGTTTGATTAAGGGTTATATTTTGGATGACTTGTAGATGCAATAATCTTTATTGTAGGTCAATATATGAGTGTAATTGTAATTATAATACATATATATAGTTGTCTAGGATCCATCCTAAATATGTGTAGGAGTGGTAATATTATGTGATTAGGTTTTTAATGTGAATATTAGAGTGATGTAATGTGAGTTGCATTCCAATCATTGTGTGTTATTATCAGAAAATAATATACACTATGTGGAAGAGTTCTGGTGTTATTTAGATTAGAAGAGAATTGAGTATTTATCCCTAAAGGTTTGTAATTCTTATTTTGTATTTCAATTGGATAGGTGTCTCACCAGTTGAGTTGGTGCTCAGATCTTGGTTCAGATTGGTGTCTCCTATAGGTTGATGTCTGCAAATGAAATTGGGGATTGGTGTCTCTAATAGGCTAGTGCCTATTGGATATGTAAATTCCTTATTATATTCCTACTTTGTGAGGTTGGATATGGGTAATAGATCCAAGCAACTTTTCTCACCATGGTTTTTCCCATCTTGGGTTTCCACATATATCTAGTGTTCATGGTGTGGATGTGTATATTCTCGTGTTTCTTAGGTGTTGCATGTTTTCTTGTGAAGACTAATAAACTACCATTTAAAACTACTAGACCTCGAAGCCAGTTGCTATCTTGTCTACTATTTTTATCTCTTTCCAAAAAAATTATCAAAATCAATCCAAAACTTTGCAAAATTTACTAACAAACACATAAAATTAAGCTTTTGAGTCTAAAACTATACTTCTAAGCACTAAATTATGAATTCTAGACTTATTGTTGTGCTCTTGAAGCACTAATATTTTGTATGTGCATATTTTAGACATAATTATGCATTTGATTGTTACTATGACACATCTGATAGCTACAATGGAATTTTTTACTATCTTGTAACACATCTAATCATATTTTGGTGTATTTGACTATATTTGTGGTGCATTTTATTATATTTTGAGCCACATTTGACCATTCATTGGCACATATTATCTACAAAATTATGTATTTGACAATACATTGTCACTTTTGATTGAAGACTTACAAAGCCAATTTTGACAAACTGAAACCATTTTCTAATAGAGTGGCACATTTGAAACATATTGTATCACTTTTGAGTTTACTTTGACACATTTAACCCATACATTGGTGCATTTAACCTGTGCTTTAGCATATTTGACTTGTACATTGGTGCATTTGATAAATACTATGGCACATCTAATCAGTATCAGTCTTATTTGCCTCTTGAGCTTCCAAACCATTAACCAAACTTTTAGGTTGTCACCTAGGAAGACTTAAAATATACCTAAGGCACCCCAACTAATTCCATCAAAATATTGGGTCAAAATCCATAAATTTCACCATTCAATACTACCCCAACTTGGCAGGGTCATAAATCCTAGCTCAGTGGTCAAAATTACAGCTTTACATCGTTGGAAAGATCTCCAAGAGCTCTAATTTTAGTCCCTTGAAAATAATTCCTTTGAAAACCATTTGAAGAGACTAATGGTAGTCTTGACCCAAAATTTTGCCTTGAAGGCCTCCAAAAATGTTATTTACTAAAACGTAGAAAATACCAAAAAAAATTATTTTCAATATTTTTTATTTTTGTTTGTTCCAACACCACCAAAGTGATTTTGAATTGCTACTAGATAATCAATAAACTAAATTTTTCATCCCACACATCATTCACCAAGGTCTTGATACTTGGTCTCCACATAGAAAGCTCATGGAGTCCAATCAAAGTGAGTCAAACATTACCACAACCATGGGTGATACTCAACATGATTTTGGCATGCCTTCTTCTTTGTTCATCTCAAATTCTTATCAAACCACACTGCTATCCTCATCATGGGTTATGCCTAATTTAGAGAACAACACACATATGCCACATAATTGACACAACATCCCTTTGCAAATAACTTATTACCAACAATTCACTTTGTATAATCATTTCACTACATCCATTACTAATCATCAAATATCTTCATCTATCCCAATATGTTTCACAATATTTCACGTCCAACATACCAATAAGAACTTACATCCCAAGTAATCCACAATCTTCTACATTCAAATATGCTTCACAATCTTCTACATCTAACATACCTACAAACACATACAACCCATACAACTCTCAATCTTCCTCGTTCAGTATTCATACAAACATATACATATCAAATCATTTATAATAATCTACATCAAACATTCCTAAAAATCAATCATACGTCCCACAAAATCAATTATCTATCCCCTCATCTAACATTCCACAATCAATTATAAATCCCTTTAAATGATAACATTTCACAACAACAATCATCTATCCCCCAATATCAAAATCACATTATCAAAACATTCAAATTCTCACAAAAACAATCATATATCCCTCAATATCACAATATTTTATTCAATACATCAATATTCCACAACATCAATCATGTATACCTTCACAATTAACTATTCATCCTCAAACTGACATGTTCATCAACACACCCACTAATGACTTGGCATCACAAATACAAAGCTTGCATAAGAATATAATTGACATGGAACTTGGACATACAAAGAAAAATTATAAACTTGAAGATATAGGTCCTTACCCATATAATCGATCAATACCTATGATACCCTTCCCTCATAACTTTGAAATGCCTAAATTTGAAAAGCATAAGGGAATGGGAAATCCATGAGAGAATATATTATAATTTTTCATATCTTACCTAGAGATTTCTTATAGCGACACATACCTAATGCACCTCTTTCCTTGAAGTTTAGGAAGACAAGTGATAGAATGGTTCTCTCATCTACAACATGGTATTAAGACATTTCATGAACTAGCTGAAAAATTCATCATTCATTTCTCTTACAACATTGTACATGAGATATCCATGACTGATTTATGTAACACACAATAAAAAAATAGAGAATCATTCACTCAATTCCTGCAATGATGGAGAAACATGGCTAGTAACTTCCCATGGCCTATTCTTGAAAAATAACTCATGAGGATTTTTGTTCAAAATAGTAATCAAGTAACTAGTTTTCACCTACAAGTTCAATGTGTTAACACATTTGATGAAATTATGGATAAAGGGATAACCATTTAAAAGGATCCCATAGCTAAGGGTCTTGTGAAAATCTACAAGGAAAACAAGAACAATGTCCCTCAATCTTATGACAAACCTTTTCTATGATATAAAAACATACAACCATCATCAAATATACAATCATCATTAAACATACAACAAAGCACTCAAGGTGTCATCATTCTAGAGGACCATCTAGGCAGAACTTTACACCACAAAAAAATACACTCCTCTAAGGGAGCCTATTGAATTGACCTTACAAAAATTGGTTCAGTCCAATCTAATCATGTTACCTAAAATTAGACAATACAAACCTCTATTCAAATACTTGTGGTACAAAGATAATGAAAATTGTGAATATCATATGACCAAACAACATAAAACCCTTGATTGTATAAAATTGAAAAATCTCATTCAAGATCTTATTGACCAAGGTGGTATAACTATTGAAGATCATCTCAATAATCCATCCAAAAATAATCACATCAACAATATCCATAGTTCACATAATGAGAAATTAGGCATATATCAAGATACTTTTCCCAAGCATGATCAAAATCATCCATATATGACTAGCAATGACTCATCCCAAAATAATTACATTAATAATAGTCATTACCATAACATATCTACCTCATTTGATTCCATGATAGACCATATTGAAGAAGCTTTCCCACAAGAAGCCTCTATCTCTCTTTCTAATCCTTCATCCCCAAACACTTTACAACATCATTACACACCATCCCTATTAAATAACTCATCCAATAATGACCTTTTACGATTTTATCTAAGGTCTATCAACGATAGATAATAATGAACTCCAAGCTAATCCAAAATTTGATACAAGTCCAATCTATGATCAAGAAATCCTAGGCCAAATAATATCATTCCCTCCATCATCTATCATGCCTACTCCAAACATTCCTATTCAAAATCCAAGACCACCTTGCCAATATATTGAGGTTATCCAAGAGTCCCTTATTCTTACCCTATTATTAGAATAAGATCTATGTCAAGAACACAATCCAAAGCATAAAGAATAAATCCCTAAAATGAATCAAGATCAAGTTACCCAAATCCTCCAATATCATCTTATCATTGATCAAGATCCCATATATCTAGAATTTCATGATAATGCCACTATCCCTTTCCATTCCATCCACAATCCAAAAACTAAAGTTTACCCAATCCATATTCCAATAACCTCCACTTTTACAAATGAGACACTTGCTTCCCTTAGACACATAAATGATCCCCCCCTTTTTCATCCAGAATAATAATCTTTCTCTATAGAAATATTTGAAAATGATGAAGCTATAGCTGAGTTCACAAGACTCCATGACGATATTATGAAAAATGACCATGAATAGGGTTTTTATATTGACCTTGATCTGACAACATATTTTGAAGAACAATTAGATTCCCTTAATCCTAAAACTCATGTTGAAGCTATTGATAAACAAGCTACTATGGATTTGATCAACATCCCAAAGAATGAAGAAACAACAAGCATGAAGACATAAAAAAGCACTTGTATCCTATCAGCTCAAATAACTCACTTTTATCAAATAAAGCTTTATTAATTATGCAAATATAACCACCATTGATGATTCCCAACAACATAAAGAAGAGTTATCATCTTGTTTCTAGAACGTGTATCCTATTGCAAACAAAAACTATCAATGCATGCAATATCAAGGAAAAAGATTAGGCCTACATGAACAAGGTATTTTGGAGCCAATATAGTTTTTTGACAATCCTAAATATCAAGGTCTTGCTTTCTCATCAATCAAGAAATCTAATTATGTTAGTGGTACCTTCATGATGCTAGAGGCAACTTCCTCTAATATAAACATCAAAATAGGGGCCATGAATATTCCTTACAATAAGGTTGTTGTCAGCACTCCCCCCATCCACATCATAAACCATCATTCCTAAATCCTTCAACCCAATAATTGGGACCAACAAAAGAAAAATAATTATAAAGAAAAAGATCAAAGTCAATTTTTGAAGCTAATAAATCTAAAAGTTAAAGTGGACACATAAAGTCGAAATGGATCCCAAATCAAATTGGATCATGTAAATCATCCAATCCAAATTCAAATCCAATATTCAATGAAACTATGGATCCACATAAAAAAATTCTTACATCTATCACAAGTGTCCACCTCCCTCAAAATAGTCTTTAATACCAACACACAAAGTGTATAAAACTGTTGGTCTCAAATAAACTCAAAATATCACTGTTGTCACCTAGAAATGCACCCTATGCAAAGTTGTAAAACTGAGCTTTCTAGTGAAACATTGGATCACTCCAAGGCTATGGGTCACCTGAGATTGGAGTGAACCTCCAGAGAAGGCTGACTTCCTTTGGGTATCACCTAAACTAGCGATTCTGTGAAGGTAAAAGGAGAAGGAATGCATACAAATAATGAAACTAAACTGAACTATTTCTATGGTGATACATCGAGTTAATGAGAAATCATGAAACAGACACAGGAAGAACATACACTTCAAAGAAAAAGACAGTGTTTTTCACTTACTTAACATAACCCCTTTAAACTCATGGCACTATTCTTAATAGGCTTGCTCTACATGCATATCTTAGGAAGGAAAGATGAATTTCACAACCTTAGGTATGAATATAGATTTTTAGAAAAACACAGCTAAGAACTTGCATAGTCTAAAATACAGAAATGAGAGTAATACAAACATTCAACAGTAGCTTCCAGGTAAACTCTGTGTTATATTCCAGATTCCAGTTGAGTTACAAAACATACATTTAGTCGAGAAAGGATTGATAAAAATCACTAACTCCTTTGAATGCACAATCCGAACTATCTACAAAAAGGAAAAAAAATGCCTTATATATAAAAATGTGTCAGCCCCTTAGGGCTTACAAAATATCAGTCATCAGAAAAATTTTCCCTCAGATCTTTTCATGTATTTAATGTTGTGTGCGATTGAAACCTTGATGTCCATGTCGGTGTGAAAGATGCCTTCAGGGGAAGCCCTCTTCATCTTTTTGTAACCACTGCATTCACTTCTGCTCCTCGTGTCGATCTTTGAATTCCCCCCAGTCGAGCTGCTTTGAATGCTCCTGAGCTCATAACAGATACACGTTGCTTTTCATCCTGTTTCATGTTTTCAAACTGCCACGGCTCGCTTTCAGATCATTCTGATTGATCAAGAAAACTCCACGTAGATTCTTCGGGCGGTCAAAACTCTTTTCAAAAAAAAATCGCATCTTGGTGAGACACTAAAAGTGTCTCGCCAATGCGATTATATCATTTTGCAACTCATCGATCGGATCCTTCTTTGGTCGGCGAGACCTCTCACCGAGCTTCCTCTTCAGTCGGCAAGACATTTTACCAAATGTAAGACCTCTTTTCTGAGTCTCCCCGAATGCGTTTTACTCTATCAGGCCCTACATTTCCTTCATTGTGACTTAATTGATGTCACCCCGAGACATTTTATTCCACTGAGCTCCAAGTCTCCTTCGGCAAGACCATGGCAAGTCGGGAAGACTTCATGGCGAAGTCCAACAGTCATACTGATTCCTGCTTCCGTCGCTGAGACTGCCTTCATTCGCCAAGACATCCTATAGAATTTCTTTTCCTTCGGCAAACTCTTCATTCGGCAAGACCCCTGGCGAGACGCTTCATTATCGGCGAGACATTGGCCTATCGGCCAGACCTCTCGCCGGGCTCCTTAACTCTCGGCGATGAGCTACTTTCTCCTTGGTCGGGGAGACCTTATGCCTTCGCCAATATATCATGGCGAAACTGCTTTCCTTAACCGAGGGTACCTCTCCACTTCAGCAAGAGTTCATCCCGTCGGTGAGAGATCTTGGTGAGATCACTTTTCTCTCGGTGAGCCTCCTCATGTCGCTGAGACTTCTTTATCGTTGAGACCCTATATCAAAGTCTCCCTGCTTCGTCAAAAGTTCACTTGAGTTCGGGGAGAGCTTACTTGATCAATAAGACTTCTGGCCGACACCACCTCCATCCTTTGTCGTTGAGACATTCCTGGGTCGCCGAGACCTCTTAGTGAGCTCAAAATTCCATGACGAAGACTTCAACATAAAGCATCGTCAGCGGGACATGCTAGTTTCACTCAGACATCACACCGAGCGCTAGGACTTACTCCGAAGTGTTCATCTGTTGCCAAGAGCTATACTGAAGACATCAACACCATCGGTGAGACATTCCATTCTCGCCAAGACTTCTCTCTGAGACTCTTGTTACCCCGAACGAATGCAGTCAGCGTGACCTTCTCACATTGCTGGGACCTCTTACCGACAGTGTTCCTTCCGGCAAGAGCTTCCCCGATGACTTTAAACCAACTGTTGTCGGTGAGACCTTTCCTCTTCACTTGGACTTCTTACCAAATGCTATAGGTTATCCCGAAGCCCGTGGTCACCATGAGTCTCCCCGACTGACGATTGAATGGCCTATCCTTCTTGTCGCCAAAACATCCTGGGTCGTCGAGACATCTTGTAGAACTCAATCCTTATGCCGAGAGCCTTTTAGAGTCGGGGAGACCTTGTGACCTCAGCGAGACCCTTTGTCGAAGCTTGCTTGCCTTGCCGACATCGCCTAACTTCGGTGAGACCCGATGCATTCGTTGAGACTTCTCTCCGAAGAAAAGAACTTACACCGAAATGAATATCCTTTTGTCGCTAGGACGATGATCAATGTCTTGCTGACAGGGACCTGTAGGTGAATTCCACTTGCCGTGACATTCCTGGGGTCTTGGCGACTCTATCCTTAGAAGATTTTCATGCTGAACCTAAACAAGGCAGGCTTCTTCACTGAGTTCCCTGTGAAATGTCATTAGATGCATGAACTAACCCTCAATGGAAATATCCCATTTGGCCCTTATGAACACCTGCAACATAGATGCCTTGCTTGATTGAGCCTGAGGGTGAAAACTAGGTAACAATCACATCCACATTCCATAGTCCACCATCTCAAGTTTGGAAAATAAAAAATCCTACATCCAAACCACCAAATAATTCATCCACGTCTCATATCCCCCATCAACATCCAACATACTGCCTAAAATAGAAAATCCCAAATCCCACATTCACGGTGTCCTAGCAGTAACACTTTATCATAAGGACTCTAATGGCACTCTATCACAATGTTTGTATTTACATAAAACCAACCCGATCACAATAAAATCCATGGGCTATATACAAGTACTCTTATCTTGGAAAATAAACTCCTTGAGGTAGGACATTATTGGCACATTATGACAACATCTACATCAACACCACCAATTGGTCCCACATAGTTGATGATTGTTCAAAAAATCAAAAATCCCAAATAAATAAATCAAAAATCAAAAGTAAAGATAAAATCATCCTCTAGTGAAAACCACTTTGGTGACACCTTGGGCAAGTACCATGGTGAAAACCTATTTACAAGCGCCGTGTGTAGAAAAAAAAAAATTAGAAAAAATTAAAGATAAAAAAGTTGTCCTCTAGTGGAAACCATTCTTATGGTGCTTTGGGCAATTACCATGATGAAAACCCATTCATGGGAATCATGTGTAAATTTGATTATCTAGTGTTCCATTCCAATTGGGAGAATATTATCTCGTACATCATGTTGTTTTTTCCTAACACCACTATCCATCCAATCCATTCAATTTTCATCCATCTCCCCTATCCATATTGATCTTGACAAAGACTATGGGCATATACTTCAAAACCTACTTTTAGAAAACTCTTGATATGTTCATTTTCCTTTGACCATATTATCCCATCTCATACCATCACCTACATAGCACTATCCAAATAGTTAGCTTTGGTAAAAAAAATTATCCTATTATAAGATAGTCCTTGGAAGTAAAATCCATTATCCTAGATCTATTTGCATAATATCTATCCTCCACATCCTTCATGTATTCATTTCTATCACACTAGTCCATTCGTAGTGTCCCATACATTGCTAGACACTAGAGGAAAGTGATTATATCCTAATTTAGAATAAATCTTGATATGCGTCCTTTAGCTCACTAAGTGATTTGGACACCTTTCAAAAATCCAAAAAAACACATGTGCCTATAGCACACACGTTCGTTCGGACCGAGGACCCCCTCTTTCCTTTTCTCCTTCGTCGGGTCATTTTTTCCTTTGCCTCCTTTTGCATGCCCCTATTTTGAGCTTAAGTTGGTCACATTCAATAAAGTCGCTAGAATCCTTTTGACCAAAATCACCTACCCAAAATTGGTAAGTCTTTTACCTTTGTGGGTTTGGACCTGCGGGTTTCCCTTAGCCTTTTTCCACTGCATCTGCCAAGCCTCACAGACCCGCATCTATGGGTTTCCCCTTGTGGACCACTGTTGTCATTCTGCCACTAGATAATGGCTAACCTTGGGCATCTACCCACACGGTGAATCCCACATCCACCTTTGCCACTCGCATCCTAATCGACATCCAACCCGACTCAGGTTTCCACACCCCCACAAAACTGACCTACCACTGTACTGAAATTAAATGTGTTCCATTAATGATTTTTTTCCTATAAATAGAAGGGTTGAACCTATCATTTTCACCCTATTAGTTTGAATTTTTTTGATGGCGAACAAGTTGCTCCTACCTACACAGGATCCCGCTGCGTATTTGAGTCAAATTTTTGTGTTGTTCCAAGTAAGCTCACATTAAAACCTTTGAGTAGTGCTTCTTTTCGCAAACTAGAGTTTTGTAAATGTTATAATCTTTGAAATTTAAACCCTCCTTCACTGCAGCAATCCCATACAAGCCATCAGAGTCGTACTGGGTATCCGTTTAACACCTTAAAAACCCTTAGCTTCGGTTAAACTGTGTCTTCATGTTCATGTGGATTCCCACTTTTCCTTCGTTCTTCTTCGCACGACAAACAAACCCTTGCAGCCCACATCATCACCCCGACCATTCTTAATAACTTTGGAAAAACCTCGAAGAAGTGACTAAGTCTTCGGGAAAGTGTAGAAATCCTCTTGCAGGATTCCGCTTGCGGGTGGCACCCACCCTTTCACCGTTTCTTTAAGGGTTGAAACTTACATCATTCTGCATGCCCGGCCCCACACCCAACCTAAGGCCTTCGAAAAAATTGCTAAGTAAATCCATGTGAGCCCGTTCATGTGAGTTTCTACCATCGGGTTGTTGCCTCCCTCTGGCCAATATCCTGGGTGCCAAGTCCTTACACCCTTCCACTTTGCAGGTCCCGTAAGGTGCATCTCTCACATATCAAATTTCAAACTTACTAACATTGAGTTATTGGCCAGATTCCCCTACGGATCCATCCTTGCGGACTTCCCCCCATGGGACATCATTTCCCCTATGCCACTATCTAACGACAAGGCACCCATGTTTGCTAAAGCAGTTGGTTTCCCTCTTGCACTTATAGCCCCAGAGTTGGTAATGGCCTGTTGGGAGTGTTACCACTCCAACTGAAAGATAATTGATCATGATGGAAGAGTATTGGTGGATTTATTTGCCAAGTCAATCGGCAGGACCTTTGACATTTTAATCTTCAATAAGATGGAAGAAGTTGAGAAAGAATTTTCCAACCAAGTATGGCAGCTAGATCCCATTGGGTGTAAATAGACAATCAATTAGAATTGGTTGAAGGAAAAGAGAGCAAGTGCTACCAAAGTTCCCAAAACACTATATAGGAGCGACTTCTTCAAGGAGCACCATGATCTGGTCACGCTCTTAAGAAGAATAATGGGTTTTCTCATAGCCACATTCTTTGAGAATTGGATGTTCTATTTCATAGAAGATATCTTCAAAGGCAAGAACTGGTTCCATTGGGCGAAGATGATTAGTGACAACATACATGAACAATTGTTGGAGGTAAAGAAGACCTCTCACTTCTACATGATTTCGTATATGATCTACCTCCTAGCAATCAAGTTTCCATATAAAGGATTGTTCTGCATTGGAGAATTGGGAGCCAAGTAGTGATAATTGAAAGTATATGATTGATACCCTCAACTATAGTATAGGAACTTCAAGAAGGAGTATAGAAGAGTAAATGATGCCTTCATTGGGCATATAATCAGACTCCTAGGAGGAGATTTTGAGAGAAGGGTAACACACAGTGTAAAGGAATTCGTAAAGGGTTTTGGATATTTGTTCATCTAATTCCCAAAGTTCACTTACATTAGGGCTGAGGGATTCTCAGGAAGACCTTACAGGTTACCATGCTACCCCAATTACAAGATTATCATGCTGGAGGTAACTTGACAGCTACAAACTTCCCACATCCTGTTAAGCAATAAACACAGAGCAGGGGTCCCTTATCCCCTCACCCTTGGACAAGGAATGTATGCTTGCCTCGCGACTCCTTGTGCGGAATACTCATAGAAGGAGTTGGCTGAGTATAATCTTGAACTTCATACAAACAGAGGAGGAATAGATCCCAAGGGTAAGTTGAAGAAGTGGGTTGGGAGAGAATACACCCATCGACCTAACATCGAAGACTTTTGGGAAAATTGCAAGGATGAAAAGGAGGTGCGGATGTGCCACTATATGAGAATGACCATCACATTCATGAAATCAATCTATTTGTTTCAAGTGCCAGACCAAGTTGTCGATGATCACAACATAATAGATGAAATATACAGTGCCTTGATGAATGCACCTTTTCCGGTGATAGACTGGGTCAAAGAGGAGGTCACTGACATAGATGTTCTCACTCGCCCTATGGAGAACAAAACAAAACAATGGCTAGAAGAACAAATTTCCAAATTGAAGGAACAAGGTGTTGAGATTACATATATGGGGAGCTCGAGGATTAAGTGAGTAGTGAGGCTGATAGTGGTGCTACTATGGGATCCTTTGATGAAGCACCAAAATCCCCACCTATCACAGGATCCAAAAAGATGAAGGAGGTGCTTGGACGTAAGCCCAAACACAAAGTCTATACCAGGAAGGTAATAGAAGGACCACCCTCCACCAAATATAGGAAGAATCAGAACCTTTGTGCTAGAGATGCCAACCATTCAAGAGAAAGATCCCTAGCTCAAAGAAGAAGAGTCTGAGTGGCCTTGCTCTCCACCACCGACCACTTCCACTTTCATTGTCGTTGTTGCCACCAGTCCACCACTTCCTACACAATCTTTTCCTGTCTCATCTCTGCCTATAGTGGACATCTCTATCCTCCTTGCCTCCACCTCTCCAACTGCTCTTGTAGTGGTGTTGGACTCTTCTTCCTCCACTACTTCCCCGCTATATACTTCTTTGCTTCTTCCTCCCTTGTCTACTCTATCCACTTTTCCTCCTTCCCTAATGATAACCATGACATTTCCCACTCTACTGCACACCTCCGCGGCTTATATGCATAATGTACCCACTAAAATTTCTAGGGTAATGCCTGACCCTAATGTCCAAGCATTCATGACCCAACTCGTTGTTGCTTTTCCACTTCCTCCACCACCAATCAAGCCACCGAAGATGGAGGCGACAATGTTGATTTTCGAAGAAACAAAACAACTCAGTGCAAAGCAACCTGAGGAAGCTTTTAAAGATACCATTGACGAGCCCGATGATTTTGATAAAGATGACTACTTTCAGCATCCAGAGGGTGGACTCAATGTAAGTATCAATAAGGTGGCCTCTAATGAGGAAGCACAACAAGGCTCTGGGGATGAAGGTGATGATAAATTGGATAAGCCTTACGAGGTGGAAACCTCAGATCAAGAGTTGGATGAAAAGCTGCCTCAAGAGCACAAAGATGTAAGTGAAGAGGCTAACCCTGAAGGACACCGCCCCAAAGAAGAAAATATGGATACCGATACAGATGTGGAAATCCTAGGGGAGCTTCCACGAACCATCCAAGACAAGGGCCTTAGGCAAGAAGAAACACTGCTAGAAGTAGAAGTGCCTCTTGAGAAAGAGCTAGAAAGGAAGGATGAAGAGAGAATCAAAGAAAGGGATGTTGAGCCCAAGAAGAATGTCGGGGCCGAGCCTGAAAAGGATAAGGGGAATTCCCTACAACATCCAAACATCACTAGAGAGAATGTAGCCTCTACTGAACTAGATAGAGGAAAGGTTGTCCAGATGGAGGGTTCAGATGAAGAAGAACAGGATGAGGGAAAGATCCCCAGCGATGAGGAGGACTAGCCTTAGAAAGAACAAGACAAAGAGGAAGGTAATCATGAATCACCCAAGGGGAAATATGAGATTCTTGATTGGATGGAGCAGTAGTTGAAGAAGAAATCTCTTGTGGTCATGGACCATAAATCAAGGCTAGAGGCAATACTAGCTAGGCACAAACCAGAACTAGAAAGGAGAAAAGGCCCAAAATTCACTCTCATGTCACAGTCGATGCCTTCAGGTCTCAAACACTACAACTCACCACCCCGATATCTGATGGAGGTACAAGCACTATATGGGGGCAAGAATACCAAATATCAACGATCAATCTAGGCCCAGCAATACGTGAGCAAAAGATTGGTGACTTGCAAGGGTCAGTGGCCACCATCATGCAGCAGATGAACAAGGAACAATCCACCAAAGAAGAACTAAAAGCATAAGTGGAAGAATTGACCACCTACATTCAACAATGGACATCCACATAGGAGGAAACTACAACAGAGTCATCAACATTTCCCTCCTTACTCTTTAAAGAAGATATCAATAAGATGGAGAAAAGGACGAATTGGACCAAGGCCATGACCAATTGGTTCAACAAAGTGATATCTACTAGCGACAGGGGGATCGACCATGCAATCGTGATGTATAACAAGTATCGAAGCTTGGGAAAGGATATAGAAGACATGATGAACACCTGTAAGGAATTCTCAGAGACATATAGGATTACTTATCCTAAGTTGGAGTGCATCCTTAAGCTTCCACGAGATATCTAGGAAGAAGAGATGGAAATCGCGAAAGAAGACCACTAGCTGGTAGAAACTTGGTTGATGAACCTAGAATACAAGAAGGAGGTTCTATAGATGGTTCTGCATGACCTCGAGGTGGATCACGAATGGCCTACTGAGCATCGAAAAAATAGTGCAGAATATTTAAAGTTGATGACTAATTTTGAGGTGCCCGCCCTGGAGCTAGATTCAAAAAGAGTCAAGCCTTTGTTCCATCAGAAAATGGAGCAAGGAGCTAGTGACCTCCTGTCACCGAACTTTATGGATTTTGTTGTGAGGGCCCTCATCTAGATAGAGCAAATGATTGAGGTTGCTTCAAATTTTACAGAGAATCGAAAGGAAATTATTGAGAGAATCAAGAGGATGTCCTTCCAAATCCTCAAGTCTGAGCTCTCCAAGGAGAAGAAACTCATAGCTATGTTTGGAAAGTTCATGGAGTATGCAAATGCTTAAAAAGAGGTTGGAAGACCTGTCATAGGTGATGAATACTTGTCAAAACAGGTATAAAAGATGGAAGTTAGTACAGAACAAAACAACTACAGTGTTAGGGCCACTAAAAGACAAAATAAGGAAAAAAACAAGAATGTATTTTATATTGCTATATATTTGGGGTTAGGTGAAACCCTAATGTAAAATGAATATAAGGCACACAATGAAAATGAATCCTTTCCATTCATTTTACTTTTCGAAAACTATAAATAGGGATCTCCTCTCATTTTCAAAGAGAGAGATGAGTTGTTGTGTAAAGGCATGCTGCAGAAAATTAATAAGAATAGCATTGTTTGATGGATTTTTGTGTTTTCTTTTCATGTGTGCATGATCCATTCTCTGAATATTATATTTTAAGTTGTTATAGTTTTAAGTTGATTTTAGTTTTTAGTTCATGTTTCACTTTAATGGTGAAGAATGCTATGGTGTTGATCTCTTCCCTAATCATAATTTTTGTTGTCTATTGATGATAAACAATAGTGCAAAGTTAGTTTGAGCATTGTTTATATTGTTGCACTTAAGTTCATCTATTGTCCATGCTTTAATGGTGAATGGATGGTTGAAAATATGCATACCTTAGAAGATTGCACTTGTTTCATGAGACTGTAGGTTGCTCTTGGTTAAGTGAAACTTAGGTTTGGGAAGGTTTTCCACTATAGTGTCCTCCATTGTTACTGTTCAACATTAGTTGTAGGTCTAGGAAACTTCTTATCCCTTTTTTCCTTTCGAACTTTCTTTAAAACTAAAGTTAAAACAAATTTCTAGCATCACAACAAAGCCAAATTTGATGAGTAAAGAGGATTTTAGATTGTTTTCCTGAACTTGCAGTAGTTGTTCTCTATTTCCAAAATTTGCAAAACTCCTTTTGTAGATCCAATTCCCACCATGCTTAGTGAATCATAAATTCCCTTTGTGATTACCAACAAATAACTTCAACCAATTGAACTATTCCAAGCTTAGTCATGACCTAACACTTGAGATACCTTGGGGTGATTTCTAAAACTTAGTTGAAGAAATTACCTTTCAAGATAGGTAGCATACTTGTGTGATGCCTGTATTGATAAAGTGTTAAAACACCCATCAACAACACATATCCCAAAAAACCAAAAAATCACATATTCCAAAAATAAAAATAAAAATTAATCAAATATCTTTCAAAACAAATAAAAAAACTTTTGGAGGAAGCATTTGCAACCTATGATGGGTTGAAACTTGGAAAATCAAAAGGATTTAATAAGGTTTGGCTAGAGGGTGATTCCCTCAATATCATTAATTATCTTAAAAAATTGTCATACCCTCTTGGACGGTGGAGGCGTTAATTAATGATGCTATCAATATATTGGAATCCTTTGATCAATGCCATATCTCACATGTTTATAGAGAAGGCAATAGATTGGTTGATTATTTTGCCAATTATGGGGTAAATGATGCAAAGATGTGGGCTGAACATGATCTCCTACCCCTCGAGGCTCGCTCTATTATTCAACATGATGCTCAAAAGTGTTGATGAGTATGTTTTAATGATGTTATGTTGTCATGTGTTCCTTATGTGGATCCTTGCTTTGAGGTGTAGCTTGTTGAGAGGAAAGGTCAGGCAATATGGTGTGTGGGCTCGAATGACTAGGCCCTCATTTCTCATGATTTCCCTCTGCCACATTGTCAATTCGACATGGATTATGGGTAGCTGGGAAGCCTTTTTGTTCTCGATGTTTCCTATTTTCCATTGCAAGCTATCTAAGTTTATCTAGATTGTATGCAAAATTTTCCTTTTCTTGGGATTTTTGCATTCTACAACCATGGGTGGAAGCCGAAATAGATTGGAGTCCAAATCTTGCAACTCTTTCAAAGCTAATGAGAGGCTATGAGAGATTTTGGAAGCAAGGGGAGTTACCCCATACATGGAGAGGCTGCATGGGTTCGATAATAAGAAATCCCAAGATTTTCTGGAGGTGTAGCATAATAGGGTGTTGGATTTTGGGGGAAAAGAAGTTGCAGTCACTAAGGAATTAATTGCAGAAATTACTGGTTTGTCGATGGATGGGGTGAAATTTTACAAAGACAAGAATGAGTTTGGTCTGACAATGGATGTTTTTTTCAAACACAATGAGCGAAGGAAGTTGGAACCGATGAAATGTGGTGGATATCTATGTTCTTCTCTCAAGGAAATTTGGAGAGATGTCGCAGAAGAGATAATGAGGTACTTACTTTGGATGGTCAATTTTCTATTATTTCAGGGCACCATTTTGTTTTATTGAACCATTTTAGACATAAAAAGTTGGTTTCTTTTCCATATTACCTCTTGGTTTCACTAGAAACTGGCATTAGGGATCACAAATGAAACCCTAAGAACCCTATCCTCCATGAAGGTCTTATTGTATTCATAATGGACTATGTTAAGGCATTTATCCTCCCAAATCAACCCTTTGTTGATAGTAAAAAGAAAAATCTTGAATATGTTACTGATTTTGAGGAGAATTCTAAGGATGAGGACTACTCCCTTGGTTTGAAGGCTTCTCTAGAAGGTGATATAGAGTCTGTTGTTGATTCTAAAGGTAAGAAGAGGAAAACTCCTCATTTAAATGCTCCCTCCAAAGTTTTGGAGTTGGGTGTTGTGGTTGAGACTATAAAGTCCTCCCAAAAGCTGAAAGTTGTGAAGGAAGTGGAGGTTAATAAGAGAAAGCATGATGGAAAGAAAAGAAAGAAGGCTCTTTCCCTAGTTTCTTCAATGGATGATGGGTATGACACCAGTGTTGAGGGTGAGGTCAAGTGGCCCAGCGAACATTCTATTCTTGGGAAGGGTTTTAGTGGTAAGAAGGTGAAGGGGCCTGTGAGGGAGTTTTTGAGAAAGGAAGTTAGGATCAATAAGGGCCAACTAGGGGATTCCCCTATTCTTAATGTGCAGAACAAAAAGGTTCAACAAAGGACTAGCTCTCCAAGGATTTTAGAGAGGAATGTGCAGCAGGGGATTGTTGGAAGTGTGCCTGTTATGGATAACCAAATGTTGGATCAGAATGTGGATAAAGACGTGGTAGTTTCTGCTCAGAAAGGGAAGGAAACTTTGCAAAATGCTTCGTCCAATGAGGAATTTAATGTTGATTATTCTATTGATAAACATGGTTTTAATTTTAGGAAGGAGATTATGCCGGATTATCTTGGCCTTGTTAAGGAACACTTCCTTTCTTTGTTTAAGCTTTTTAAGCTGGTGTTTCATGAGATGAATTCTACTAATGTTAGGGTCAGAGTGGCTTGCAATAATGTTGATGAGTCCTCCTCTTCTAAGGAGTTGATTATGTAGGCTCAAATTGATAAGGTTCAGGCTGAAGTCAATAAGATCTTTGATACTCTCAAGATGGTTGTTGATGAAGTGATGAAAATGAAGAATTATTATGAGAAAAAGTTTGTTATTTTGGAAGGTAAGTTAGATAAGGTTGTGGAGGTTTGCATACATGCCATGTGTAATGAGGCTACTGGTTTGTGTATTTTGAACAAGAAGGAAAGGAAATGGATGGGTGATAGTTCTAGAACCAAAGACTTGGTGGCTGAGGGTGGTATGCAACTTAATGCTACTAAAGAAACTGGTCCTTCTGCTTGTACTCACAATAATAAAAAGCTTAATGCAAAGACTGGTATTCCTGCTGATGGAGTGGTGGAAGTGATGAATTCTAATAAGAATATTATTGACAATGATCTTGAAGTTGCGAACATTATGAAAAATCTTTAGATTCCTTCTATTTTTTGTGCCTTTTTTGATTATCTATTTGTTTTTTTTTTGCTTCTTTTTGGTTGCTTGTCCTGTTTTTTATTATATGATGAAGTAATGGCTTATTTTTTAAACGGTTTCAGGACCTCTTTTCAAAACCTATTTTTCCTATAATAAAAAATAAACAAAAAAAACTTTTGATCATTTACACCATCCCATGAATAAAATTTTCTATCAAACTCTCCTTCGTCAACCACAATCCAAAAAAAAACCCAATCAATCTCATCTCACCTACACTCCAACATGATATCAAACCATCTGACAATTTTTTTTCCTAGCCTTTCTACAAATCTTGATCCATTTTATCCAACCAATCATTAATGGGATGTATCATTCATAATCATCATGTTACTCTTATCATTGAAAAACAATACTTGTGTTGTTTCTATTATCAACAATGTTATCACTATCATCAATCAATCAATCAAATAAATGAACTTTAGCCTAGCTACCGACAAGATATCAAGAGATCTTTGGTACCCCTACACATTCATATCCCTTCATGATTCATCACCGTCAAAATTATTTCCTGATAATTTACCATTATCATTGTCATCATCATCTTCTATCAATAAGCCAACAAACATGTACCTTGATAGCCATAAATGCCATCCATCCCATCCATAATAATAATTCCCACCTAGACTTGACACTCAAGAAAGAAACAAACTATGCATCAGAGAAAAACCTAGAACATTCATGAAAATTTGCAAGCTAGGATCATTGCCAATATAGCCCACTACCTACATATCAATTGCCTAGAATATTTAATTCAACATCCCAATCAATACATTAACGAATATATCTTTCCTACAAAAGGAACAGTCCAAGATTACAACCTCTTTGGCAAGAGATATGATGGCTTTGATATGTTTTGTCAGTAGGTATTTTCTGTTGATTTATCTTTTTGTCTCCTTCCACCACTTTCTTGAAGCCACCTTGATTTTTTAATATCTTGGTGTGTCCAGAGGAGCATGGAATGGGGCATAGTCATTGCTTTTGTTTGTTATATTTGTGGGAGGTTCTTATAATACGACCACGGTGAATTCTTGACTTGTGTGTGTTGAGGTAGATACTTGCATAACAAACAGACTTTTCATATCAAGTTCTTCATACCTTTTGTGCATAGGCCTATCATTCTCTAAGTTTTATTCTCTCACACATTCAAACAAGGTTTTTGTATGTCTGGTATAAATAAAGATACTTTGATTTGTTTGCAAAGTCAAAGTCCATGCAATAGATATGACACCACGTTGGTTCTCATACCTTGGTGCACAGTGTCCATTTGTTATATCAAAATAGGGATTGCTCTTTATATTTTTTAGCATAACCAAAAGAAAAATAAAAATCACTTTTCCATCCCATATCCATCATCCACCCTATTACCTACTCATAGCTTTCACTATTCAATATTTGATCAACAAAATTATTTCATTCTTCATTATCCTACATTCTATCTCATTTCTTCTTACTAACACATCTTCATCCCAAAATCCAAATTTTCACCCCTACCCTTAATCTTCTCCATTTTCTTCATTTCATACATCCTTATCCCCCAATTTTCTTCCATCCAACTTTATTTTCTCATCCCTTATATTTCACTAAACCTACCTTGTTTACCTATCATGAGCTCAACCCAAAATTTGATTTTTTCGACTGATCTCTCAAGGGGGAAACCTACCATCCAACCTTCATCCCTCAGTCCACTAGGGCACACTAGGGCATATCATCACCTAATTTTTTTATATCAGTAGAATATCTTTAAAACAACGCAATAAGGCACATTGTCTCAAAGAGGGGAAAAATATAGACACCTAAAAATATCTTAACACATTTCTTCTAAATTCAACATCGTTTACCATCATCATCACTAATCAACCCCCCCTTCATCACTATTAATTAAATAATTTTTAATTATTTGATTAAGCTAATCCATTTCTGATTTGAATTTAATTTTTTTTAATTAATTATTAATTTCACAATTTTCACTCATCAACTTTAATTAAATATTTTTTAATTATTTAATTAATTAATCATTTCTCTCATCCACTTTAATTGAATTATTTTTAATTATTTAATTAATTTATAATTATTCTTCCATCCCCATAATTAAATAATTCTAATTATTTAATTAAATCATGTATTATTCCTCTATCCACATAATTAAATAATTTTAATTAATTATTCCTCCAAAATCAAACAAATTATTTAATTTATTTAGTTTGACTTTGCAAATTCCTTTATAAATAAATAAAATCATTATTTTACTTGTTTCCTAAAAAATATCAATTCTATGTTCATTCCTCTAATTCTAAATTTAGTGACCATTACTAAATTCAGTGATTTGACTGAAAAATAACCTCAGTTCACTCTCACTCACTCCTACTTCATCCTCTCATGTGGTTGGCCCTCTAATTCATATAGTCACTTAACTCCTCATGACAACCCCTCATCCTATCACATGTCATGTACACATTCCTCATGATCTCTCAACAATTTTCATCCTTTGTTCTCAACTCACATCTTACACCATTGGTCTAATATCCCTGAAAGCTATAAAACAACCATCAATTAGCCATTCAATCTCGTCCAATTTGCATCTCAACTATACTCAATTTTACATTGCTTTTACTAACAAGGTTATGCTAAGTATTTAAGAAATCCACATATTATCCAAATAGCATAATTTTACATTCTTACAATAGAGTAAGACTACGCATTTTCGGTGGAGGTGAAGTAATTAGATTAATTTATGTTATTTGCTTTCATATTTGATTTGTGCACACATTTCATTGAGATTAGTTCATTTTGATAAATAGAATTAGTTTTTTATTATTGCTATAATTTCATATTCTTTGAATTTAATTGATCAAAATTTTCTAACATATTCGCATAAGTAATATCCCGGAGGTCATGATGTAGTAGAACACCATTGTTGGAAATATATGTCTCAATCCCACAGTCTGTAACCTCTACTTGAGCAAAGTCGATATGACATCCATCATGTCTGGCTGACTAGCAGCATTGACACACTGTGTTTTGTACAGGTCACTGTGACCTTGCAGAAGTCTCGCCAAATGCTTTTCTTTGGAGCCTATCGCTGTGACAGTTTGTTCGTTGTAACCTCTCACCACTCGTGGAGATCTCTGGCCGACAGGCCATTCTATCACATATCGGGATAACCTACGGTGGCTCGGCAAGAAGTCTTACCGATGTGCAAATGTCTCACCGACGGAGGTTCAAGTGTTGTCCATCGGAGTAACACAAAGGATCTCGTGGAGATCTCTTAGTGACTAAAGAATGTCATACCGATAGCATATGGCTGTCGGGGTAACCCAAATGGTCTCGGGAAGAAGTCCCAGTGAACGATGAAGGTCTCGCCGACGGGAACACATATGGAGTCTTCGTGGTAACATAAAAGATCTCGGTGTGAACTCTTAGCGATAGACAAGAGTCTTTCCGACTACTATTTGGCGCTTAGTATGTTTGGGGGTTTCGGAGTAACATCTCAGCGATAGCGGTTGAGTCTTGTCGAATGTTGAATGCTTCAAAGTAACCCTAAATGACTCGATATGATGTCTCAGCGAAAGATGATTGTTTGGTCGATGAAAACTCACGTCTATGTGACTTGTGGAGTTTCGGTATGATGTCTCAACGAAAGCGATATGTCTTGGCGACATGGCGAAAGCTGAGCATAGCTCTCATGACTCGATGTAACATCTTGCCGATAGGTAAACTCTTGGCGATATCGAATATGAAGTCTTTGGGCATCAGGGAGACACTTCTTGTGTCTCACCGACATGTCGATACAGTGTGAAATCGTTTGACTGAGTGAGACTATCCTATGTGGCTCGTTGTCAACCAATAGGAGAAGCTGAATGGGAACCGTTGGAAGGCAGTCCGTTGTGACAGTTCTGTGAGGAAGTTCGACAGACAGGGAACGCCATGAATATAGTTTGCAGTTGCAGATGCTTGATCATTTTGATGGTTGGTTCGATCAACAGGTGTGTGAACTGTTTGAATTGTATCAGAGTGAATTCTATTCTGTGTAGACTGTAACGTGATGGTTCCTATACAAGATTGATCATAGTGAAAGTTGTTGTAGTATGACATCAGAAAGATAAGTCTGACATTTGTATGTAATCTCCATTACTGTAATACAAAGTGATTTTTGTTGGTGTGGTGGGTTTTTCTCCCGTAAGGGTTTTCCCACGTAAATCTGGTGTTCATTTGTGTTTGTCTAATTCTCTGTTTCTGATATTTAGTTCAAAGTGCATCTTAATTGAACTGTAATTGAAAGATTTAAAAGTATATTTGCATTCTTCCCTGAGGTATTGACGTTAGGAGAGTTGTGTCCGCATCTAGTTTTCCTTACAACCACAAACAATTATTGTTGGTTTTGGTTTAGGTTTTTCTCCATAAACATAGATTATTAGTTTCTCAAGTTTCTTAGAAAAATCAGAAACAAAAATCATATTTTTTATTAAATAAGAAGGATTTGCAGGGTGTTGTGCCCTTAACACAAAAGGGCATGAGGGTAAAAGTTCATAAAACCATTTAAAAAAAAAAAACAGATAGACCAGTAGCAACAAGGAGGAAAGAAACAAAAACTGCCAAAGGAAGCGTATAGGAAGTAACCCTCGATCCCCCTACTTGTATGTGTTTTCCCATTCCTCCATGAGGAAATTGAGCACATCCATATTGGCTAACTAGAGTTGAGTTCAGTAGCAAGGTTGTGATTCTTAATCTCCTCCTGTAGCACTGAAGCTAGAGTGGTTGTGAAATGATGGATCGCTTTAAGAGTGAAGCAAGTGAGACAATTACTATTCCTTTCCATCATGTTGACCACAGTTAGCAAAGCATTGTAACCTTGAGTAGTTTCCCCACAGAGATGGTTAACATCCTCATGACACTCATGATGTGGAGAGGAGTCTGGGGTGGAGTCCTCCATGATTATTTTATTGAGCTTAAGGAAGTGGATAGGACCATCAATGTTCTCTTTAGCATCCTCCTCCATCTTCTCATTACTATTATCATGTCTGGTGTCGTGTTCAAAATTTCTAGAAATTTCATCAAATAATAACTTGTCTTTATTTGTCGGCCAGCCTATTGGATCTTCTCACACTAGTAGGTTTAGACCTAGCTTCAAGTTCATTGGCAGTCATGTTTTCCTCATTACCAGTGTCATTAGTATTATCTTCACCCTCCTTGTCCTCAAAGTTGGCTTCTTCCACATAGAAGGTGATAAAGTTCTTTTTTTATTATCCAGTTTTTTCTTTACCACTTGTTTTCTAGACTTTTTAATACGAGTATTCTTTAATTCACACAACCCCATCATCGATATTTTTTGGTTCTACACATGGTTAGTTTTTCTCTTATTTTTAGCCATGGGTTTAGGGTTGGTATTGGGAGTGGGTTGGATAGCAGTAGGATTAAGCTTGTGCTTGGTACTTTTGACAACATTGGGAGGGTTCAAGGGGTTCAATGTGGGGATTAATCTTAAGCTTCTCTTCCACAAGGGTTGCACAAATGGGTTTTGGGGGTAGAGCACAAGATGAAAATGGTAAAGTCTCAAAATAAGCCCTTGATCAAGTAATATTGGGGGTTTCTCATGGTTTTTAGCAGAGAGCTCGATGACTTCTTTAACAAAAATTTTGAGAGATGAAAGAAGGAAAAAGGAAAGATAACGAGGAGGTGGTGCCTGAAATGGTTTAGTAGAGGCATATGGTAATAATAAAAACATTTAAACCTACCCTCAAGAGTCACATATTTCATAATCACAAGACAAACTTGGTCCCATAGTGCTAGCATCTTACTCTTGTCATACCCCACATGCAATTTGGTGGGGTGTTCATTCTCCTTGAAAAATTGGTTCATGTTGTCAGTGTCCTAAACTTTAGTATGTTTCTTTATCTTTTTACCATTGCATGAGAGACCAGTCACTTTAGCAATAACCGCCTCACTAACCTTAAAGGATATTCGCTCTAGTTTAACCTGTTGATTATACAAACCATTAGCAAACTGGATCAACAAGTTCTCATCGTGACCGTTGACGCTTTCCATTAAAGGAGACATGCCTTCCTCAACACAAATATTCCAAACAAGGTTGTCTATAAAATTCCTCACAAGATCCAAGCTTTGTCTGAACCCTATCCCTTCCCATTCTCTGAAACAAAAAAAAAAGTTGAATTTCCTGGCTAAGATGGTGGTAGAGAAAAATGTGATTAAAGTGTTTGAAGTAACTAATAGCATGCAAAATACCAACAAATCTCAGGATGAATAAATAATACCACGGCCCTTCCTGAGATAATCAAGATGAAGTGACATTTCCATTGTGCTAAATAAATGTGATAACATTTTCCCACATTCCAACAATCTTTTCCAAAGGCCCATCATTGAAGGAGCATAACTTAAGATGATTCAAGGACATCGTGAGAGGGGAGATAGTAATAATGATCCATTAAACAATAATTAAAATGTAATTATTTGATATAGGTTTCCTTTTTTCCCCCTTTCCAACTCAATCTAGTGATTATATCATTAAAATTACGAAGGGGAGCCTCGTGTGTGTCAGACATGTCAAAATGCATGCTTCCTTCATTTCAAAATAGATTACATTCTACCTCATCTTATGGTACAGGTAAATCACTACCTAGAAGGTCCTCCTGTACAAATCCATACTTAATACTGAAATGTGGGGAAAGAGGTTCCTTAATGTTAAGGAGGTTTTTTCTCTATTTATGTCTCTCCCTAAGGGAATTTCATTAGGAAAGAGATCACAAGGTGTAAAGATTGACTTCCAGCCTCAATGGTGAGTCAATCAAACCTAGATCTCAATCCTTAAGACAATAGGACATATCTAAAACTAAATTAAAATGATATGCAATGCTCAAACTAAATGAATAATAAGACCTAGAGCATGAAATGAAAATTCTCGAAAGTACAAAAATTGAAATCATAGTTTGTAGGAAGATCTGAGAAGGGTTAGGACACATGTACCAGTCACCAAAATTTGATTTTGAGACCTACTGAAGGATAGGTTCACCATTGGGCGAATGGGTCCTAGTTAGGGCTTCTAAAAATACTTTTTATAGTCCTTTGATGATGGATTTTAACTTCTATTTTACATAGGTCCCACTATCAAAAAGTTGAAAATAGAATCTACAATTGAGTTTTTGTGGCTTGAAAATAATGGGTCTTGGCCTATAATTCCAGGACACACATTCTCCAATGAGATTTAATTACTGATTGCATTAATTAAATTTCAATTTCCCTTTCAGAAAATAGGAAAATAAGGCTTTGAAATGCATATTTTGAAAAATTAGATGCTTAATTAAGTCCAATAAATTAAGCAACCCAATCATAATGTGAAATTGTAAAGGTATACAATTTCCTACTCTACATTTAGCCCCCACTTTAGTGAGAGTATGAACTTATGCTCAGACTCACACTAAAGTAGACAAATATGTGTCAAAAGAGGTCCAAGTGTACAAATGTTAGAAAGATAGGATGACAAAGATCAAGGAAGATAATCAAGCCCCCAGGATCGAAGATGCCATGGAAAACCAACATAAGGAAAAATGGACACACAATATGTGTAAGATATGTGCAGCAAGACAAGATACACAAGCTTACAATGTCAAAGCTAATGCAAAAAGAAAAAGGAAAAATGATGGACTAGCAAGTTGTGTTATGCCACATCCATAAAAATGCTCACAAGGGCTAGTGTAGTTTTGTATACACTAGGTGAGTCTGAAAGGAAAAATGAGAAACACACACTAGTTCTACAAAGTGTGTACTTATAAAATAAAAAAGGGATGGCGGATGGGAAGGTCACACCAGGTCTATAGGTCTCCCATATGTCAACCATACCAAAAGTTATACTCCCTAATAACTTTGATAAGGTTCCACAAACTGGTTAATGTGTTATGCCAACACTACACTAAGTCCAACCTCTATGAACAAAAGTGAAGCCAAAAATGCCAAAATGAAATAATGCCAATGTATGCCCCCACTTTAAAGGAATTTCTAAACACCACACTGTGAGCAATTACTTTAAAGTAGAAAATGATAAATATCAATTAATAAAAGGGACGTGAGAGCTTATTTGGAAATCCCTATGCTAATCATATGTTTCCAAATAAAGTTGCATAATGAAAAAGGAGGTTTCCCCCACAGGCAATCCAAAAAGATAACGTGTAAGGGATCCACGGTTTGGGCTCAAAGCATGTCTTTTCTACAGTGATATAATAGAGCTTTGAACTATCATCATTCCCCAAATACTTCATGGAACAATTAACATAAAGGAGGAGTGACACATATAGAGTGAAAACAAATAAAAAGATTTTGGGTCAACATGGAAGAGACTTGGATGTCTTGATTCATTGCATCATCTCCAAAAGGAAAACACAAGACAAAAGAAAATATAATGTTTACGGCAAATAGAAGAATGTAGATACAAATAGAATAATGTCATGACAAATTTACTTCCTTTGTATCCTTGCACCAACAGAGTAACAAGGGTAATCCAAAGAAAACTCACAAACTTAAAGGCACACCAAGTATCACAATACAAGGGATCACATTACATACATGCAATCACAAAGAACATGAAAAGAAAAAGAGAGATAGTACATGTCACATGTGATCCAACCTATAGTAGGTTGTTTGCATCCCAATCTTGTTCATCATATACGAAAGGTGGATAACTAGCCAAAGGAGTAATGACAAGTGCCATACTAGGACAATCACCAAGTTCAACATGTGGTGATTCACTCTTTTTAGGAGGATCATCATGGTTGTGCCCATCTAAATTCATAGAAGTGGAAAAAAATAAATTCAATTCATTATGCACTTATTCATCAATTTTACTAATCTCATCATCATCATCCAAGTTAATCACACCATGAGGCCTAATAACAATGTGTTGAATGAACAAGACAACTGAGAGGGGGGTGAATTAGTTGTACCTTAAAACTTCAAAACCCTCATACACATTCAAATCCACATTCATTCATTAAACCCTTAAATCTATTATGATGTATTAGCATGAAAATAAAATAACAGAAATTGAAACAACTTAACACCATACAAAAGAGAACACCATATTTACGTGGAAGACCCAAAAAGGCAAAAACCATGGTGAGGATTAGCTCACAATATAAGTAATGTCAACACCGAATACAATAGGGCTTATTTCCCAAAGAAGAAATGCTCACAACCAAAATAGAAAAGAAGATAGAGAAGAAATGTTACATAGAGAAAAAAATCTCAATGCAACATATAATCCACCACAATGACATCAACACCTTTGTAGTCTGATTGAAGAATTGTAGCCACCTTCTGTTCACTGCATCCAATAAACTAGCACATTAAGTCTCACACTACACTACTCGATTTCATACTCTAACACCCTACACTTCACATCCTTCACATCAGTCACATCTATCTTGAATCCCTCAACAACTCAACTCATATTTATACCGTCTTAAACCTTGAAACCCTGTCGAAGGTCAGCTATGCACCTCAAACATGTAAATTCAAATTAGGTAAGTGCCAAAACATTCATGCAATGGAAAATAATGAAGGTGGACCAGAAAATTCATTAGATGGGATCCAAATCTATAACACCACACAACTACACACTTTTATAAACAATATTTATTCATCACAAGTAGTGTAAACACTAGGTTGGTCGTTACCCATGCAAACAGAATAAAATTTTTAAGTACATGCTTCCTCAAACCCAAGGATGACTTGTAAACCACACACCACACTTGAACATGATCTAGAAAATTCCATGAACACTCTAAAACTAAACAAAATCCTTTGCAACAACTTTCACCTGAAGAATGTACACACCCAGTACATTCACACAACTCTTTCATACACTGTAACTCACAAAACCATCTTCCAAAGAAAAAAACCTTGAACAACCTTGACTAAAAAACTATACCATAACTATCAAAACTCCTTTAGAATCACAAGACCTGAAACCACTTTGGAAAGAAACATGGAGCAAAGAAATTTCTCCCAAACACCTCTGCACTACACAGTCACACACTGGTGAAACAACTTCTTTTGTACAATGATCCAACACACCAACTCTTGAATATAACACCTTTAAACATCTTTGACCATCATATATGAATCACACAGATAGATCTTCAACCTAGAAGAAATGTGGAGCAAAACCATAACACAACTCTGTCACCCAGAACACCATTGCAACACACTATTTCCTCTTTTTATCAAATTTTATCAAAATCACTTAGAAACCAAGTACCAAAGACACATCCTCATCATCTTCAACACTACCTCATCCATAGATAGAAGCTTATCAAAGCAACACTAGAGGTTGAAACTAGAGTAGCTT
The DNA here is from genome assembly GCA_007258455.2 of Sequoia sempervirens. Classification (NCBI taxonomy): domain Eukaryota; kingdom Viridiplantae; phylum Streptophyta; class Pinopsida; order Cupressales; family Cupressaceae; genus Sequoia; species Sequoia sempervirens. The sequence goes on from VDFB02256132.1 coordinate 229,202,006, forward strand.
TACTAATGACAACATAATGCAACTAATCAAAGCATCAACTTCTCACACACTTGCAACAATCTTATCCAACAATAGGCATCAATGACAACACAGGCTTGTTGACATCAATGACAACACCAACTTCTCATATTTGCAACAATCTCCCCCTTTTTCATTGATGTCAACACATGAGATGAAAAACCATCAAAGACACAATGACTCTAAATACCAACACACTACAACTCTTCACATTACTTCTCCCCCTAAATAACTTATCTTTTTCACATTGTTCTCTCCCCCTTTGTAGCTTGCCTTATTTACTTGTTTCTCTCTTCCTGAATGACTCATTCCTTTTTCACATGAATTTCTCTCTCCCTATTACTTATTCTTTTTCACATGTTTCTCTCTCCCCCTTTGACATCAATGGAAAAGGATAAAAAATGTTTGCATTGTTTATTCTCTTCCTTTGACATCAAACAGACTGCTTACTACTACTCTACAACACCTTTCCTTTATTGCTCTGTATACTCCCCCTTAGGAGCACACACCAAATTGTACCAAATTAGCTACCATAACATAATGAAAACACATATTCTTCTAATTGCAACAATCAGTAATGCCACTACCTACTCCCCTTGAGAGGTAGCCACCAACATCAATCCAGAATAAAGAATGAATCTTGAGATCCATTGGACTGATGTGTCTCCTTATACATCTAGTTCGAAGGAGGGGAAATAACCCCCAAGTTCTCTCAAAAATACTAAAAAGTATCCTTAGGAAGAGCCTTAATGAATATATCAACAATCTGATCCTTTGTAGGCACATATTCAAGATTCACTTCATTCTTCAAAACCTTCTCTCAGAAAGTGATACCGAATTGAAATGTGTTTTTTCCTTGAATGCATCACTAAATTCTTTGAGATATTGATTGCACTTGTGTTGTCACAGAAGATATAAATAGGCTCATCATACACCACTCTGATATCCTTCAATATTTTCCTCATCCACAACACTTGTGTGCAACAAGATACTGTTGTAATGTACTCAAAATTTGTAGTAGATAAAGAAACTAAATCTTGTTTCTTACTCAGCCATGATACCAATCTACATCCAAGAAAGAATGAACCATCACTTGTAATTTTCCTATCATCAACACAACCAACCCAATCTACATCCATGTAAGCACTCAAAGTGAAGTTAGTATCCTTTAGATACCACAAGACATAATCTGGAGTTCCCTTTAAGTATCTGAATATCCTCTTTACTGTTGAAACATGTGACTCTCTAGGATCTCCTTGAAATATAGCCACAAGACAAATTTCATGCATGATATCTAGTCTAGTAGCATTAGATATAGTAGTCCACCAATCATTGATCTATACTTGCTTTGATTAGCCTTAGGAGATTCATCATTCTTGCTCAGTTTGCAACTAGTAACCATAGGAGTACATACCGGTTTGGAGTCTTCCATTCCAAACTTCTTCAACATTTCTTTGACATACTTTGATTTTGAAATGAATATACCTTCGTTTGATTGATTTATAGCCCAAGGAAGCACTTCATCTCCCCAATCATAGACATCTCAAACTCTTTTTGCATCTCTTTTTTAAACTTCTTGCACATAGCTTCATTACCTCCAAAAATTATGTCATCAACATACATAACTACAATCAAGTTTTGATCTTTTTCAACTTTAAAGTAAAGATTACTATCTACGGTACCTTTATTGAATCCTTGTATAGAATACTTATCCAACCTTGCATACCAAGCTCTAGCAGCTTGCTTCAATCCATATAATGCCTTCTTCAATCTACAAACAATATTTGGTTTATCTAATAACTAAAATGCTTTTGGTTGTTCCATGTATACTTCTTGTTCCAATTCTCCATTCAAGAAAGTAGACTTCACATCCATCTAATAAAATTTGAAATACTTATGTGCTACAAAAGCCAAAAAACATTCTAATAGCTTCCATTCTTTCCATTGGAGAAAATTTTTCCTCAAAATATATTCCTTAAACTTGTGAATAGCCCTTACACACAACCTTTCCTTGTTTCTTACAACTTCTCAATTATTATTCAATTTGTTTTTGAATATACATTTAGTTCCAATTATGTTTTTGTTTGTAGGTCTTGGGACAAGTTCCCAAGTCTAATTCTTCTCAATCTACAGTAGTTCTTCTTCCATATCCTTCATCCAATGTTCATATTTGCATGCCTCAATCACTGTCTTAGGTTCAACTTCAAAAAGTAAACACGGATTTACCTCTTCTTCAACAAATTTTCTTCTTGTTAATATACCTTTTCTTTTATCTCCAATGATATGTTCTTCAGAATGATTTCTCTACACATACTTAGGGATTCTATGGGTCTTTTCCAAAGCTTCTTCTTCTTCTTCTTCAAACTGCACTTCATTTTCCTTCGCTTTTTCTCTGTAATTAGGCTCATCCAATTCATATCCATCTATCACTACTAAGTTCTAAAAATCTTCATCAACCTTAATACTTGCACTCTCAACAATTTTTCTTAATCTTTTATTGTAGCACTGATAGGATTTGCTTTTAGTAGAATATCCAAGAAGGATTCCTTCATCCGACCTTGCATCAAACTTTCCCAGATTTTCTTCATCTCTTTTGATATATCATTTTCTTCCAAACACCATGAAGTATTTGACGGTAGGGATCCTTCCATACCACAACTCATAGGGAGTCTTTGTGTTGTTTGTTTTTTCTTGAACTCTATTAAGAATATAAACAGTAGTATGAATTTCTTCTCTCTAATAAACTTTTTGTAGGTTAGCTTCTTTCATCATAGTCCTTGCAGCTTCTTGATCAGTCCTATTTTTCCTTTCAACCACTCCATTTTGTTGAGGATTTATAGGGGCAGTCAAGTACCTCTTTATGCCATGATTCTCACAAAAAATGTTAAAAACATTGGAGGTAAATTCTCCACCTCTATCAAATCTCACACATTTAATCTTCATATCCATTTCATTCTCAACCATAAATTTAAATGCTTTGAACCTATCTAGGGATTCAAATTTTTCTTTAAGGAAAGTAACCCATGTCATTCTAGAATAATCATCAATAAAAAGCATGAAATACCTATCACCTTGAAGACTTCTTGTTCTTGTAGGACCACAAAGGTCTATATGTGCACCAATTCTAGTAATCTAATAGAAGATTGTTATTTTCCTTTGAAACTTCTTGTTTTCTTTCCAATTTGACAATCCTTGGAGACAACATTGATAGGCTTTGTAATCTTTGGCAGATCTCTCATTGCTTGAACATAATTGATTCTTACTAGATTATCAAAATTAATGTGGCATGTCCTCCTATTCCATAGCCATCTTTCATTAATTTGAGTCATAAAGCAATAACCATTAGTACCCTTAAGCTAATGAAAATTTCCATCTATCCTTCTAGCAGTAATCACAGTTTTAGATCTTTTTCTTAATTCTCACATCCATCACCCTGAAACATAAGATTATATCCTTTGCTACACATTTTTCCAACACTCAAGAGGTTATGTCTTAAGCCTTTAACATAATAAACATCTTTAGTATTATGCTTGCCATTAAAATTGATTGAACCTATTCTGCATATCTTAGCACCTGAATCATCACCAAATCTAACAATCCTCCATCAGACTTTTCAAGTCTAACAAACTTACTATTGTCTCTAGTCATATGGTTAGAGCAACCACTATCAATGATCTAGTAGTTCTTATCCTGTCTAGCATGAAAAGAAGATACCAAATTACCTTCAGTCTTAGCCTTTATCTCCAAAGGGCATTCCTTCACACATCTTTCAAAGTTAGCAAAAATAGATCCATCTTTTAAATCCATGAACAAACATTCATCATCATCATCTCCATAATCAGATTCATCATCAAAAATACTTGCATCTTCCCTAGCACAATATCTTTTCTTAGTCATCTTACCTTTGTTCTCCTTGTTTTTTTCATTCACAACTCTGTCTGGACATCTTGAAGCATAGTGACCTATCCTTCCACAACTGAAACATTTGAAAGGAAACTTACCTTTGTACTTAACAATACCCTTTTTATCCTTCTCACAAAGTTAGCTTCCACATCATCAAGATTTTGTTGATATGATTCTTCAATCTTCTATGATTTTCTAGCCTTAAAAGGAGTCTCAACTTTTGCACCATTGTTAGTATCAAATTCTTTCATTTCAAATGTAGTTAGAGAACCATGCAATTGATCTCTAGTATAATGATCTAGATTTTGATATTCCTCAATAGCAGCAACTTTATGACTGTAAGCTTTACAAAGGGTTCTAAGAATTTTCTTTACCACTTTTGGTTCTTTGAATTTTCCACCAAGACCTCTAATGGAGCTGACCACTTCATCTACCCTCTGCATATAGCTTGTAATGTTTTCATCTTCATACATCCGCAAGTTCTCAAATGTGATCTTTAAATTATGCATCTTAGCTTGTTTGACCGTATCATCTCCTTCATAAATACTTTCCAACTTTTCCCAAATTGCTTTACTAGTTTTCAGATTCATAACTTTCACTAATTCAAAATTTGTAAGACTACTCAAGAGAGCATACCTTGCTTTACTATTGCTTTCATAGGCCTTGAGTTTAGCTTCAGTGCTTGGACCATTTGTAGGCATAGTATATCCATTCTCAACTAATTTGTAGACATATCCCAGATAATCAAGAAATTCTTGCATCCTTATTTTCCAGAATGCATAGTCTCTTCCATCAAATATAGGGGTATCCTTCTTGTGTGCCATCCCAAATCTACCTTAAGTGGTTAATCTTTCTTCCAAGGAACCTCGCTCTGATACCAATTGTTGAATGCATAAGACAATTGAGAGGGGGGTGAATCAATTTTACCTTAAAACTTCAAAACCCTCATACACATTCAAATCCACATTTATTCATTAAACCCTTAAATCTATTATGATGAATTAGCATGAAAATCAAATAACAAAAACTGAAATAGCTTAACACCATACACAAGAGAACATTAGATTTACATGGAAAACCCAAAAAGGGAAAAACCACGGTGAGGATTAGCTCGCAATATAAGTAATATCAACGATCAAATACAATAGGGCTCACTACCCAAAGAAAAAGGCTCACTACCAGAATATAAAAGAAGATAGAGAAGAAATGTTACACAGAGAAAAGCATCTCAATGCAACAAAGAATCCACCACAATGACATCAACATCTTCGTAGTTTGATTGAAGAATTGTAGCCACCTTTTGTTCATTGCATCTAGTAAACTAACACATGAAAGCTCACACTACACTACTTAATTTCACACTCTAACACCCTGCACTTTGCATCCTTCACATCCTTCACATCTATCTTAACATCCCTCAACAACTCAACTCATATTTATATCGTCTTCAACCTTGAAACCCTCTCCAAGGTTGGATATGCACCTCAAATGTGCAAATTCAAATTAGGTCAATTCCAAAACAGTCCCATGGTGGAAAAGAATGAAGGTGGACTAGAAATTTCCTTAGCTAGGACCTAAATCTATAACACCACACAACTACACACTTCTATAAACAATATTTATTCATCTCAAGTAGTGTAAACACCAAGTCAACTATTACCCATGAAAACACCATTAAACTTTTAAGTACATGCTTCCTCAAAACCAAGGACAAATTGTGAGCCACACACCATGCTTGAACATTATCTAGAAAATTCCATGAACACTTTGAAACTCAACAAACTCCTTCACAACAACTTTCACCTAACGAATGTACACACCTAGTACATTCACACAACTCTGCCATACACTGTAACTCAGAGAACCATCTTTTGAAGCACCAAACCTCAAACTACCTTGACTAAACAAAGATACCATCACTATCAACACTCCTTCAGAACTGCAAGACTTGAAACCACTCTAGGGGCAATCCTAGGCCTACTAGAATTGGAGGTGTGGGTAGGGATTGCTCTAGTTTTGTTATTTTCTTATTCTCCTGTCATAAGGGATATCAAACCAATAATCTTATGGAGGGCTTGGAAATTCTTTGGGTTGTGGATCGAGATTGTGCTCTTGGCTGGTGCATGATCATTTGTGAGTCTAATTCGCAAATCATTGTTAATTTGTTGAACGGGTAGAATTTGGAGGGTGTGCTCATTGGCAACTTTCCTTGGTTGTTAGGCATATTTTGTGGTTGTGCTCCATGATGGATTTGTTATCTTTTACTCAATTTCTTGGGAGTGGAATAGGGTTGCTAATTGTTTCGCCAAGTGGGCTTCTGAGCAGGATGGCGGTTGGCATATTGGTGGGTGGGAGAAGCTCCCTGCAGGTTATGGCCAAGATTTAGAGAATATTATCTTAGAGGACATGGTGGGTTGATGTTGGTGGTTGGCTAGTCTTGTAATGGGTCCTGTTCTTGGTTGGTTGTCTGTTAGATGTGTTCTTGGTTCTTTTTGGGTGACTATTCATATCATGATCTCTTTATATGGTTGATATTTTGATATTAATAAATGTTTACCCTATTTATTTTAAAAAAAAGAGTTGAACTTGTATATTAAAAGTGTTTTAGTTTCAAATTTTTATTTTTTTTGTTTTAATTATGCAGATCTATTTCTACATGTGATTGATTAGACTTCTCATCAAGATGATTCATTAGTTTAATCAATCTGATGAGTAGACTTGTTGTAGTTCTACTATATATAATGACACAATTAGGAGATTATATGTTTCCTTGAGATATTTAGAGAAAATAATAAATAACACCCCATACTAGAAAAATAGAGACAGGTTAGTTACTATTAGGGACGAGATTACACATATGATTGGATTTTTTCAATCATACAATCCCTATGATGAGATTAGCATTGAGTAGTATTATCTTTCCCTTTCTAGGAATGTTAATGTCCATGAGAAATGGTCATCCATTTCTAGGTGAGTTTCATTAGATAGTGTTCATAGCGTGTTCCCATTTTATCAAGGATGAGATAGAGTGAGAGGGTATGTAGTCACTAGGTGTGCATAACAACTTGTGGCTCCTTTTAATTATCCTAGATGGTTGGAACCACATCACAAATGACCTCATAATGATGAGTTTTCACTCTATTTTTATAAAAAATTATATGTCAAGTTTCATTTATAGCTAGATGTGGATTATACATCTTTTCCTCAACATGTTGGACAAGCGAGAGGGAGGTTTGCTGACAAAATTCAATTTAGATGACCAGACTTTCCATCGCCTATCAAAAATATGGAATTAGCTAGTCCAAAAATTTTGGTTCTTCTAAAACATTTAGAACTAGTAGCAGCAGAGCCAACAGTTACCCTTGCTAGATGTGACATTTTTTACAACATTTCCACTATTGCTAGTCAAGTTGATCAGATGCTATCTAATCATGTTGGTAGATATTTATTGTGTCTGCAAATTAGCCTTCTTCCCACCAAGGCTACATCTAGTGGTTATGATCCATATTGCCATTCCCTAAACTCGCACGTAGGGCAAAGCCACATCCAAATTTTTGTTAGACAACAACGTATAAACACTAGTAATCAAGCCAACCATGCGTGCACATGGTAGAATTCCATACACATCAGGTAATGTTGCACATGCAACATCACTATGAACACATTTCCCAAGAGTTGGGTGTGAACATAAATGAGATTGGGTTTGTGGAGCATCACACACACCCTTAAACAATGTCAAGATGACTCTAAGACCTAGGTTACACATCATCAATCATTATCATCCTTAGGAAGATATGGGGGTTATTATTGAGGTTGTTACCCTCTTTGATTACAAATGACACCCTACAGGGGTTCAATTAGCCTCCTCACTTATACTTTTATCTCACAAAAATGTTGACAATTGACTCCACAATAACAAAACTTTGGATATTTTTTTTAATACCACCTAATATTTATATTGATACTATTCATATAGCTAATATTAATACAATGATAAACATCAATAATTCTCTCTAATAATAATACTCTTTCTATTTGTAACTAATCATTTTCTTTAATATTTATATAAACATTTATCGAGGTTAATGTCACTCACATTAACAAATTGATATCATTGTTCTAATTGATATGACTATACTTGATATTACCATTTATTTTTAATGTTAACATTATTCTTTATTGTTAATATCAACATTATTACCTACTCTATTATGTATTAATCTCATTAATTATTATCATTAATGGTAAGGTTAATATCAGTATCCCTATTAATGTTGATTTTAATAACATGTATATTAAAGGGTCTTGGCATTCCTAGGCCTCGTGACCTAGAGATTTGTTTTGTTTTGGGCGAGGTGGTAACATACTATCCCAGACAAAGGGATAAAATTGGAGTAGGTGCAAGCTTCCTAAAGAAAATGCTACATATTGTACCAGTCTAGGACTTTGAATGGGTAGGCAATTTTATCAATTATGTGCAAACATTTGGTGATGAATAGTTGAACTTTCATGTAAGTTTTGTTTATGTTATGAGGTGCTTAATGTCTTTCCCTAGTTATCAATTTGTTTTTTCATTAGGTTTTTGGTGTCATTTTTGAGGTGTTGGATGATTGAATACCAGAATGGTTGATTTTCAAAATCAGCTCTAAGTTTTAGGTGTTTTGCTCTGATACCTTGGTTCTAAGTAGTTGTGTTTGGTTGCACGGTTGGATGGATGTAGTTTTTCTGGTATACCTCTGATATTATAATTGAAGGGTTTGGGTTACATTTAGATTTGGTATAGTCATTCAAAATAATTTTTTGATTTGAGGGATGACTATATTCCCCTCCTTTACATAAATTGAAACTTGCAAGTATGCATTTTAGTTATTTAATAAATATGAATTGAATAGTTTAGGCCTTGGCCTTTCATCAAAAAATAAATAAAAAATAACATGTATATTAGTATTGTAATTATAATTAATATTGCAATTCCCCTTAATATTAATATTAAATTATACTCACTAACATTATTATTATTTATATTACTCTTATAAATAATATTTTGATTAATAGGGGAAAATAGGTTTTGAAGGGACCTAAAACCCTTTACATCGAATTACATTAAAATGTTGCTGATACGAGACATGTGAAAGTTAAAAAAACAACCAACCATCAGCCAAAAAATAGCCAAACAACATAAAGACTCAAAAAAATAGGCAATACACAAAGAAACTATTTAAGATTTTTCAAGGTGTTTGCCACCTCAAGCTCTTGGTTATAGTAGATATTAACCATTGACAACAACTCTTTTTTCTTTTCTTCAAAATTTTTCCTCAAATTGCCCCTTGTCCTTATACTTGGGCCCTTGATGTTATCCTTGGCAGTCTTTTTATCCTTCTCGGTAGAAAGGCCCTTCTCATGCATTTCAACAAAATGAATTTGGTCCTCTCTGAGCTGGCTAATTTTATTCATCAAAACCTTAAGGGAGTTCACACTATTCTTGATTGACATGTGGCTAATTTGCATAAGCTTCTGGATATCCACACGGATTTCCTTAATTTTACCGTCCATATCTTGAATACGACACTCACACTCTAATTTGAAATTAGAAAATGAGCTTTCTAGATCAACCAATCTCTCAATGAGCAAGTTTGAGGTTGAAACTTTGGGTTGATTAGCATAGTTATCCTTAAGACTCCCAATCTTTTTATTCACCTTATTGAATTCTTTCATCACCCATTTAGCTAGATTAAAGTTACAAGTAGCATCATTTTTGGCCATGTTGAGAAGCTCCAACATTGAGGTATTATCCTCATCTAGGTAGGAAAAATCCTCCAAGAGAGGGTGAACATTGGTTATACACTTAGTCTTTCCAGAATCCATTTCCTTTACCGCCACATACCCTTATAAATAATATTAATATTAATACAAATTTTAATATTCCATATTAATAGTTTTGTTATTGTTACCACCATCACACACTATTGTTTAATTATAATATTATGATTTAAATTTAGTATTGTGATTAACATGGTTGTCATTTTTCTTAGCCTCCTTAATATACTTTCTCCAAAATGCAATATTCATACTTATTATTATGATTACTAAGGTTTTTTTTTTAGGATGAATACTACAATCAAATATTATTAGAGGAAATTAATAATAATATTAGATTGTGGTATTAATCCTAAAAAAACATATTATTACTATTATTGTTAGTAATATTATTATTAATTTCCTCTAATACTAATATTGGCATATTACCATCAAGAAGCTAGAGCAATCACCGTGCGGAAGCCGAAGGTGCGTTCAATAGTATCAAGTTTGCGTTGAACAAGGGATACTCCAAGCTTTGGGTCAAGGGTGATTCACTTAATATTGTTAATTGCCTACTTGGCATTCATAAGCCAAGTTGGAAAATTGAACACCTGATCGAGGATGCTATAATGATGCTTAGATCCTTTGAGGAAACTCGTGTCACACATATCTATAGAGAGGGCAACTCATTGGCAAATTTCTTTGCTAATGAGGAGCTATCAAACTTATGATTTTATGGCATGGAGGAGTATTCTCTCCTTCCCAAGGATTCCAAGCTTTTATTACGAAATGATGGATACAGTTAAGATCATTCTCTAGATTGTTAATATCATTATTGCCTGCATTTTCTTCACATGCTTTGTGGGTGTTGTTTTGCCTGTTTGTTTTCTAACGACTGTTTCTCTCCTAAGGTTTCAATTTATGGTGTCTGTGAACATCGGGGGTGATCATAGCAGGATCGATCCCTATTCCTGTGAAAGATGGAGGAAGAATCACAAAATATGGAGGATTTTGGAGCATGGGAATTTCACGCCTTTTCTGGAAAGGCTTCATGGCCATGATCCTATGGCGTCTATTGATTTTGTTCATTATTGGCATGATAGAAGACTACACGTTATGGGAATGGAATTTGTGATTAATGGGGATTTTATCACATCCATTACTAGTCTACCGATGGTGGGTCAAAAAAAATTCAAGGAAAGAAAGAGCAATGAGGATGCCATGGACCAGTTCTTCAAAGATGATAAATGGAAGAAGTTGATAAAGATGCCTTCATGGGGTTACAAACGAACTTCTTTGAAGAAAAAATGGGATGATGTAGCAGAGGTAATTATGTGGTATGTTACCCTAGATGGTTGGTATACTGCTATTTTAGGCCACCATTTCACTTTGTTGAATCATTTTAGACATGGGTTATATATACCGTTTCCTTTCTTTCTTCTATCCTCATTAGAAATGTCAGTGTATGCTCATTTGAAGAATAGGAGGGACCTTGTTCTTTATGAGGGCCTCATACTACTCATAATTGAGTATGTGAAAGCCCATGCCTCTACCAAGTTGGTTAAAGGTAAGGAGAAGGCTATCACTGAAGAATCCCTCTCGACTAGTTTGGATACTAGTGTTGCTGGTGAGGAGGAATGGAATGAGGAGGAGGAGGGTGGGTCTTCATCCCCTGTGGAGGCTCCCTCTAAGAAGAGAAAGAAGGGTAATATTGAGAGGAAACATGTTGCTAAGAAGCTTGTTTTGTAGGAGTTGGGTTACCCTTCCATTGGAGATTATATTGATATATTTTTGGTAGTTCCCAGTCCAAGGGAGATAATGAGCTTAATGGTCAAGATTCTATTGTGGATGTCTATAAGGAGGACATTCCTGATAATGTTGGGGATAAGGAAGCCAAGGAAATGTCATGTTGGGCTTCCAAGAGAATTAAAAAGCTAAAAAATCAAGTTGTTAAAGGTGATTCAAAGGGTTCCAAAGACCAAGGTAAGGAGAAGGGTGTTATGGATAATACTGTTGAAATAAATGACTCCCTTGTTTGACAATCGCCCAGTGTAGAACTTTTAGGTGGGAAGTCTATGCATGAGAAGGAGAGGGTAAATCCAAGTCTTGGAAAACCAATGCCTCTAAAGGTGAATCCTCTCTCTAAAGATTTCTCTTACTTAAATGATGACAATACTTCAATGTTCAAGCTTCTGGATTTGGCTCGTTCAGGGGCCACTTGCACGTTTAAGCTTTCTAAGTGGATACTGCAGGAATTTAATAGGGTGAATATCAAAATAGGAATCTAAAAGAGAATATGCAAAACATGTCAAAGGGTTCTTCCCAAAATATTTTTATTGAAAGACTAGTGGACTTAGAGTGCTCCTTTATAGAATTTAAGACCCTGTGTGAGAACCGCCTCTCTAAAATCGAGGAAAAGATTAATGAAACTAATGTGGACATCAAGAAGTTATTGCAAGTTAGCCACAGTTTGATCAAGAACAGTGTTGAGTCTCTGGAGGTCCTATTTCGTAAGATAAGTCAATTAAGGGAAGATCAACTTTACTTTGCAGAGTTGATGGAGAATGACTAGTCTTCAAAGGGGAAGGGGAAGAAGGTCAAAAAAGATGAGGAAAAAGGCCCATGTATTAGAACCAAGGGTAACTTGAGGAAGACCTTTGAAGAGGAGAAGAAAGAAATGATGGACATGGTCAAACTACATCATAACCAAGAGATTGAGGTGGCTAACACCTTAAAGAACATGAGATAGTGTCTTTTTTGTGTGTTGTTGTTTGTTTTTGTTTATTTGTTGTTGGGTTTCTATTTTTGGGTTGTTGGTTTGCTAATGCTTCAATGTTTTTATCTCTAAGCACCTTTTCATCTTTTATGTTGTAAAGGGTTTCAAGTCCCTTCAAAACCTGTTTTTCCATTAGAATCAAAATATTGACATATTACTATTACTATTAATATTTATTTTAATATTAATATCCCATTTATTAATAGTATTAATGTTACTCTTTTTTGTTTTAATTTAATATTAGTGACTTCTATAATATTAACATTACTATTAATTTAAAAGTATTATCACACTATAATGCTAATATTTATGTTGTTCTCAATATTAATATAACCATTATTAAATTTGATACCAATATCACTTAAAATGTGAATAGGAACATAATTATTATCATTGCTGATAATTTTAAGATCAACTTGCACTAAACTAAATATCAATATTGATATCAAAGCTATTAACTTGACTATCATTTAATAAAGCTCTATTTATTGCTATCATTGCGTAGAAGTTTATGTTTCTTTTTGAAATATTATTCATGTTTAATATTTAAATATCATGAAATCTCACACAGGACCCTAACATCCTCATGCACAGCCTAAACATTATTTTAATACCATTCCAAATCTGCCAAAAGGAAAGATTTTTTCATGGTAAAAGGAAGATTTAGGAAGTCTTACCTTCATTCAAAATGGTAGGATAGGGGAAAAAGAAATGCCACGGTATTCATTTCTATATTGTATTCTCTCGGCGCCCTAAAAAACCTTATGAGAATTGCTCTACGTTCTCCACACTTGTTGCCGCTTAACGGAGAAACACAGGTGGAAATTGAGGTCAGAGGATGGGGTTTCAATATGACAGGCTGCAAGAGGAGTGTATATTATTGTGTAGCAAGTTATCAATAGTTATTTTTTGTATAAAAGAGGGGTTTTATTTGACAACCCTCTTCATGGGCAATGACCTGTGAAGGGGTTGTGCCCACCATAGGACTGTGCCCCTTGAGGAGGCCGCCACCCCTCATGGACTGGCGAGCCCCCCTTAAATCATTTCATTGAGCACTAATTAATATACATTTTTTTAATATTTTTTACATTCAACTCAGTTTTAAATGCTTACTCTAACAAATCTGCTACGTATTATATTTTTTTGAGTTCTAATTTAATTTCAAATACATTCTTTAATAGATTTGCATGTATTTCAATAATTCCTAATCATAGGATTTATTTCATTTTTTTTGTTCAAATATTCTTGCAAAAGTGTTATTGTGCAAGGAATACCAAAAATAGGTATGGTAATGTTTGTCCTATGTTTACTCTCATTTGCTAAATGGAATATATTTCTATATATTTTATGCTATAGATGTACCTCTCTAACTCAACTTGTATTCATGATTGGGAGTGACACAGACTATATAAAATATAAACTTTATACTTAATTTTCCATACAAGTTACTACAAAGTTTCTTGTAATATAGGTATACAACATCATTGTTAATGAACCTTTCCGTATTGACATATTCACAAAGTAATTAAAAGTCCAACTATGCTTGAATAGAAAAAATTATTTTCCAACAAAATACGCATTGCTTTAATAAAATTAACAAAAAAAGGGAACCATACAATTAATTATATAGAGCAAGAAATTTTATTGCAGACCCAAAGAGTATGCATTTATCTATTTTGATGATGTATAGATTTGATTCTCTTTATTTTTTAAACTGGAAAGAATTGTAGCTACAATTTATACTTTATTTTCTTGCAAATGTCAAACAAAACAACCGTCTATTTTTTTGATAGATCATACAACAACAATACATTTTACATTTTGAGCAAAATTTCTCTCTACATGTTTTCAAACAAATACAGGTTGCATTTAAAACCAACAAGTTCTCCTTCACAATATAGGTTGTTGAACTAAACATTTACTTTGAAATCCTTCCATACATAATTGTAGAACAAAACTTACACCACTTCTAGCCAAGGATAGTTTTATAAAAGAAGACAAAATTTCATCACATGAGCATGACACCAAGACACAATTGCAACTCATCCAAACTACTAGATTTTCCAATCTTTACTTGAAAAATGCAAACAACTTTACCAAGAACAATGGTGTGCTCACCACCCAACTTTTGGCTAGAAAAACCAATCACCCCAAGCTAGGAAGTCTCCATAGGAACCGGGTAATACACAAGCAAACAACATTACATCAAAATATTGAGACGTACACATGTAAAATAAACACCCAAGCCCAAGGATTGAATCACACACATTGAATCTTATCAAGACTCATAAGGGGGAGATGAGGTGACATCTCAACCTAATGGGGAAAATTTAGAAAGTTCAAACATAGTTTCAAACAACCTTCTTCACAAATTTCACTTCACATAGTGTCTCCACTTCACATCCCAAACACCATGCTCAATATAAACAAGAAGGGTACTCATACCCAAGCTCCTCCTTCTCAAAGGATGGATTTTTACCCATGGGAGGTTCTCCTTCTCTCAAACCACACTTAGAGAGATCTTATCAAGTGAGAGGGAAATCCCCATAACAACCTAACTCAAAATTTATCACAACAACAAGAACAAGAACATTTTAATGAAGACACACAACAATCATTACAAAACATTCACCATATTTATACATACAAAATATAAGGAGCTTGATTCCTACCTTATTAAGCTTCCCAAGGAAGATATTTTTGAAGAAGAGCTCCAAGCCTTCCAACTCCTTCCCAAGTCCTTTACACACAACTCCTTCAAGAAAATTCCCAAAAAATGCAATAATGAAAGAAACCCCCAATCTATTTAGAAATAAATACTAAATAGAGTACCAATTGGGATCCTCACCAATGGGGATGTGGCACTTATCACCTTCCCATCTCTTCAACACACCCCTCTAAGTCCCCCTTATGTGGAAGACATTCAAGGGAAGGAGTCTCTTCCACTCCTTCCTAAAAAGTCTCAAAGAGAATCATTAAGAAGGGGGAGTCCACTTGGGAACTCCCCCAAAATATCCATCTATAAATGAACTTGGATAAAAATGGGGATGTGGTTGGAACAAGTCCATCCATTCCCCACAACACTCAAAATTTGTCGCCCCTTTTAATAGACAATTAAGAGGGGTCATATCTTGGATTTAGTCCAAGATATTGGTTTAGTTAAGTACCCAACCCTTGGGTTACCACCCTAGGTATTTAAAAATGATGAAATTACATAAAATAAAACCATTTTCACCCCTTTAAAGACAAACAAATTTAAATATGAAATTACCCTCAAGGATACAATCACAAAATTAAAATTCAAACTTAAAAACTTTAAGACCTCACAAATCACATGCACTCATGTCTCAAGCCACATCACATAGAGCACATTATGTTAAGACTATAGTCTGTCTAAATGGACTATAGTTAGTATTACGAGGTTTATCACATTGGATTCCTTAGAGACCTCCAATTCCATTGGCCATGGAATAATGTACCTACACACTCAATTTCACATATTAATGCATCCAATAAAATTTTCATAACTGAAGCAACCAAAATGAAATATACACATTCACATTATCAATCTCCATGTAGTATTTTAAATCTTTGAATATTCTAATTTCCCCATTAGCATAATCTCAAGATTCATAACGATTGGATTCACATAACAACATTCTTTCAACTCTCACGAGGTAAATAATAATTTCGTTTTATAAGTTTATTTAAAACTTAATCATTTTACTTATCACAATATTAAAATTAGTGTTTGCATCACAATTATCAATTCACCATTGCACATACAAGTTATTGAACTATAATTTATCACTTCTACACATGCATTTGAATCATCAATAAAAATCAAATATAGAACCAAGTGTCTAAATTATCATAACATGAACAATATCATAAAGTGTCAATCTAAATGAAAGAAAAATAGGATAATATCTAGTAATCAATGGGTGGGCCTCATATCCTCCCCCTCTAGGGATGAACTTCCTCCTAAAATTCATCAAAGAGGTGAGGATACAATGCCTTTAACTATGAGGCATCCTCCCAAGTAGTTGCAACTTCATCATAATGGTCCCATTGGACCCTAACCTGGTCTAAATCTTACCCTTGAAGGGGCAGCATTCGTCGAGCCAAAATGTGAATGGGCTCCAACACTAGTTGCCCATCTGAATCCACTTGCAAGGCATTCAAATCCAAAACATGAGAGTCATCATGCACATAGCATCTCAAAACCGATAGATGAAGAAAATTGTGGATGCATGATAGGCTAGGTAGTAGGGCTAAACAATAAGCTATGGGACCTATTTGATCCAAGAGCTCAAGTGGACCTAAAAATCGTGGTGCAAGCTTATAGCCCTTTCCATAAATATTGGAATCTTATGTGGTTGTACTCTCAAGAATACACAATCACCAACTAAGAAGCTTTGATCAATCCTCTTAGCATCAACATACTTCTTTTGACTATCTTGTGCCTCTTGTAAATGTTGTATAATAAAATCCACTTGTTGCTTCATATCCTGAATCAACTATAGAACAATAGCCACTCTCCTCTATATGATCCCAACTCAGATGGGTAATTCAAGGTTTGTCATACAATGCTTGAAATGGTGGCATGCCCAGGGAACTATGATACCCAAAATTGTAGGCAATCTCAACCAAGTACAAGTACTCCTCCCTGTTGAAAATGAAGGTAATATTGCAGCTTAAAACTTGTAAAAATATGAGACTGTAGATCTAATTAAGTGTTCTTTGACACAATTCTTTGTGTATGATTAATCTATTTAGATCAATTTTACCAATTGTAGAAAGAGACAAAAGATTGTAGAAGAATGAGACAAGGAGATAGAAGTGACGCAACATATACGTGGAGAAACCCTTTCAGGAAAAACTCCAATAGAATCAATAGTGCTTTTATTATTTAACCTTAAAACAAGATTACAATAATACTATATCAATCCTTGATTGATATGCTTCCTTGCCTTCAACAATCCTTCTTCACAACTTGCAATAAAATCTCATAGAACTCTCATACACTTGCTACAATTAATAGACAATAATGAGCATGTAAACCCATAAGAGTTGTACAATACAAGAGCATAAAGCTCCTCACAAAAATCTATGCCTAGATTGGGCAAGTAGAGTTCCATAATGTAATCTGAAGTCAAACCAAAGTCTTCCTCAATTTAGGCGCCCCAAAATGAACTTTGGTCAAGAAGATATCATGTAAACTTCACCTCAAAGTTAGCGCCCAAGAATGGGCCCACTTGACTGATCCTTGTAAACATCTTCTCATGCAAAAGGTGTTAACTGAAAGATGCCAACATGTGCACCCAAGGTGGTCCCAAGTCAATCTTAGTTAACTGAAACATATCTCTCCACCAATTCATGCAAACATTATGCATGATTGATCATCCCCACTTAACTGAAAGTATCCACTTGTTATCTATCATGCAACTGAAGTCATTAGTCATGCAACTCAAATCAACTAGCATTCAACTCAAAATAACTACATGCAACTGAAGATAACTAAACCATAACTAAACTAAACTGAATTGAATTGAATTGATATTGAACTAATAGTGCCACTCCACTCATGTAAATATCAATCCCTAATTTGTAGGATAAAAACATGCATTACTGAAGTGTTATCAATCCTCCAAACAGTTAACTGAAGCAAGGTGGGTTCCACCTTCCATGTGGGCGCCCCATATGTTCATATCTTGTAGGAGTTCTTCTTGGACATCCCCACATGTTCCTATCATTTAGGAATAATCATAAATATCAATTTACATGTTCATTTCATTCGAATTTAATCTCTTTCTAATCCTAGTGTTGGGGAACACTTTCCAAGGAGTTAGGAGATACATGAAATATGTTTAGGATTGCAATTAAATGGCATCCTAATCCCAACATTCTCCCACTTGACATTATACATTGAAATTATTCTAAACAAGGAATCATTATTATAAATCAAGTATAGGACTCAAGGCCAATGGCCTTCCTACACCATGAGAACTTCTTTGTAGGAACTAGTTTCGTAAGATAATCTGCAACATTGATCAAAGTGTCAACTTTCTCGATCAATACCTTCCCACTCTCAAACATTTCTCGCACAAAGTGATACTGAATATCAACATGCTTAGTACGAGCATGCCACATAGGATTTTTGGCTAAACAAATAGCACTCTGACTATCACATTTAATTCTAATTTGCTTGCAATTAAAACCACTACCTTTCCCAGGTATCTATACCAAACTGCCTCTTTAGAGGCATGGGTAGCAGCCATGTACTCTGCTTCTATGGTGGAAAAATCAACCATGGGTTGCCTCTTACTCATTCAACTAACCACAGCTCCAAACAAGGTAAACACAGCCACTTGTTGACCTCCCACTGTCTAGGTCTCCTGCCCAATCCGAATCAACAAAACCATGTATGTCCAATGATCTGTGCATAATATCAATATCATTAGCACCATGATAAACCAAATAGTAATTAGAAGTACCTCGTAAATATCTAAAAAACCTCTTAACATAAGTCCAATGTTCTTTACTAGGGTTAGACATAAACCTACTTAGAACTCCCATTGCTTGGGCTATATCTGGTCTTGTACAAACCATTTCATACATCAAACTACCAACTACACTAGCATATGGAATTTTAGACTTTTCCTCATAATCAAAATCAAATTTAGGACCTATGTCTAAACTTAACTTCATGCCAACTAGTAAAAGAATATTAATTGGTTTACTATCATGCATGTTAAGCTGTTTCAAAATAGTATCAACATAGTTGCTTTGATTAAGAAAATCTTTTTGCTACCTCTATCTCTGATGATCTCCAATGATATATTTTTCAGCCCCTAGATCTTTCATCTCAAATGTGCTAGAGAGTTGTGATTTCAATTCTTTGATCATTACCTTGCTATTGCCAATAAACAACATGTCATCAACATGCAAGATAATAATTAAAAGTTGATCATCAATAAATTTTATGTAAACACAATGATCTTCCTCACTCCTATCATAACCAATTTTTAATGCAAAAGCATCAAACTTCTGGTACCACATTCTAGGTGACTATTTCAATCCATATAAAGATCTCTTTAACCTGCAAACCAATAATTATTTTCCTTTTACAACAAAACCATCAGGTTGCCTCATATAAATCTCCTCATCAAGATCCCCATATAAGAAAGCAATTTTCACATCCATTTGCTCTATCTCAAAACCATAAGTAGTAGCAATAGATAAAAGGAATCTAATAGAAGTTAATTTAGCATCAGGAGAGAATATTTCATTAAATTCAACTCCCTCTCTTTGGGAGTAGCCCTTGGCTACTAATCTAGCCTTGTACCTTTCAAGATTAGCATTTGTTCCAATTTTCTTTTTAAAGATCCATTTACAACCAATGGCATTTCTTCCTTTGGGAAAACTCTCAAGATCCCATGTGTCACAAGTATCCAAGGAAACCATTTCCTCATGCATGGGCTTGTGACCAAAGCTTGTTCTTATCTGAAGACAAAGATCCCCTGTAAGATCTAGGTTCATCATTAGTACTCATCAAAGAAAATATACAATGGAAAACAGGTGGGCTATACCTATCAACAGGATTACATTGTCTTGTGGATCTTCTCAAAGAAGGTTCTTCTTCTTCCTCAATATGTTCATCATGAGCATCTATCTCAGGACTCTGTGAACTCTCCTCATCCAATCCATCCAATTGTTCTGCAATGTGTACATCTTCATACTTCTCAGTATTTGCCTCAAAATGCACTGTTCAAGAAGTATCCTTCTTATTTGGTTGTTCTTCTCCTATATAAGATCTAAATTCCCTAAAAATCACATCTCTAGATAAAGTAATTTTTTGGGTTAGAGGATTCCAAAGCTTGTAATCTTTTACATTTTCACCATAACCTATGAATATGCATTTTTGTGCTTTTGGATCCAACTTAGACTGCTTTTATTTAGGCACATGAACAAAATCCTCACAACCAAAGATCCTTAAATTTGCAACACTAGGTTTCCAACCTAACCACATTTTATAAGGGGTTTTATCTTCAATAGATGAACTAGGAGATCTATTGATTAAATAACAAGAAGTACTTACAGCCTCGACCCAAAGGCACCAATCTAGCTTAGCACTACTTAACATACTCCTATCTCTTTCCATTAAGGTTTGGTTCATCCTTTTTAATACTCCATTTTGTTGAGGTGTGTATGGAGTAGTTTTCTATCTCGTAATCCCCGCATGCTTACAATAATCATCAAATTCCTTAGAACAATATTCACCACCATTATCTGATCTCAACACTTTTATCTTATGATCTGATTGTTTCTCAACTAAAGCCTTAAATTATTTAAACTTATTGAACACATCAAATTTGTTATGCATAAAATAGATCCAAGCGTATCTTGAGACATCATCAATAAATGTGACATAATATATAGATTTTCCAATAGAGTCAATATCGACATGACCCATAACATCTAAATGAATAATCTCTAATAATCCTTTAGCTTTATTTTATCCATTAGGAAATGAAGATCTAGATTTCTTTCAAACAAACAATGCTCACAAAAATCATTTTTGTCAATATTATAATCAGGAATATCGTCAACCAATTTCTTATTAAGAATGGTCCAAAGACCTTTTTCATCAATATGGCTCAATCTATGGTGCCACAACATACATGTATTTTTAGCTTCAGTTACATTGGCTGATTTATTCAAATTGGAGGTATTAAGCTTAAACAAAGTCCCAATCCAAGATCCTTTAGCAACCATCATATTCCCTTTCACCAATCTACAACCACCTTTATCAAATGTCACATGCATTCCAGAATCATTGAACTTAGATACAAAAATAGATTTCTAGCAAGTCTTGGAATATGTAAAACATCATTAAGGGTCTTAACCCTACCATCACTGAAACACAACTTTACCTCTCATTTTCCCACAATCTTTGTTGTGCTATTATCTCCAAGGAAGACATTCCCTCCATCATATGCAGTATACTTAGTGAACCACTCCTTGTTAGGAGTCATATGATAGGAGCAACTTGAATCAATAAGCCAAGAGTCATCACTAATAGTTTTACATGAAATGATCAATGCATCATTACCGTCATTCGAGGATTTCTTTGTGGAAGCATCAGAACTCTTTTTCTTGTTCTTACAATCCTTCTTTACATGTCCCAGTTTCCCACAGTTCCAACACTTTACCTTACTCTTACAAGGGGTTTTAGACCATCCTTTAGATTTACCCTTTCCTTTCTTGTCTCCCTTAGGTTCATTTTCCTTAGGCCTAACTCTTACAAACAAGGCATCTTGGGATCCCATTTTAGACTTCCTCCTCATCTCCTTTGATAGGGGAGTAGGAATTATATTGTCCATCTTAGGATCTGCACCACTACCATTAATAGCAACAATTAGATTTTCCCAAGACTCTGGTAAAGAACAAAGTAACAAAATGCATTTATCTTCATCTTCTAGCTTTACATCTACATATGCTAACTGACTTAGAATCAAATTGAAATAATCTAAAATATGTGCATCAGAATCATCATCTTTCATCTTTAAAGAATACAACTATCTTTTCAGATACAACTTATTAGTAAGACTTTTGGTTTGATAGATATCACCTATCCTCTTCCATAATTTATATGTGGTAGCTTCACTTGAAACATTCAAGAGAACAACATCAGCAAGACATAACCTTATGGTCCCTCTTGCCTTCTTATCAAGCTTATCTCAATCCTCACCTGACATCGTTGTAGATGGCTTTGTCTCATTACAAACAACTAACCACTGATCTCACTCTTCAAAGAGATCCTCCATTTTTAGTTTCCACATCTTATAACTAGATCCATTGAATCTTTCAATATCTAGACGAGAAGTAGAACTCATTGTAACACACTTCTTTTACAAATCTGCAATAATACAATAGTAAAAGTTCCCACTATAGCCAAAAACCTCCAAACTTTTAAGCGAAAGGCATCCCAAACCCTAACCAACCATTAGCTTTGATACAAAATGTTGAAAATAAAGGTAATATTGTAGCTTAAAACTTGTAAAACTTTGAGACTGTAGATCTAATTATGTGTTCTTTTTCATAGTTATTTGTGTATGATTAATCTGTTTAGATCAATTTTACCAATTGTAGAAAGAGACAAAAGATTGTAGAAGAATGAGACGAGGAGATAGAAGTGACATAACATATACGTGGAGAAACCCTTTCAGGAAAAAACTCCACCAAAATCAATAGTGCTTGTATTATTTAACCTTGGAACAAAATTACAATAATACTATATCAATCCTTGATTGATGTGCTTCCTTTCCTTCAACAATCCTTCTTCACAACTTGCAATAAACTCTCATAGAACTCTCATACACTTGCTACAATCAATAGACAATAATATGAGTATGTAAACCCATAAGATTTGTACAATACAAGAGCATAAAGCTCCTCACAAAAATCTACGCC
This sequence comes from Sequoia sempervirens, assembly GCA_007258455.2. Classification (NCBI taxonomy): domain Eukaryota; kingdom Viridiplantae; phylum Streptophyta; class Pinopsida; order Cupressales; family Cupressaceae; genus Sequoia; species Sequoia sempervirens. The sequence goes on from VDFB02256132.1 coordinate 229,224,978, forward strand.
TAGATTGGGCAAGTAGAGTTCCACAATGTAATCTGAAGTCAAACCAAAGTCTTCCTCAATTTAGGCACCCCAAACTGAACTTTGGTCAAGAAGATATCATGCAAACTTCACCTCAAAGTTGGTGCCCAAGAATGGGCCCACTTGATTGAGCCTTGTAAATATCTTCTTATGCAAAAGGTGTTAACTAAAAGATGCCAACTTGTGCACCCAAGGTGGTCCCATGTTAATCTTAGTTAACTAAAACATATCTCTCCACCAATTCATGCAAACATTATGCATGATTGATCATCCCCACTTAGCTGAAAGTATCCACCTGTTATCTGTCATGCAACTGAAGTCATTAGTCATGCAACTCAAGTCAACTAGCATTCAACTTGAAATAACTACATGCAACTGAAGATAACTAAACTGAATTGTTCACTGATACTGAACTGATATTGAACTAATAGTGACACTCCACTCATGTAAATATCGATCCCTAATTTTTAGGATCAAAACATGCATTACTGAAGTGTTATCAATCCTCCAAATAGTTAACTGAAGCACAGTGGGTTCCACCTTCCATGTGGGCGCCCCATGTGTTCCTATCTTGTAGGAGCTCTTCTTAGATGTCCCCACATGTTCCTATCATTTAGGAATAATCAAAAATGTCAATTTACATGTTCATTTCATTCTAATTTAATCTCTTTCTAATCCTAGTGTCGGGGAACACTTTCCAAGGAGTTAGGAGATACATGAAATATGTTTAGGATTGCAATTAAATGACATCCTATTCCCAACACTCCCAACATGACTGATGGTCCATCACATACATATGTAGCATGTCCTCCAATACTTCATTCACCCTCTTAGTCTACTCATGTATCTCAAGATGATAAGTCGAACTGAAGTTGAGTTGTGTGCCCAACGCTTTCTACAACAACGTCCAAAATGTTCACCTAAAGAGTGAATCTTTATCTGATATGATCCTATGAGGGACTTCATGAAGCCTAAAAATATCATCTAGGAATACCATCTCCATTGTTGGGGGAGTATAAGGCATACACATGGGTGAGAAATGAGCTACTATGGTTAATTTATCAATAGCCACCATGATGGCATCATGGCGGTGTGAGGAAAAAAGTATACCAATAATGATATCCATCAATGGTATCCCATTTCCACTCAAGAATATCATGTGGGTAAAGAAGTCTTGTTGGATTTTGATGCTTAGCTTTGACTCTTTGACACTCAAGGCATTGAGTCACAAAATCTACAATATCTTATCACATCCTTGCCCAATGATATAATTGTCTAAGGTCAATGCACATCTTCTTCAACCCTGGATGTGTTGTATACAACTCTCTATGTGCCTTGGATAATATAATTGTATGATCGCTTGCACTAGGTATGTAAATGTGGCCTCTATATCGTAGTAACCCATCAGACTCCAAGGTGTATCCTAAAAACTTGTCGTTAAGGGCCCTCTATGAATGGATCTCTTGCTAGACTGCCATGTACCACTCATCCTCTGGTAAATGATATAGACTATGAATCCTCAAATCTATGCCTAATGACATAGATTATATCTTATGTCACCTCCTACTAAAAGTATCTATTACTACATTCTCCTTCCCTTTGATATAATGTAGATCAAAGTCATACTTGCATAGAAACTCCATCCAACACCTCTGATGAGCATTTAGATTCAGCTGAGTGAAGATGTAATGAAGATTGTGGTGATCTGAATGCAACTCAAAGTGATGTCCCAAAAGAAAATGCCTCCAACGAGCTAGAGTGTGAACTATTGCTGCCAACTCCAAGCCATGAGTAGGGTAGTTCAACTAATGGGTCTTGAGTTTTCACAACTTGTACGTGATCACTCCACCCTCCTACATAAGTACCGCATCTAAGCCATCAATTGAGGTGTTAGTGAAAACCATGAAATTTGTTGACAGGTTTGGAACTACTAAGATAGGAATGCTAGTGAGATGCCCCTTGAGGGTCTAGAAGGCCCCCTCACATTGTTATATCCACTCAAACTTCTTCCCTTTTTGCTAAAGGGAAGTAATAGGATGCACGATCCTAGAGAAACCCTCGATAAAAAAATGGTAATATCCTACTAAACCCATGAAAATCCTTACCTCTGTCACAATAGCAGATGTTGTCCAATCTATAATGGCAATAATATTCAATGGATCTACTAAGATACCATTTCTGTATATGATGTGACCAAGGTAGCAAACCTCTGGACAAAAGAAGTTACACTTTGACAGGTTATTGTACAATTGATGCTCTCTTAAACACTAAAGAACCTGTCACAAGTAAACCTCATGCTCCTCCTCAATTTGTGAGTATATCATAATGTCATCAAGAAACACTACCACAAACTAATCTAATAATCCATGGAATACTGCATTCATGAGACTCATGAACATTGTAGGGGCATTCATCAACCCCAAAGGTGCCACTATAAACTCATAGTAGTCATATCTAGTCTTGAAAGCGAGCTTATGAATATTTATCTCTGCAATCCATAACTGATGATAACCAGACTTAAGGTCAGTCTTCAAGAACACTCTAGCTACCTACATTTGATCAAACAAATCATGGATCCTTGAAAGTAGCTAACGATTCTTAATCATCACCTTATTCAAATTTTTATAGTTTATGCAAATACGAAGGGATCCATCCTTCTTAACGAAGGTGATGGGAGCATCCCAAGGTGAGACACTTAGACATGAACCTTTTCTAGTAACTCCTCTAATTGTAGCTTGAGCTCATGTGTAGTCATCCTATAAGGTGCCCTTGATATCGGCTAAGCTCTTGGTATCAATTCTATGTGAAATTCAATCTCTTGACATGGTGACATGCTTGGAAACTCAAAAGTAAATACATCAAAAAATTCCCTAAGAATGGGATGGTCATCCAATGATGTATTTGTCTTCTCCTCATCCTTATCACTGATGGTGATGAAAAACATCTAACATCCCTTTCGCATAAACCGCTTCAGTTGTATAATGGATATCATGCGAAGGGAAATAGGTCTCTATACCCCTAAAATCACCATTATAGGGGTACGTGCAGGATCATGGGGGTCCAAAAAATGGCAATGGGAAAAAAAGGCATTTTTAACACGTCCAAAAATGTGAAATTCACGCCTTTGAATTTTTGTAGGCTTGGGTACAATATCCATTTTGGAAAGCGGGAACCCATTTTTTTGAAACACAAAATGGATATCCATTTAAAACAGTTCCGTTTTGAAAACCTAAAAAACCCTCTTTAGTAAAATGGGCATAACTTTTGCATTTCTTATCAAAACTTCAACTTTTTACAGGAATTGGAAAGGTGATTGAGAGATCTATGCAATGGAATAGGTGGTGTTTCTATATTATACACCAAAAAATAATTATAATCATTTAAACTTCATATTTCATTTTTAAAACATCAAATGCTCACTAATTTCACATGCAAAGTCTTTTTCATGATTTTTTTGTAACACTCATCTCAAAATACTTGAAACATTAGAAAAAGTAATAAATAATGAAATATTTATATTTTTTGTAGCAAGGAGATGAACAAATCTTCATAAATCATCATATCTCTCTATCCCTTTCTCTACCTCTCTCTATATCACTACGTCTCCCCTTAAGCTCTAGCCCTATTCCTCCCTCCTTTCTTCTCTCTTTATCCCTTTTTATATCTATCTTTCTCACTCTTTCTCCTTGATATCTAGACATATCTCTCTACCTCTCTCTCCATCCATCCTTCTCTCTTTCACTCTGTCTCTCTCTCAAGTCCCTCCCACTCCATCTCCCTCTCTCTATTTATCCCTCTCCCTCTCCCTCTCTCCCTCCCTTTGAGGTATCTCTTCCTCTTAAGTCTCTCTCCCTCTTAGGTCTCTCTCTCAAGCCTTTCCTACTCCCTCTCTCCCTCTTAGGTCTCTCTCTCTCAAGTCTCTCCCACTCCCTCTCTCTCTCTTAATGTCTCACTCACACTCACACTCTCTCCCTCTCAAGTCTCTCTCTCTCCCACTCTCTCTTCCACTCTCTCCCTATCTCCCTCCCTCTCTCCCTCTCAAGTCTCTCTCTCTCTGTCTCTCTCTCTATCTCTCACTCTCCATTTTCCTCTTAGGTCTCTCTCTCTAGTCCCTACCACTCCCTCTCCATTTGCCTCTCACTCTCACTCTTTGTCTCCCTCTCTCCCTCCATCTCTCTCTCTCCATCCCTTTGAAGTCTCTCTCTCGCTCTCGGTCCCTCACACTCCCACTCCATATCCATTCTCTCTCTCCCTCCTTCTGGAAGCCCTCTCCCACTCTCTCTTAGGTCTTTCACCCCTCTCTCCCTCTTCGGTCTCTCTTAGGTTCTCCCACCCTCCTCTTTCTCCTCTCCTCTCTCTCCTCATCTCCGGCTTACTTCCGAGGGAGAGAGAGAGAGAGAGAGAGAGAGAGAGAGAGGAGGGAGGGGAGAGAGAGAGAGAGAGGGAGAGAGAGAGAGAGAGGGAGAGAGAGAGAGAGAGAGAGAGGAGAGGCTGGGATTGAGAGGGAGGGAGGGAGGAGAGAGGGAGAGAGGAGAGAGAGGGGGAGAGATAGAGTTATCTTGTTACGGTGGGAAGGAAACACTTGAGAGAGAGATTTATCTAGTTAGGGTGGGAAGGAGACACCCAAGAGAGAGAGGGAGGTGGAAAGTGAGTGAGTGAGAGAGAGAAGGGCAGTGGGAGATGCAAAATAAAGGAGAGAGAGAGAGAGAGAGAGAGAGAGAGAGTTAAGAGGGAGTGGGAGAGAGAGAGTGAGAGAGGGGAGAGTTATCTAGTTAGGTGAGAAGGAAGAACAGAGAGAGATTTATCTAGTTAGGTGGGGAAGGAGACACTGAGAGAGAGAGAGTTATCTAGTTAGTGGGAAGGAGACACCCGAGAGAGAGAGAGAGGGAGAGAGGGAGAGGAGGAGGAGAGAGAGACTTGAGAGGGAGCAGGGGAGAGAGAGTTATCTATTAGGGTGGGAAGGAGACACCGAGAGGGAGGTGGAAAGTGAGGAGGTGAGAGAGAGGGGTAGGAGACCTAAAAATGGAGGGAGAGAGAGAAAGATAGGACCTGAGAGAGAGACTTAAGAGGGAGAGAGGACCCCAGAGGAGAGACTCTCAAAGGGAGGGGAGAGGAGATGGAGAGAGGGAGAGAGAGAGAGAGGGTGGAGAGATACTCGAGGGGAGAGAGGGAGAGATAGAGGAGGGAGAGGAGAGAGAGAGAGAGAGAGAGAGAGGAGAGAGAGAGAGAGAGAGAGAGAGAGAGAGAGAGAGAGAGAGAGAGAGTTATCTAGTTAGGGTGGGAAGGAGGCACCAGAGATAGAGATTTATCTAGTTAGGGTGGGAAGGAGACACCTAAGAGAGAGGGAGTGGGAGAGAGAGAGACTTGAGAGGGAGGTGGAAAGTGAGTAAGTGAGAGAGAGAGAGAGGGGTAGTGTGAGACCTAGAAAAAAGGAGGCAGAGAGAGAGAGACTTAAGAGGGAGAGAGACTTCAAAGGGAGTGGGAGAGAGGGAGAGAGAGAGATAGAGGGAGGGAGAGAGAGAGACTTGAGTGGGAGAGAGGGAGAGAGAGAAAGAGACTTGAGATGGAGAGAGAGAGAGATCTAGTTGTGGTGGGAAGGAGAAACCTCAGAGAGAGGGAGTAGGAGAGAGAGAGATAGAGACTTGAGAGGGAGAGAGGGAGATAGAGAGATAGAGGGAGGGAGAGAGAGAATTGAGAGGGAGAGAGGGAGAGAAAGATACTTGAGAGTGTGAGTGTGTAAGAGAGAGGAGAGAGAGAGTGGGAGAGACCTGAGAGGGAGTCAAAGAGACCTAAGAGAGATATAGACTTCAAAGAGAGGGAGAGGGAGAGGGAGATACCTACGAGCGAGAGAGAGAGAGACCTGAGAGGGAGATGGAGAGTGTGATTGAGTAAGAGAGAGATATGAGAGAAGAGAGAGGGAGTGGGAGAGACCTTAGAGAGAGGGAGAGAGGAGGGAGTGGGAGATACTTGAGAGAGCAAGAGATAGAGAGATAGAGAGAGAGAGGGAGGGGGGACGGAGGGACATATACTTGAGAAGGAGAGAAATAAATAGATGGAGGGAGGGATAGGGACTTGAGAAGGAGAGAGGAGAGAGAGTGGGAGAGAGAGACCTGAGATGGAGATGGAGTGTGTGTGTGAGAGAGAGATGGAGAGAGGGAGGGAGAGAGGGAGAGAGGGAGATGGAGTGTGTGTTTGTGAGAGAGAGAGAGACTTGAGAGAGATGGAGAGAGAGAGGGAGAGATGGAGATGGAGAGTGAGAGGGAGATGGAGAGGGAGTGGTAGGGACCCGAGAGAGAGAGAGAGAGACCTGAGAGGGAGAGAGAGAGAGAGAGAGAGACTTGAGAGGGAGAGAGAGAGATAGAGGGGGAGAGAGGGAGATATATGGAGGGAGAGGGAGAGAGTGTGATGATGAGTGAGATATTGAGAGAGAGAGGGAGGAAAGAACAAAGAGAGAGAGGGAGTGGGAGAGACCTAGAGAGAGACCTAGGAGGGAGAGAGGGAGTCAGAGAGAGAGAGAGAGACCTAAGAGGAAGAGAGACTTGAGAGGAAGAGAGACTTCAAAGGGAGGGAGAGATAGAGAGGGAGAGGGGATATGGAGAGAGAGGAGATGGAGAGGGAGAGAGAGAGGGGGAGAGGGACTTGAGAGAGAGGGAGAGAGAGAGAGAGAGAGAGAGAGAGAGAGAGAGAGAGAGAGAGAGAGAGGAGATAGAGGTAGAAAGATAGGTCTAGAGCTCAAGGAGAGAGAGAGTGATAAAGATAGGTATAAAGAGGGACAAAGAGAGAAGAAAGGAGGGAGGGATATGTCTAGAGCTTAAGGGGAGACATAGTGATATATATAGAGGTAGATAAAGGGATAGAGAGATATGATGATTTATGAAGATTTGTTCATCTCCTTATTAATATATATATATATTTCATTATTCATTACTATTTCTAATGTTTCAAGTATTTTGAGATGAGTGTTACAAAAAAATCATGAAAAAAAGACTTTGCATGTGAAAGTAGTGAGCATTTGATGTTTCAAAAATGAAATATGAAGTTCAAATGATTATAATTATTTTATTATGTACAATATAGAAACAACACCTATTTCATTGCGTAGATCTCTCAATCACCTTTCCAACGCCTATAAAAAGTCAAAATTTTGATAAGAAACACAAAAGTTATGCCCATTTTACTAAAGAGGGTTTTTTAGGTCTTCAAAACGGATATCTGTCTCAAAACGGATATCTGTTATAAACGAATATCTGTTTTGGTTTGGTATTACCAAACCAAAATGGATATTGGCTCGAGATTTTGTTTGAGATTGCATAACTTGGAAAGTCAACCTAAAAAACGTGTTTTGAAAAATTTGCTTAGTTTTCTGAAGTTCGCCCTTGTGGCTGATGATTTTTTTTTAATCCAAATTTCATCAAGCAAAAAGGGTTTATAGAAAAAATTGTCAACTTTCCATCAATATAACTTTTGTCTTATTTTGAATTTAATAAATAATAATTATTGATTTTCTACCTACATTAGGTCTAAAGTCCTAATTTATAGGCTGATTGAAAAACTTCTATAACTTTCAAAGTACTTAACTTTTTTGGAATCTACAAGATGCCCCACATTCTATGCTTCGCATACTATAGGATAAAAAAAATGAATTTCATAAATTTTTGACCAAGTTATGATGGTTAGACACAAACGTTTTAATAATTTTGAAAAGTTCTAATAAAAAAATCATAACTAATTATTTACATGGAAAAAAATTACAAAATTTTTTTTGGCACATCCGGACATGTGTCCTCTACTTATATTGAAAAATTCAAAAATAAATATTTTTTTTTTCTTGTAATTAGGGTGGTTAGACATACACTTGCTTCTTATCTTTTTCCTGAAAATTTAATACCATTGCATTGAAATTTCAAAATTCTCAAAACAATTTTTTTTTTCCAAAAATGGACTAGTAGCCTAGAAACTACATTCAATTTTCTACAACTTTTTTTACTTACATATTTTTCAAATTATGTTAATAACCTATTCAAATTTTTATGTCAAGTTGCCTAACTCTGATTTTTTGAATTTTCATTGCCACTTAGAGGCCTAGTTTGAACCCCCATGATCCTGCACATACCCATAGTGTCATGGTCATCTACACACTCAATCATATTTTGACGAAAATATACCTTAGCTCGGTGTACGTCAAGCCAATCCATACCAAAAACTACTTCATAAGAATTTAATAGAGTAACACAAAGATCAATTGTAGTAGTCAAGTCTTCAAGTTGTAGTGGACAATCTTTGACTATGGAATCTATAGACACCTTAGTCCCTGTGGCTAGCTCAATCTCCCACCTATCATTTTTCCTATATGACACAACCTTACTATGCTCCACTATATAAGGGGATACAAAAGAATCAAATGCATCAAAATCAAATAAAATAGAAACATGCATATCTCCTATCATACCTGGGGCTTCAATAATTGTGGCCCGATGCTCAACTTGGCGGTTCTCAACCACCACAATATTCGGTGAAACTTGCCCACATCATCCATTATCTACTTGAAACTCACTATGTGTTAACCTCCAATTGCAAAACCCTAAGGACACTCTCTAGCTAAGTGCCCAACCACACTCCACATATAACAAGGATCTCTCGCTTGTACTTGTGATGAATGAGTCCTACTAAACTGCTGCCCACTAGTCCTATTAGAACCATTATGTGTAACGCTCGATAGATGATGTTATTTAAACCACATAATTTTCCAATATTATTACATTCCAAGTATATTTAAACAAAGGATGCATAGATCAAGATCTCCCCATAATTGCACAAAAGGAATATTCAGTAATAAATTTCATTCCATGTATGCAAAAGAAGTAAATTCCATTAACAACAAAGATCTTTGCAATGATACATATGTAAATGCCATTTTCTTATCAATGAGTTTCCATAAATTCATTCAAGTTTCAATTACATCAATATCTTTCAGTCGATACATCTATTTCAATGTTACAAAAAACTTTCATTCCAATACATCTATTTCAATGTTACATCAAAACTTTCAAATAGAATTACATTTACAAGTGGGCTTTACAAGCCATTCAAAAATAATGCATGAATACATTTATAGCATGTAAATCTTTGAACCTCAACCGTCGTGACACCACTGGTCTTCTTGCAAGTTGGGGCCAAGAGTGTGATTAAGTCACCTTTTCCGCCCAACCACAAAGTACATGACTTCCCCGGGTTTCTCCCTAACTCGAAGAAATCCCCGGCCCTGCCTGAGGAGCCTAGCAACCTAAAACAACAATGCAGGAGGGAACTCTCGATGCAAGCCTAATGCCTATATGCATTCCTAACATGAGAATCACATATTTCTTGCAAACAGGAGGTGGTAGAGACCTATATTCATTTAGTTCTAGGCTTTTAATTTCATTTATTTCAATGGTGCAAGTGCTTGGCCGAGCATAAATAAAATAAATGATAGTTTTAGAAAAGGTAAAACTACCGTCTCTGTGGGTCCACCTTCGACATCCTGTCCCGGAAGTTCTCAAAATACAGTAAATAATGCATTTTCCATCTAAGTTCACATTCGATTTTACACATTTCTAATTTCAAAGAAAATTTCATCATTTTCCAAGGTTTTCACAAAGATTGTCAAAAATAGCTTTCATGCATGCATTCAGTAAATAAAGTTTTCTTGTACAGTTTCAAGTGAGTTTACAAAGCAAAATAAATTCACTTCCAATTCTATTTTCTAGATCACAGTAAGTAATTTTGATAGTTTCAGCAAAAAGAAATCCACTCTTCTCAGAAAAATCTCTAATTTTGAATGTGTTTTCAATAACCCACATTTGCTATAAAGTTTCACAAATGAAAAATGGTGACTCATACAATGCATTGATATTCAGAAAAATAACAGTTTAAGGAAAGAAAAACAAAGAAATTTCTAGATTTGCACATAAAACACAAGTTTGCTAGTGTAAACAGTTATTTATGTGAGTTTACTTTGCTTCTTTTCTAAGTTTTTATCTTGTGGATATTAAAGCTCACCGTACATATTTGTATATGTATTTGCTATGTAGGTATATATATGTATATATCATATGTACATATATTTATATTTGCAACATAGACTAATAACTAAATATATATTTATATAAATATGTAAATCTGCTTGTACACAATACTGAGTTTTTCTGTGTAATATCAATGACAAAAGGAAATGTTTTCTATAGAAAAATAGTGATTTTTATGCTAGGTATATATAAATATATATATTAATATATATATATATATATATATATATTTATATTTAAATATGTACTTATTCATATATATATATTCTATGTATATCCACTGACAAAGAGTACATTTTATGTGGAAAATAAAACAGAGTTTACAAAAAATCTAAGTTTGTGAGTATATGTACACACACACACACATATATATAGTTGGGCGTGTATATATATATATATATATAGTTAAAACAAGGTTTATACGTCACAACATTTTCCAACGCATGGTTATCAGATTACATATATCGCAGTTTACAAAGAATATCACATAGTTTTAAAAACTTATAAAATTTTCTAAGGCTTACGCCCCTCCCCATATGGGGAGGCGCTGCTTGTGGAAGGCAACGCTTCCTCCACAGGCCGCGCCCTGTGGGGGAAGCGTTGTCTCCCACAATGCAACCCTTCCCTTATGGGGGAGGGCTCGGCTGTGGAGAGATCCCAACCGCCCATACATTACACCTCAATTTTTGAACAAAAACTTCAATTTCAATAAAAGAAAACTAAATACGGTGCACTCATAAATCCGTTTTTGTATTATGGCAAATATAATCCAGATTTATATGCCAATGTATATTTATAATATATATATATACACACACACACACACACAAAAATTATGTGTGCATAATTTTCAGAGCTTCTGTGAAAGGAAAGAGGAATCTGGAACAAAATAATAAGCTACAGTTCGCAAAGGAGAAAAGCCCCAATCTGAAAGGGATAAAAGTATGAAAATTATTTCAATCCACACAAAAGAATGGAATATTTTCTCAAATTTTTTTCACAGTCTTGCATGCAATTCAAACTGGCATTCAAATTCTTCAGTAGTATTTTCTTATTTCAAATAGGATTTGAGGAAAAGAATGGAAAACCTGGATATTACGCTTCTAGCTGGAGATTGGAGATGCTCTTCAGACAACTTCTTCTTTTTGCCTCCTTTTAATCTAGTTTCTCTGATAAAGCTTCTTTTTCTTCCTCCTTCCTAGTTGCTTTTCCAGCTCTTTAACTTTCCACTATCTACCCAAGATTAGTCTCAACACACTATTTTTGAAAGATTCATCATTTTCTTGGCAACCATTAGAGCAAAAATTGCAGTCTAATTTCAAGAATTATTTCAAGAACCGTTGCCTTCTCGGGAACTCTTTTTCCTTTTTAAAAATGCTTTTTCCTTTCCATTTCTACCCTAATCTTGAAAATGGATTTTAAAAATAAGAATAATTTTCAATTTAATTGCATGTAAATCCCTTTTTGAAAATATTTACTCAATAATAAAAATAAATATCTTATAACTAATGGTTAACTTATTAACTCGAAGATTAACACAAATAAAAGAAGAATAACATGCATAATCTTTCAAAATCAAAAATCTATAATTAACTTTTAATTAAAACTTAATCCTTTATTTTATCATGCTTTCATTTCATCATTTATTTAATTTACTAGTTATTATCTAATTTGCAAATAATTCAAAACAAACACACTAAAATTAGATATTCCTAAATGCAATCTATATGAGTTTAAGTGCGTGTGTGTGATCGAGAGGTCTTCCTGCTTTGTCCTGTCAAGAAACTAACCTCCTCTCCTTAATCACACCCTTGGTCTTTGACTTCCTGCAACTCAAGTGCACTCAGGCACACAATAGAAATTGAATTAGTATCACATTAAGATATAAATAAAGCAATACACTACATTAATTAAAAGTTTGTACTCTATTTTGCTTCATTTTCAAAATAAAACGCATTCAATACTATTCAACTTTTCATATTTTAAACAAACACTTTCATTTATCTCCACACCAAAACACCATCATACTAATTATTGTAGACACCGAAATCTGGTTTAGGCCTATGACTTCCATATTCTTCATAATTCGTATTCTTCATGGTCATGATTAAATAATGTCAATTATTTAATTATTCTCTATAGTCTTCATTTCTTCTATTGATTAAATATTCTTAATTATTTAATTAATTCATCTTCTTTTATTTTCTTCTATTAATTAAATAATCTTAATTATTTAATTAATTTACACTTTTCTTTATTCTATCTGATTAATTAAATAAATGCTTTTTATTTAATTATGTTACTAATTAACCTTATCCGTCTTGTCAAATTAAATAAATTCTTATTTAATTTACTCTTTATCATATTTCAACTATAATTAAATAAATTATTTATTTAATTATTCATTTAAATCCCTTCATCATTTAATTAAATAAATATTATTTATTTAATTATTCTTCAAATATTGAGTCTTGAATTAAATGAATTATTTAATTCATTAATTCTATTTTAACACATTCCTCTATATTTTAGATAATTATGTGAGTTATCTAAGTATTCACTTTTACTCGACTCGACATCTATTTTAATCGCGCTTAACTCTTCATTTGATGTCCGAGTGGTCGTCTCAAGTAATCTCTTCATCAAGTCGTCAATCATCGGTTCTAACTCATTTGTGTGCACATGCATATTAATTAAATATTATTATTTAATTAATTAAGTGTTGTGCGTGCATTCAAAAGAGTTATAATCAATCTTCATCTTTGTCATGCAAAGATATTTCTTATGTTTTGAATGCCCCAAGATTAAATTATTTATTTAATCTTTAATTCCTATTTCTAATTAATCACTCATGTCATCACTGGAGTTATCAATGCATGTCTAATCAAATCTCAACCATCCGCTGATCTTTCGATCTTGGCCTGTCAGTTCGAATAATCAATTTTCTATAAATTGATTTGTCATTCTTCATTCCAATCTCTCTGAATTTTATAACTTTTGAGAGAGCACTTTGTCTTGAATCTTCGATATTTTGCTAATCACTATCTTAGGCTATACTTGCACGAACTTGAAAATCTGAGGGCAATTATACTACACAAGCAAAATGGAGAAGGGCAATCGAGATGAATCATGGAAATACGTTTGAAAATTGGTGAGATTGTTCTAGTTTTAATTACGTTTTTACTTTCCCATGTTCTTTGTTGCTTAATGAATGAATTTGCATTTTAGATTTAGTATTGTATGCATGTGTGCTTCTAATGATCTTCTTTTTTGTCTATTGTGAAATTGCTTTTATTTGGCGTTACATTTGGTGAACCCGACGTGAAGACACCATCTTCGTGAATCCGTAGATCTTTTAATTTTGGTTTTTGCAGATTTTTCGTACGGAACGATGCATCTGACAATTCCTGAACCGCAATTGACTTTCTGAACCGCATCTGATAGAGAAACGACGCATTTGACAATTCCTGAACCGCAATTGATTTCCCGAGCCGCAACTAAAACAGAAACGACACATTTGACTGGTAACGAAGCGACGCAATTGACTGGTAAAATTTTATTTCTGCTTTCGGCAATCTGGAATTTTGAATTGATTTTCGTGTTACTGATATTTAATTTTCAGTGTGTGGCCGTTTGGAGTTAACGAGCTTTTGCAGGACGATTGACGAAGACAATATTGAAAATTACTAATGAGATCTTCTACAGGACACTTGTCGAAGACCCTAGTTAAGTTTTGAAATAGATTGTTTGGTAGCGTAGCAAATCTTTTGTTTGGTTAAAATTAACAAGTGTCTGTGTTTGGTGCAAAAGCACAAGTCACGAGGTTACCCTTCGTCTTGGTATATGAAGTATCCTCTCCCCTTGGCATCCGATGCGATCTGGGTGTAAGAGCGGTTACCAACTCTAGAACTTGGGCACGTTAGGTGGGAAAAGTACTCACCCGGGGATGACTTGGGCCGGTAGCACCGAACCCGAGGGACTTCCAGCCGGTATATAAAAGTGGGTTCTTGGGGAAACCCCAAGAATCACGAGTGTGGTTCCAACGAGATGGATCCGAAAGGGGACTCGCGCCGTATGGATCACACCCCACGAACGGAATGCCTGAATTAAATACCCTTTGTTTTAAAGACCAACCTATTTGTGGTCGTTGCTTGGTATTAGTGCAGGGTACAATATCATGCCCGAAGATACTCACTACTGATCCCCTTGAGTAGAGATAGCAGTTCTTGGGAGGTCATTGCCCAAAGAATTCAGAATTGGTGTGCTCGAAAGACGTTAATGAGTCGTGGAGGGGAGCCAATGCCACCAAATTCCTAAACTATCTGCTCTTGAGAAGGAAAGGTGTTCATCACCAATCCGTGGTATAATAGGTGGGCTATACCAAGTATACAAACCCTAGGCCTTTGGCCTATTAGGATGTGCTTGTCTGTTATCACTTTAAACGTCTTCTGAGTCCAAAATCGAAACTGAAAACACTTTGTCTTACGAATGTCTTTGATTGTCAGAATTTGATCACAGAAAACAGAGTCAATTTAAATTTCGTGTCACTGAAAATTCACAAAGAGTCGCAACTGTTCACCAGAAACTTGCATCTGATTTTTAGAGTCGCATCTGTTAAATTTAGAGTCGCATATGTCATTGTTAGTCGCATCTGTTAATATTGAGTCACATCTGTTAGTTTGGCTCGCATTTGCTTTGGAAAAACCGCATGTGTTATATTTTGAGTCGCATCTGTCAGTTAGAGTCGCATCTGGTAGATTTTGAGTCGCATCTGTCAATTTAGATCGCAACTGTTAAACTTGAACCGCATTTGTTAAATCCTGCAACGCATATGTCTGATTATCAGAAAACCAAAATTCACAGTCATTGTCCAGTCAACACGGTTATACCAGTTTCAGTTGTCTTCACACAAATAGTCTTTGAAACAGAAACCTGAAATGATTTGCTCAATTTTGCATCCTTTAGGTTCATTTAGTCATTACCATAGTTGTCTTCAGTTAGAGTTTAGCTTCATCTTAGGGTACATATCACCTTTGCATTAGACTTCTAGAAAGGTCACCTTTACAGACTTTAGGATTGATTTACCATCTACACTCTAAAAAGGTCATAGTGTCAACAAAATTTGTCATTGAACCTAGTCCCATCATCTTATACTTTGTCCTACAGAGAGTCATCCTAGCTCATCAGTCTAGTTAGGAAACTCAACTTGTCTTTGATCCTCGTCCTACATTGGTTCCTTGACTTAACTAAATTGACACCTTTGTTTGAATTTAGGCAGTTGGTCCCTTCATCTTGGGTTTATAGAATTGATCACTTTAGGGTCTTGCTTAGACTTTGCATCTTTAGAGTCTAGACTAGTGTCATCCTAGGACATTCATTATTTGCATACCAAAATCCCAAAAACATAGACTAGAGTCATACAGTTTGTAGAATATAGTCTTGCATATCCCACATATTGAGCGTGTCTTACATGGTTGAAACTAGGTCTAAGAGAAGAGAGAGAGAAAACATGTCGAACCCAAACGAGTTCATCAATCCATTTTCTTCAAGACCTCATAAGACTCTATTAGAAAAATTCACCACTAGAAACACTCAAGGACATATTGCAGTAGAGGACATAGAGGCTGCCGCACAGGACCCTGAGTTTGCCTCTTTTGTAGATGAGTACCTAGCAAATGATCGTCAACGGTTTTTAGGAAAATTGCTAGCTGAAGGTGCTACCTTACCTCCAGGATTTGACATTAGCACCTTACAAACTCAACCTACACAAGGGACAAATACCACGACATCTAGTACTACTATACCTCAGGTCAGCACGACTATGCCATCTAGCACGTCTACACAGAGTACAACAGTCCATACGTCCCCATTTGGTACATCTAGCATGACATCAGGATTTAATTTCACTACAGGGGCATCATCATCCACTCCCATTGTCCTCTTATTGGGAGTAAAAGACCTAAAACCTCAGCCCATACCTCATATGTCGGTGTCACAAGTGCACAATCAACAATCATACCTATTGCTAGTATCATGGGTACCTTACCACAGTCGATGGCCATACCTAGTGCTCAAATCACTAGTACTATACCAAGGATTACACAAACAGGGGGCATTCCCTCCTTCTAATATGGCAATCAAAATCCACTCTTCCAGACTAGCAGTCAGAATCCACTTACATCGATTTCGAATCAGAACCCTTTTTCATAGATTGGTAGTCAGAATCCGTCCACGCAGATTCCAAGTCAAAACCAATTTATGTCGATTCCGAATCAGAACCCTTTTTCACAGATTGGTAGTCAGAATCTGTCCACATAGATTCCAAGTCAAAACCAATTCACATCGATTCTGAATCAGAATCCCTTTTCACATAGTGGTGCTCGAAATCCATTTACACAGAACCCAGGTCAACACCAATTTATGCAGATACCAGACCAAAATACATTTACCAACATTTCGAATCCAAATCCACCTCAGATGCCAACGTTCAATCAAAACCCATCACGAGACTTTGGATTTTAGAATACATACATGGATCCGCATAATCCTCCTAGCACATCTTTGACCCAAGTTGACGTCCTACAAACACAAATGCACGCATTGCAAACACAAATGGATAACATGTCGGTGTCAACTAAGAAATCGTTTTCAACAAAGGACATATGCCCATTCCCCTTCGATAGATCATTGTATATGACACCTTTCCCTCACGGATATGTCATACCGAATCTTCCTAAGTACAATGGCAAATGCAATCCAGTAGAACATATCAGGGAATTTTCTACCATATGCATAGATGTCGCTTATGACCCCACGTATCTTATGAGGCTATTTCCAAGAAGTCTTGTAGGAATTACACTAGAGTGGTTTTCAGGTCTAGATTCTGGCATTAGATCTTGGGGGGAATTAGTTGAGAAATTTGTGGAGCAATTCTCCTTCAACATTGACCATGAGATAAATATGGCAACCTTGTGCCATACAACACAAGACGAAGGTGAAACATTCATTACTTTCTTCCAGAGATGGAGAACTATTGCTAGTAGGTGTCCTGTCGAAATACCCGAAAAACAAAAGGTTACAATGTTTCAAGAAAACCTTCATCCAAAACTCAGGAGTAACTTAAGGGTACATTGTTGCATATCTTTTTCAGAACTAGTGGAAAAAGGGGTGATAATAGAGAAGGATCTTATTGAAAAGGGTGAAATCAAAATGACAACATCCAATAGAAACCCAATCGTACAAAACACCCCCACTGACAGAAACAGATTCTGGTCTCGCAACAAAAATGTCACCAATGATGGGGTGGTTGATGCCAAAACACTACAAGCAAGACCCCTCCTCACATTACAAGGACCTCATACTTTTTCCAACACGCTTAATGTTGTCAATCAACCTCCTAACACGGTCTCAAATACTCAACGTCCACAACCAAGGAGATTTCAAAAACGTGAGTTCACTCCCTTAGGGGAACCCATTGAGTCGGTGTTCAAACAACTGTTACAACACAACCTCATACAGCTGCAGGAACCAAGACAATACGATCCAGGACAGTTTAAACCAGCTTGGTGGGATGACAATGCCTTTTGTGATTATCATAGGACTAAGGGACATAACCTACAAAACTGTCGACAACTGAAGAATATCATACAGGATCTTGTTGACAAGAGAATTATTGAGGTTAGTGGACAAAAACAAAAGACATCCAACACTGATCATCAAGTCTTTTCAGACCCACTACATGACCATGGGAAAGGAAATGTCCCCAGTTCGAGTACTAAGACCAATATGTCAGCCAATTATGTGAGTATCAAACATGATTATGATAGCGGCAAAATCATTCATTGCCTTCGCGTCGCTGATCAAAACATCAATACCATTACTATCAATGCTAATCCTAAGTGTGCAGTCAATACTCGTCGTACTAAGTTTACTATCCCAGGCCCTCCGTCACAGCAAACACCTCAACCTTCCAAGTTACAATATAACCTACTTGACCAATTAGGGAAGACCTCAGCCCAAATCTCAATCTTGGAATTGTTGTGCATTTCCCCAGAGCATCGGTCTATCCTTGATAAGGCTTTATAGAACACCACGGTCCCTAATGACCTTGATGTCAATCATTTCCAAGAAATGGTGGGCTACTTGACCAATAATCATCATGCCATGTTTTCTAAACAAGACTATGCCATGGACAAGATGAATCACAATGACCCTTTACATCTAGAAGTTCTTGTTGATGACACCAAAGTTAGGCGAGTTTGGTAGATGGAGGGCGAGGGTTAAAATCTATGCACTTTAAAACTAATTAGGACATTAGGTATCCTAGCGAAGCATCGCGTGGAGCACCACTAAGAGTATTGTCATTAAGGCTTATGATGATGAAGAGCAATCAAGGGGTAGTAGCTTGCCTATTAGGGTAGTCTAGCGGTAATGGAGACAAAGTTCGGTCAGATCTCACCCTCCCTTATAACCTTAGCTGGGTAGACCATGCCATGAAGGCAGTCCCTTCCACATATCATCAGTGTCTTAAATTCCCTTACAATGGCACCGAAATAACTATAGATGGTGATCCCGATCCTTTCCAGTATTGCACCAATCTAAAGGAGATCCCTCAATGTCAAGTGCCAGTTAACCAAGAGGCCTCACCGTCTAATTCATCTTCTTATGTTGATCTGTCCACACTCACTCGAACATCTGTTTCACCCTCACTTCCTACCACTCCTAGGGTCGAGATCCAAGACAAGGGTTGTGGAGAGTATTACATGAAGACTTCTTATCGTGTTAGCCATTTGGTTCCTCCTAAGTCATATGGTTTACCTATAACAGGTAGGGGACAGTCTATGATCACTATACATGTTCCCCCCACAACAACTTTTACTAAATGGGGTGAATTAAGCAAAGAGGTTGTAGATACAGAAGATGTCACTTCCTGGCTGTATAAGGAAGATAATCACGAACCCCTTTTACTTGCTCATATTCCTACAAGTCTATATGGAAAGGGTTTCAAAATCATGCAAAGCAAAGGATATGATGGACAAAGTGGTTTAGGTTTAAACCAAGATGGCAGAATTGAACCAATATTTGTTTCTCAGTGGCCAAAAGGAGTAGGGCTAGGGTTTCAACCGATTCATATTGGCGTTCCTAGTACTCCATTACCATTACTTGAGGAAGTACGTGCTTCAAAAGATATTAAGACATCTCACGAACCAGTAGACCAATATCATCGTGACTCCCCCAATTCTAACGATTATGAGTGGGATTCCTTATCCTCTACTTCTTCCATGGACCTTGACAAATTATTTGGAGAACTTGACTTGATGTTAAGTTCCTCACCAAATCCTTTAAATTCCTGTCCACCAAAGAAAATGACAAAAGAGGAATGGTTTAAACACTACTATTGGGAATCACTTGATCCTACCTCTTGGCAACCTAAGTCACCTATTTCCGATAGTCAAACCTTGGCATTAGGCCCACCTATTCATCTACCTCGACCCAAACCCAAGAGCAAAACAGACCTAGTACAAGATTTTTGTAATCACATGAATAATTCAATCTTTACCTTGACCCCATTAGAATTTGATAACTCCGACGATGACATGCCCTTAGTTTATCCCCAACTCATAGATTGGGATCAACAAGATACACCTGTCTTAGACACTTTTGATAATGACAAAGCGATTGCTGAGTTCCTGGGATTACGTGAAGGCATACCTAACGGAGATCATAAAGCTGGTTTTACCATTGACTTGGACAATAAAGAATATTTTTGGGAATCTTTTCAACCCTCCAGTCGCAAAAATGAGAAAAAGAATAAACAAGATAAAAAGGACGAGTCTCTAGGTGAAAACCGCAAGGCACCTCTAGACCATGAAAAAGTAAAAAGAAAGGACGCATCCGAAGGTGAAAACCTCTCTGAGGCACCTAAGGATGGAAGTTTGAACATTCTCCCCATTGCACAAGAAAAGTCACCCATGCTCGTGGAAGATTCATTAGAGAAGTCAACATAGGCACAAAAGAGAATCCTCGATTGATTTATTTGGCAGCGTCATTGACAACACAAGAGAAATCAGAGTTCCACGACTTCTTTGAACAGAGACAGATAAATTTTGCTTGGTTATATGCTGACATGCCTGGGTTAGATCCTGAACTTGTTCTACATCACTTGCCTTTACAACCAGGTGCCAAACCAGTAAAACAGAAGTTGAGAAAAATGCATCTATAAATTGCGTTATTAGTCAAGGAAGAACTCAAGAAACTCTTAGACGTTGGTTTCATCAGATCTATCGACTATGCAGATTGGATTTCCAATCTTGTACTAGTCACTAAACCAACTGGGGGCATCTGCATCTGCACTGATTTTAGAGATATCAATAAAGCTTTCCCTAAGGATGATTTCCCTTTGCCTAATATAGACATGATAGTTGACATGACAGCAGGATATGAGATGTTGTCCCTTATGGATGGATTTTCAGGATATAACCAGATCAGAATTGCAACTGAAGATCAACCTAAGAAAACCTTCACTTGTCCTTGGGGAATGTATTGCTGGAATGTTATGCCCTTCGGACTCAAGAATGTAGGAACAACCTATCAGCGTGCCATGACTACTATCTTTCATGATCTAGTGCATACTTGTATGGAGGATTATGTCGATGACCTTATTGTAAAATCCAAGACAAGGGCATAACATCTATAGGTTTTAGACAAGATATTTCAGAGGCTGGAGAAGTATAATGTGAGACTCAATCCAAAGAAATGTGTGTTTGGAGTCATGTCAGGAAAGTTGTTAGGTTATATCATTTCTAGACGAGGCATTGAAGTAGATCCTGCTAAGGTGAAAGCAATCATGGACATGCTACCACCCAACAATCTTAGTCAACTAAGGACATTATAGGGAAGGTTGCAATCTATCAGAAGATTTATAGTGCAACTAGCAGACAAGACACATCCTTTTCAACATCTACTTAAGAAAGGAGTACCCTTTGCATGGATAGCTAGGTGTGAAGAGGCTTTTCAACTGATTAAAGAATATTTACTCACACCACCTGTCTTAATGCCACCTGTTGAAGGAAGACCATTGATTCTTTATATTACAGCAACTCATTCATCACTCGGAGCATTGCTTGCACATAATGACGATGAAGGTCATGAAAGGGCAGTCTATTATATCAGCCAAACTTTGGTTGGTTATGAGCTCAACTATAGTAACATTGAACGTGCCTGTCTTGTAGTAGTATTTGCTACCCAAAAACTGAGGCACTACATGCTAAACCATCAAACAATGCTAATTGCTAAAATAGACCTTCTGAAATATCTTATCAGCAAGGCAGCATTAACAGGGCGACTGGCCAAGTGGGTAATGATACTTATTGAGTATGATATCCAATATGTAGAAAGAAAAGCTATTAAAGGATAGGTCATTGCTGATCAGTTAGCTGACACACCCATACAAGCAGATCACCCATTAGTTGCAAACTTTCCTGATGAGTTCATATTCACATTTGACACAAACATAACATGGAAACTGTACTTTGATGGCTCACATACAAATCATGGTTCAGGGGCTAGGATATTGTTTATCACACCACAGGGTGATTCCATCCCTAAGTCATTCAGGATTGCATTTCCATGCACTAACAACATGGCAGAATATGAAGCTTTAGTGACAGGGTTACGCATGGCAGTCAAGTGGAAAATCAAGAACCTACAGGTATATGGCGATTCTCAACTAGTAATCAGACAGGTAAATGATGATTATGAGACTAAGGATAGAAGCTTGCTCCATACAAAGCATGGTGATAGCTTTAAAGTACTTTTGACAAAGTCGAGATTTCATCAAATACCTCACGTTTTAAACAGGGCAGCCGATGCTATGGCTACAATTGCATCACTTCTTGATATTCCTAACAATGTGCCTAAGTTTGAGTTCTTGGTGGAACAGCTTTTGGTCCCAGCCTACGATATCCCAGATTCTGAAATGGTGTGTGACATCGCTGGTCCCGATTCTCCATGGTACAAAGAAATCTATGATTACCTTCATGCCGAAGTCATACCCACTGGCCTATCAAATAACCAACGTAGAACATTCCTCCGCAAGTCAGCCAAATACACCATCGTCGGAGACACCCTATATAGACGTGCCTTAGATAATACCCTACTGAGATGTCTTACATTCTCCGATACAAAGCAACTGGCATTAGGGTGCATGAGGGTATATGTGGTTCCCCATTCTAGCTGATCACCTTGTAGAAAGATTATGGGGGTTATTATTGGCTACTATGGAAAAAGACTCATATATGCTTTGTAACAAAAGTAATAGCCAATGCCAAGTTCATGGAGACTTGATACATGCCCTAGCACAAGAGCTCCATCCTATCATGTCACCATGGCCCTTTGCCCAATGGGGACTCGACCTCATAGGTAAGATCCACCCCACATCATCTAATGGGCACAAGTTCATTATCACTGCCACTGAGTACTTTACGAAATGGATTGAAGCCATTCCTATGACATACATTACCGACACACAAATTTCTAGATTTATCTTGAACTATATCATCTATCGATATGGTGTCCCTCAGTCCATAATCACTGATAATGGCCGCCCATTTAAGAACCAAGAAGTTCGTCACTTGTGTGATGAATTTCATATCCAACATCACTTTTCCACTCCATACTACCCACAAGGTAACGACCAAGTGGAGGCATCTAACAAGACCATTATTAGAATTCTCAAGAAGACTGTCAATGATGTTGGTCGTGACTGGCATTTACAGCTTAACCCTGCCTTATGGGCTTATCGTACAAGTATTTGTACTCCCACTGATGCTACCCCATATTCACTTGTCTTTGGGTCTGAAGCCATTTTTCCTATTGAGGTCGAGATTCCTTCCCTAAGGGTATCCCTAAAAGGCCACATTGATGATGAAGAGTACCGAGTGTCGAGACTCCATGAGCTAGAATTTTTAGATGAGCGAAGACAGAAGGCACTAGACCATCTTTGCATACTAATCATCAGCTATAGCTATAACAGAGGTCTTGAACAAAACTTGACATTGGTGACCCGGTTTACCGGAAAACTCCAAAGAATCAAGCAAAAAGAGAAAAACCGGGAAAGTTTGAACCAAATTGGTTAGGACCTTATGTTATTACGAAAGCTTTTGGATCAGGAGCGTATCAACTCTCTACTCCTGAAGGGGAACCATTGTCCTCACCATCAATAGTATGCATTTGAAGAAGTTCTACGCATAGCTTCCGGAGTTTTGGTCTTAATTAGCAAAAAATACAAAAAAAAAAATCAAAAAATCACAAAAAATCGTTATCAAGGTGAAACCTCGCAACAGCGCCTTTGGTAACACCAAAAAATTTTTAGATAATTCGAAAATAGTAAAGACAAATCATTCGTCCAATAGTGAAAACCACTTCGGTGGCGCTTTGGATAGGTACCATGGTGAAAACCAGGCAAACAGGCACCATGTGTACTCAACTCTACTCCTTGGTCTACTATTATTCTAATCTACCCTGTACATAGTCCGCTACCCTGTACATAGTCCACTACCCTGTACATAGTCCACTTCCCTGTACATAGTCCTTATCCCTATACATAGTCCACTACACTCTACATACTACCTATCCCGGTACATATCCCTTATCTTTCCTATCCATCATTTGTATATACCATTCATAATAAGTGGTAGTCTTTCCTATAACTTGAAACGATTGACATCGAGAGCATTTCATATCCCCCATTTTATCCTATTCATAATCAATTGGTCTTATACTCAACTGGGGGCAAACACTTGACATGTGTCATATTGTTCTTACATTGGCTAAGTGTTGACAAAACCATAGAAAATCCACACAAACATCGCAGAAAATGACTCGGAGAATACACAAAACATCAAAAATTCAAAAGACAAAAATTAAAACATCAAAATCCAAAAACAAAGTCGTGAGTCACGACTCTGTCATTTTGTTGTTTGTCGAACCACGTTGTCTTTACGATCGATTTAGTAAGGCCATCTACCGAAGTAAAGTCTCCTATAAGATTAGGTCACCCATTTAGGTTTGTCTCAGAAAATCATGTGTCAATCCACGGTCTATATGGACAAGGTCATTGGTTGTGTCGGACCAACAGGTCTTCACAGATATAACGTAGGGTAAGGCCATCAATCGATGAGAGCTTCAGGGCCGCATCAGTCACCCATTAGGGTTCTATCAGATTCACTTTCGTTAATGCTCTTATTTGTAGTCAGTCTTGTCAGTCCAAGTCAAGTCGAACTACGAGGTCTCTACGTGTATAACGTAGGCAATGCCATCAATCGATGAGCCCCCGAGGCCGCACTAGGTCAGTCCTTTAGGGTTTGTCGTCACACATAGTCAATTGTCCACGCATTGTCTCAAGTCATGCCTCAACTGTGAACAAGTCGCTAGTCATTTAAGCCAAATCAAACAACCGGACAAACAAAAAATTCAAAACAGACCAACCAACAATACATGGATGTATCCTGGAAACACAAGACAAACAATCAACTGGCAGTCTTATACAGATGAGTCCTTCCTCAGATAATTGATATGTCAACATAGCCTTATATACAAAGCGATTACATCAACGACATCCGACTCAACGTCTTATACGATACATGTCTTTCTGAAACCAGGCTTTGTCATGCCTTATACAGATAGTCATAACATCGAAACCAGACTCACAGTCTTATCCGGTATGTGTATCTCCTGCAATTAGGCTCTATCAATCAGTCCCTCTATCAATCAACAAATCAAACAAACAAATCATGTTTTGGAAAATATTTTACTGGCTTTTTGACTTTATGGCTTATTTATCTTATCATTTATCTTGAATTGATGAATGGGATTCATGTTACTTGCTTTCTCAAGGATGTCCCATGAAGGATTTAGAGAAGCAACGATGTGTCAAAATTCTATTTTCTTTAACTGTTGTCTGTCGACTGTCTTTTAACTTTGATTTGTCATGTTAATAGTTTCACCTGATGTTCCATGAAGGATTTAGAGGAGCAAATGACGATCATGACTGGCCTTTTACTTTGTTTGTCGTCCGTGGGTTTGTCCTCATTAAAAAGACCTGGGGCAACTTGTGCCCTTAGTATGAGTTAATGACAACCTTGTCTCCATGATCGTCATATTAGCAAGTGGATGACCTTGCACACCTTGATCTATGTCATATCATGGTGTTTTTCTCCATTTGTATTAGTCCCGCCCAATGATGATAAAGTGCAATACCTTTTGTGATACGAAAAAATATTGAAGATTCCTAATACTAACATCTATCTTCTATCTTTCATTCTTTGTCGATCTTTCTTTCTGCACTAACAGTTCTTTTTCTTGCATTATGACGAAGTCCTGTGACACAAAACGGTGTATATCATCCTGCATCAACATACATGTTAGAAACATTCATACATATAGGCATAGTTCATATCTAGATCATCATGGCATAATAGACAATACTCATTAAAAACAATACATATTATAAGCATTTCATGTACAAAGCAACTGTAAAAACGGGCATCACATTACATTTGTATAACATCACATGTCATCTGCATCATACATATAACATCACATTGCATCTCATAATCATATAGGATCATACATCATATAGAACCATACATCACATAGAATCAAAATTATCTCATTAGCTGCATAAACATCATAAAATACATATACTCATCCATCACATAGGCATGTCATATAAACATCACACATATAAATAAATATTGCATAATCAGTACATAGAAATGCATATCATGAGAATTGCCGCCAAAATCATATATATATATATATCGCTCAAATGTGTCACCTCACAATGTCATAATGTATCAATAATACATGGAAGCCCGTAGGCTATAAGATCAAAATACAGTGTCTCAAATGAATCTCAAGCAGTATCTCTATCCTGAACTGCCACTGCCATCATGTTGGGAGTGTGTGGGAGAATGATGCTGGGAACCTGCTGATCTCTGAGCTGTGGGAGGTCTGTCATATGGCCCTGCTCTACGTGGCTGATTCACCCCCTTTGTGCTAACTATCCGTGTGTGGGTCCTAGTCTGAGACTTGCTACTGTGTGCCGCTGAAAAACTGGGAGCCCGTCTCTCTAGGGGAACCTCCGCCTCATATAGGTCCCGATAGTATCTCTCCCTCTCTCCAGCTCTGACTAGCTCTCTGGTGAATGCAGCTGATGGTCCTGTACATAATGCTCTAAGCTCTGTGAACCGTTGCTCAGTCTCCTGCCGCCGAGCTATGGCCTGATCCCTATCCATCAAGGCTCTGTCTCTCTCCACTCGATAGGCATCCCTCTCGGCCATCAATACTCTCATTTGATCCTCCAAGGAGGCAACCTAGGCTCGCAATGTATCCATGTCCGGATCCTCTACCCCTCTCTCATCCTGTCTGGCCCTGTCTATCCCATCCTCCTCCTCATCGAGCTCCTTTAGGATCTGATCTCGAATCTCTCTCTCGTGATCATCATCCTCATCATCGTCCTCCTGGTAGGCACCTAGCAACCCAACGGCATCAACCTCTGCCTCCTCTCCAACTACCTCCTCGACACCTCCCTCCTCTCTACCTGCCTCCTCGGCACCTACCTCTGCCTCTACTGGGATATTTGGGATATCTGGGATAACAGCCTCTGCTGGCTACTCCTCCTCACCACCTTTGGCCACATCTAGCATAGCCACATCCTCCTCTCCTCCCCTCCCCTCCCGGATCGGTGATAAGGCTGGTCCTCGTCCCCGTCGACCACGCCTCCCTCTCCTGCCTCCACGTCGGCCACCTCTACCATCATCCCCTCCATCACCATGGCCTCCTCTGCCTCCTTGGCCTCTCCCTCTGCCTCGTCTGCCTCGTGGACCTGTACCACGCCGCTCTACTGGTGTTGGCTGCCCTGGATCTGTCATGGGAATCGGCCTGTGTACTGCCCACCATTGATCATAAGCTGGAGTGGTCCCTGGATCTGCTGGTCCGTCCCTCCATCTCCATGGAAGTGCCTGTAAACCATCAATATCTGCCTCCGTAGTGGCAACTGGAATCTCTGGTCCCCATAGCAGGACCTCTCGTGATGACCGAGCAAACTCTGCTCTCCCTCGAGGTACATCTTGTACCTCTCCAAACTATCTCAATACCCGGTTCGACAACTGCCACTCTATAATGTGCATATGGGACATTGTCCGTCCCACCAAATACTGTGTCTGTCTACAAAATGGCAGGTGCTCGTCCTCATTTGACCACTGCTCGCAGCCTAGGTACGGTCTCCATGTAAACTCCTGCATGGTGTCTATAGTATGTCTAAAGTAGCCTGTGTCCCCAATATGATGCTGTGTGGTTGCCCCCGCATAACGGAAAGCATATGGAGCTCCATGAGGTACGTCTACTATAACAGGTGGTTTGAAAATAGCGATATGCTCCCATGCCCATATCATAAGAAGTGTGGTACCGCAGCTCATCGACTGTGCCTCTCTATAGGCAA
The DNA here is from genome assembly GCA_007258455.2 of Sequoia sempervirens. NCBI lineage: Eukaryota > Viridiplantae > Streptophyta > Pinopsida > Cupressales > Cupressaceae > Sequoia > Sequoia sempervirens. Next base: position 229,252,563 of record VDFB02256132.1, read on the forward strand.
TGTCATGCAAGTGGAAGTACAACATCCCTAGCACACAGGAACCCCAGGAATATACAACTCGGCGCTCGAGCATGCCCACTAACATCTCCCCCCATCCCACGGGAAATCCATGACCTCGGCGGTCAGGCAGTAGTATACCGCCTATTAATGTCGCTACTAGACAGTCTAACTGTCTATACCTCTGAGCCAATACCTGCCACCTAATCTCATAGTCATCAACCCCTAGCTGTCTAACGTCGGCATGGGGGTAATATCTACACATCTCAACAATCCCCCTTTGAGTATTATAGACCACCCGTGTCCCTCTAATAGGCAGTCTCAGTATCCTATATACATCCTCTAATGTCACCGTGGCCTCTCCAGTCGATAGGTGGAAGGATGATGTCTCAGAGTGCCACCTCTCACATAACACTGTCAATAATCCCCGATTTGCCCGAATCTGGGGCATATCGGTCACATGCAACAAACCCAAATGCCATAGAGTCTGTCGCTCGGCCGGCCGCAAACTGTCTCTGAATCGAAACGTCGTGGGTCTCAACTCCCGTGTATAAATAGGGTCTAGTACAACCTGCAACAACATTATACATGCCTCATGTTAGCCAGAATCATCTATCCTAGGGTGAAATGACTGTTTTAACATAAAATGCAAATGCGTCGTTATTTTGCACATGCGTCATTCTTTTACACATGCGTCGCTTTTTCACAAATGCGGTTCACAAATTCTATATGTGTCATTATTGAACAAATGCGGCTCATATTATTCAAATGCGTCACGAAACCACCATTTGCGTTGCAAAACATTAATTGCGTTTCTAAATACACATATGCGGCTATAAATATGCACATGCGTTTCAAAAAGTCAAATGCGTATCAAAAATAAGCAAATGCGTTTAACTGCTAAACCTATTCTAAATGACTAAACAGAACTTTCAATAAGCCTGTGATACATATAGCACAAGTCATACATACATAGTGGTACAAAATTAAAACGACAGATAATCATAAAATGTGACAAATGTCTTAAATACGTGCAAATTAAAAAATTTCAAAGGGCAAGTTTTAGGTCCATACTGGGGGGTCTGCGCCGGCTGGTCTCTGGTATGTCTGGATCCTGTATGCGCGGTGATGGGTGGCTGGAACTGGAGACATCGTTGCTATCAATCCAGAGCAAATTTTCAAATCTCTAAGCTAGGTGGGTGCAAATGAATAGTTTTTCACCCCAATTCAAATATATACCTAGGGCTTAGGTGGCATTTCTTTCCTACTGGCCATGTAAACTTCCATTTTCCATCATCCCGTACCCATCCCTCCCATTTCCGAACCCAATTACGTCAACTGCATTGCATTTCTGCCTATCTACTGGACTAATCAGGAGCATTTCCAAATTTTTCTGAACATTTCAGAAATTTGTCAATTTTCCCGAGGGGGCATACCTTCACCTGTTTTAATCTGGAGCATGACTGGGGCATATTTTTATCGACTTTCTTTGACACAACGCCGAAACGACATTGTATCAAAGAGGGGCAAATGTAGACACCGAAATCTGGTTTAGGCCTGCCACTTCCGTATTCTTCATAATTCGTATTCTTCATGGTCATGATTAAATAATGTCAATTATTTAATTATTCTCTATAGTCTTCATTTCTTCTATTGATTAAATATTCTTAATTATTTAATTAATTCATCTTCTTTTATTTTCTTCTATTAATTAAATAATCTTAATTATTTAATTAATTTACACTTTTCTTTATTCTATCTGATTAATTAAATAAACGCTTTTTATTTAATTATGTTACTAATTAACCTTATCTGTCTTGTCAAATTAAATAAATTCTTATTTAATTTACTCTTTATCATATTTCAACTATAATTAAATAAATTATTTATTTAATTATTCTCATGAAATCCCTTCACTTAATTAAATAAATATTATCATTTAATTATTCTTCAACATTGAGTTCTGAATTAAATGAATTATTTAATTCATTAATCTCTATTTCAACACATTCCTCTCATTTTAGATAATTATGAGTTATCTAAGTATTCACTTCTACTTGGACCTTTCACATCTTATTTTAATGCCTGCTTAACTCTTGTTTGATGTTCGAGTGGTCGCCTCAGTAATCTCTTCGCCAAGCTCAAATAATCACCTAGCTCTAACTCATTTTGGTGGACATGTATTAATTAAATATTATTTAATTCACTAAGTGTTGTGCTGCATTCAAACAGAGAGTCAGAGACTCAATCTTCATCTTGTCATGCAAAGATATTTCTTATGTTGGAATGTCGGTCTCAAGATTAAAATCATTTATTTAATCTTAATTTATTTCTAATTAATCACCATGTCATCACTGCCGGCCATCGTAATTTAATGTCTGACCAATAACTTCAACCATCCGCTGATCTTCGATCTTGGCCTTATCGGTTTCAATAACTAATTTTCTATAAATTGATTTTGTCATTCTTCATTCCAATCTCTCAAATTTTATAACTTTTGAGAGCACTTTGTCTTGAATCTCTGATATTTTGCTAATCACTATCTAGGGGTTATACTGCATGAACTTGAAAACTGAGGCAATATACGCACAAGCAAACGGAGAAGGGCAAAATTGGAGATGAATCATGGAAATATGTTTGAAAATTGGCAGAGAGTTCTAGTTTTAATTATCGCTTTTACTTTCCCATGTTCTTTGTTATTGCTTAACTAATGAATTTGTATCTAGATTTAGTATTGTATGCATGTGTGCTTCTAATGATCTTCTTTGTTGTCTATTGTGCAAAGCTTTTATTTGGCGTTACATTTATTATTCTACTAGGCACATCAAAACAGGTAACAAGTCCACACCAAAAGCAAAAGCAACCTGCATCAGGGCTGAGACATGACATTATGTTCTCCATGGAAAGACTACTGTGAGCATGTTGGGGTGGCACCTTGTACTTGAGGACATTGATCTATAGGAGGACCTTATGTTCGCCATGGCCTAGAGTGGCCACCCTAAAAACTCTGATGAGGTTTGGATCTCTGACTATGTTGTTACTATTGTGGTAGCCTAGATGGTCCTACAGAGGGTCTAAATCCTCCCTTTAAAAGAAGGGGAGGTTGATGAAAACCATGTACTTGTGTACCCTGATTGCGGTTTTATAACTACTCTCTTGCATCATGGGCTTTCCCTTGAATCTCCTTGGTAATGAGGTCCTTCTCCATATCAACCCAAAGGTTCTCTAGATCAACCATACAAATGGGTCTTGACATTCCTGCATTTAGTCCCCTGATGAAACGATTGAAAAGAAGCTTCTCATGCTAAAGGTAGTCCACGTACTACAATAGCTCAAGGAATTGACTCTCATACTACGCTATTGATAGTCCCCTTTGATGGAGATCATGAAACTCGTCAATACGATACTTCCTGAAATGATTGGATAAGTAGCATGCCTTGGACCACTTGAGGAAGGTCTATCAAGTGATGGTATCAATAGAGAGGTGATGCTTGCACTCCTCTAGTGCCACCATATAGAGGCTACATATTGAATCAAGTGTATCACAAAATGTTCTTTTAGATTGCTTGCATATGCACACAATCCAAAGCACATTTCAAGATTGAGAAACCAAGACTTGACCTCTACTCCATTTGTGGTTCCCTCAAAATTAGGTGGATGTAACCATAACAATTCTTGAATCTGACCACCTACATCCTAGGCTACTCTAGTCTCAACTGCTACCTCTAGTTGAGGTACTTATGGTGGAATATCTAGGTGGATTGATCCTCTCTCCCTCATTATAATGCTCGTTGTGAATATGAGGGGGACTCCTATTGTGCTCTCTATGCTTCGATCCACGTACCCTTAAGAATGTTATAACTACTCGTGTTGAGAACCCTCCTCTGCATCTAGTAGTCTAACATGAATTACCCCAATCAAATCCTCTAATGCATGGAGGATTTGGGAATTGAGGTTCAACGGTGTATCATGTTGAGGTTCCTTTGGAATGTGTGGTGTTATTGTTGGTGTCTCGACTCTCTCTCCCTTTGCACCATGTACGTGACCCTTTCGCATCCTAAGTGGCATCCTACATGATAATTCCATAAGGAACTATTAACATGGTGAACACATATGCCCAAAGTTCCCAGTGTTGGAGCCTAGGCTCTAATACCAAATGTCATGCCCTAAACTTACACGTAGGGCAAAAACACAACTATTTTGTTTTAAACAATAATGTACAAACACTAGTAATTTCCAACCATGCATGCACATAGTATCATACTATATGCATCAGGCGATGTTGCACGTGCAACATCACCATCGACATGTCGCCCAATAGCGGGGTGTGAACATAAACGAGATTGGGTTTGCATAGTACATTGCACACACTCTTAAACAACATTGAGATGACTCTAAGACCTAGGTTACACATCATCAATTTAGTTATCATCCTTAGGAAGATATGGGGGTTACTATTGAGGTTGATAACATCTTTGCTTACAAATGACACCTCAAAGGGGCTCAGTTAACATCCTCACTTATACTCTTATCTCACCAAAATGTTGACTATTGACCACACAATAACATAACTTTGGATATTTTTTTTAATACCACCTAATATTTGTATTGATACTATTCATATAGCTAACTATGGTAAACATCTATAATTCTCTCTAATAATAACAATACTATTGCTATTCATAATTAATAATTTCCTTTAATATTTATATACATTTGCTAAGGTTAATGTCACTCACATTGAGAAATTCATATCATTGTTGTAATTGATATGACTATACTCGATATTACCATTTATTAATGTTAACATTATTCTTTACTATTAATATTAGCATTACTACCTACTCCAATATTACTTATTAATCTCATTAATTATTATCATTAATGGTAAGGTTAATATTAAGTTGTCCCTTTTAATGCTGATTTTAATAGCATGTATATTATTAGTATTATAATTATGATCAATATTACAATTCTTCTTAATATTATATTAAATTATACTCACTAATATTATTAATATTAACATCACTCTTATAAATAATGTTAATACTAATATTAATTTTAATATTCAATACTAATATTTTATTTATTATTACAACCATCACACACTATTGTTTAATTGTAATCTTACGATTCAAATTTAGTATCATGATTAACATGATTGTCATTTATCTTTACCTCTTTAATATACTTTCTCTAAAATGACGATATTCATACTTATTATTATGATTACTAAGGAACTTCTTTAGAATTAATACTACCATCTAATATTATTATTAATATCCTCTATTAGCATCAATATTAATATTTATTTTAATATTAATATTC